>KQ030518.1:493151-533454 GCA_000956045.1 Hirsutella minnesotensis 3608 | reverse complement strand
GTAATGAATTAAAAAAAAAAAAAAAAAAAGAGAGAGAGTATAATAAGTATTAAAGTAGGTATAGAAGTTTAAATAATATAGTCCTATCCTTTATATACCTATATATAGCCTAGGCTATCGATATCTATTACTAGCTACTTAAGCCGATACTAGTCGAGGGGTTATACTAAGGTTATAGTTAAATAGCTAGTAGGCGTTATAGTAGTTAGGTTAGTTACGGGCTTATAGCTAGTAGCTATATATATCGAATACGTATAATAAAGGCTTTTTAAGTTATTTCTTAATATATAAAGGCGATAAAGGCAAAGCTTTTCTATAAAGTTAAGGCTAGCTAGCTAGCTAGGCTACGGCTAAATTT
Organism: Hirsutella minnesotensis 3608; assembly: GCA_000956045.1. Lineage (NCBI taxonomy): Eukaryota > Fungi > Ascomycota > Sordariomycetes > Hypocreales > Ophiocordycipitaceae > Hirsutella > Hirsutella minnesotensis. The sequence continues at coordinate 533,096 of KQ030518.1, read as the reverse complement.
ACTTAAAAACGCGTTTCTACTTAGGCTAAGTAAAGCTATAACTTATAGCTTATTAATTATCTAGTTAAGCCGATATAAGCGTACTAAGTAAGGCGGCGGCGGTAGAGGCGGTAGTAGTAGTAGTAGTAGTAGTAGTAGTAGAAATACTTATAACTTTAGGGGATATCTTTAATACCTTAAGCTATATAGGTATTTAGCTAGCGCGGCTAAATATAAGTTTTACTATTTAATTAGAGATATACTACTATATAATTAATAATACTCTATATTATTAAACAAACTTTTTTTTATATTTCTTACTTATAGTAAAGCTAGCTTATAACTAAGATTATAGCTTAGTTACCTTTTTTTAACTCTAGGATATATAATAAGTATTACTAATTATATAGTAATATATCTTTAATTAAATAGTAAAACCTATATTTAGCCGCGCTAGCTAAATACCTTTATAGCTAAAGGTATTAAAAGTATCTCTTAAAGTTATAAAGTATTACTATTTATATAGTAGAAAATCTTTAATCGAATAGTAAAACCTATATTTTACTTATTTTAGCCCGCGCTAAGCCGCGCTAGCTAAATTAGCTATATAGCCCTAAGTACTAAAGGGATCCCCTAAAGTTATAATTACGTTATAACGAGTATAATAGAGGCAATTTAAGGCTAGCCGGCTAGCTAGCTAGCTAGCTAAGCTACGGCTTAATTTACTAAAAAAAGCATTTTAAAGTAAATAGAGGCGTGCTAGGTAGTAGTAGTAGTAGCGGCAATAGTAGTAGCGGTAGGAGAAATATAACTTTAGGAGATACCTTAAATACTTAGGGCTATAAGGCTAATTTAGCTAACGCGGCCTAGCGCGGGCTCGAATAAGCAAAATATAGGTTTACTATTTAATTAGAGATTTTCTACTATACGATTAATAATACTTAAGTTATATTTCTACTACTACTACTAGCTGCTGCCGCTACTACCGCCGCTACCTTGCTTAGTATCGGCTTAACTAGATAATTAACGGGCCGTAAGTTATAGCTTTACTTAGCCTAGGCGGAAACGCGTTTTTAAGTAAATTCGGCCGTAGCCTAGCTAGCCTTAACTTTAAGGAAAGGCTTTGCCCCTATCGCCCCTATCGCCTCTATAGTACTCGTTATAACGTAAATATAACTTTAGGGGATACCTCTAGGACCTAGAGCTATATAGTTAAATTAGCTAGCGCGGCCTAGCGCGGGCTAGAATAAGCAAAATATAGGTTTTACTATTTAATTTGAGATATACTACTATGCGATTAGTACTACTCTATATAATAAGTAATAAATAAATAAAAATAGAAGGGATTACTTAAAGTTATTATTAAATAGCTAGCTTGCGTTTTAATAGTTAGGTTAGGTCCAAGCTTATATAATCTAGGCTATACGTCTAAAATAAGGTATAATATATATAATAGAAGCTATTTAAGTTGTTTTTTTAATATTATAGCTTCGTTACTTCTATAGCCTTAAGTTCTATAAGAGTAATAAAAAAAGGGGGGGGGGGGATATTAGACGACTAAATTAATCTAAAACTTAGTAGGTCTACCTTGGTAGGTTAGCTTAGGCTCGGGGGGTTAGGTTAGCTTGCGTATACTCGCCGTTGAGACCCCCTACGTTAGGATTCATGTCACTGAGAAGGTACGGCGGGGCACTGACTATGGCGCAATGCCGATCGGACGTGATGGCGCTCCGAGCACCTCGAGTTTGTCATGGATTCCTCAACCTCCTCGCCATACTCCTCCCCCTCAGCGGTCGCTCACGTAAAACTCAGCTTCTGTCAATAGTCACGTCGTAATTCATTGGGTTATAGCGCGCGCAGTCTCGATCTGGAGCCCCATTTGCAAATGACGACGCAAGCCGGCTCGTCAAGCCACTGCTCCGCGACCGGTGCTGGCATCAGCCTCTTGAGACGTGTCGACATGGAAGGCAACGAGCTACCGCCGTCGCCTGCGCCCTCGAGCCCACGAACCGGCCGTCGGCGCTATGCTCTTGCGACCGAGCTGGTCTATACGGACGCGAAGGATCAGTATGGCGCCTCGAGCATACCCATCTACCAGTCAGCCACCTTCAAGCAGACGTCGGCCTCTGGCGGACAACAAGAGTACGACTACACGCGGTCCGGTAACCCGACGCGAACCCATCTCGAACGCCACCTCGCCAAGATCATGAATGCGAATCGCGCTCTGGCCGTCAGCTCTGGTATGGGTGCTCTCGATGTCATTACCCGCATCTTGCGTCCCGGCGACGAGGTCATCACAGGCGATGATCTCTACGGCGGCACCCATCGCTTGCTGACGTACATGGCAACGAACCAGGGCATTATAGTCCATCACGTTGATACCACGGATGTCGAGCGTGTTCGACAATGCTTGACAGACAAGACGGCCATGGTCCTCCTCGAGACGCCCACTAATCCCTTGATCAAGATCGTCGACTTGTCGTCCATTGCGCGCCTGGCCCACGAGGCCAACTCCAATGCCTTGGTCGTCGTTGACAACACCATGCTTTCGCCCATGCTCTGCAATCCGCTCGACTTGGGGGCCGACATTGTCTACGAGTCTGGCACCAAGTATCTCTCGGGCCACCACGACATCATGGCTGGTGTTATTGCTTGCAATGATGCCTCCGTCGGAGACAAGCTATACTTTACCATCAACTCGACGGGCTGCGGACTGTCGCCCAACGACTCCTTCCTGCTCATGAGGGGCGTCAAGACTCTGGCAATCCGCATGGAAAAGCAACAAGCAAGCGCCCAAACCATCGCGGAATTCCTCGAATCTCATGGATTCCGCGTTCGGTATCCAGGTTTAAAGTCTCACCCGCAGTATGACCTGCACTGGTCCATAGCCCGTGGCGCGGGCGCTGTCCTCTCCTTTGAGACGGGCGATGCTGCCGTCTCGGAGCGCATCGTCGAGGCCGCTCGACTCTGGGCCATCAGTGTTAGCTTCGGATGCGTCAACAGTCTAATTAGCATGCCGTGCCAGATGAGCCATGCTAGCATAGATGCCAAGACGAGGAGGGAGAGGCAGATGCCGGAAGACATCATTCGGTTATGCGTTGGCATCGAGGATGTCAACGATCTGATTGAAGACTTGTCCCGCGCGGTCAGTAACCTATTCTACTGGTATTGACTCCGTCTTGTCGACATATTATACTAACATCTGAGATAGCTCGCGCAAGCCGGCGCAATTACCGTAACGTTAGACGGCTTTCACGCTACGGGTTCTACCGAGATGATTGGCAAAGCGCCCCCTACCTCTGTTGATAGATGATTGCAAAGTGATTTCGGCAGCATAGCTTTAAAAGGTAAATAAAATTTTAACTTGAACAAATATGCTCCACGTCAACTGGCTTTTTTTTAGCCCGATTTTACGGCTACGTTTGCGTATAGGCCCAATTCTATATTCCCTGCCAAAGCGGAAGCTTCGTCTCGGGATAGACCGAGCTGCGCCTTGATGCTGCCATCACAATCGGCCTTCATGATGACCGAGACACCGCGAGGGAGGCGAAAGCCTCCTGTGTCTAGGCTGATTGAAGCTTCGGGTTCAACACCTCCCTGCAGCTCCAGATCAAAAAAGCCCGGCTTAAGCATGAAGGTCGAGTGCTGGCACTCTAGAGTGACGCTCGACCGTGTCGCCGAACCAACGGAGCATGTCAACTATTGATTCACCCGCTGTTGCCTCGACAAGGCACTTGCGAATAGCCAGCCAGTGCTCTGTCGGTGAGCTTTGTCGGATCGCACAGGGAGGCCACGGTCAGCGACAATATGCCTTCTCGAACAAAATTACCCCAAAACTGGTCTTATGTTATGCGTCGTGGCACTGCTACGTAGGTCAACTGCAAGGGCGATCTTGACCAAGTCCGTGGTCGCAGAACCCTGGCAAGCTGCCTTAGTCCTGGACGTGGATCGCCAAAGAAGCGTCGTCACCCCGTCGGCCGTCGAGATCTACCCGGCATCTCGATCCATGGGGCTGGCCGCGCGCTTGCGCTCAGCCAAGGACGCGAGGGACAAGGTTAGAATAACCTGGGCGGCCACGGGTGGCGGCGGAGGGCGGACGGACTTGTCGTGACCCCCGAACAAGGAGAAGTAATCACGGTTTAAGGTCTGCGAGGAAGGCTGTGGAAGGTCGACGTCCTGACCGCCGTGCAGTAAGCGTGAGGTGCTGGCACAGGTGAAGCGGACAAGTTGTAGGTAGGCCGCCTAGACAAAAATCCAGATGAGCAGTGAAGCACGCGCGCATCGACGTGTATTTTGAGGACGGGACAGTGGTAGGAGAGCTCACAGTCGGTGACGAAATGATTGATGGCGGAGGCCAAGTAAAGGCTGGCATCGCCCAAGATTGTCAGTCTCACGCCGAGAAGGTGGAGATTGGGCGCCAAGCCGACGGGCAAAGCTCCGTACTGATACGCGTTGTCGGGCTCGTGGATGTTGGCTGCGGTAAGGGTGGAGGCGTATGAAAACTGGAAATCAAAACCGGTCGCTCAGAAGAATGTGCAGGCGGTCATGGCCGAGGCGACCAAAGGCGGCGGGAAAGGCGCGGCGTACTGGCCCAGACAAGGCCTGCCATAGTGCGTCGCGCACAAGGGTTGGCTCGATGGCGGTTGGTTTGAAGAGGAGAAGGAGTCGCACGTTGAAGGGAGGCGCGAAAAGTCCATGGGATGGAGCCCGAAGGCTGTCGGCTTCGTGGGGGTCGCCATGTTATGCCGGGTTTTATGGGTAAATCAAACAATGGCTTGATGCTCGTTGAGGCATTGCAGGAAACATGAGCGACTGCAAAGGTACCTCTACCTACGAACACAGAGTGTACCTTATAGCCCAAGAGTAGTTACCGAGCACCTAGGCAAGATTGTTGTACTTGCGCGGTGAGAGGAAAATACCGTAAATAGCGTGCTAGCCAGCAGACGACCAACAGTCATCCATGTCCCCAAAGTCAAAGGGGCATTCATGTACGTTCTGTGACTTGAATGTCGGAGCTGGGGAAACCGGGGTCGAGCGGGCCCATGGGCCCATGGCCCACCAGCAATTAGGCGCTAGTGCAGTATAAATCCGGGGGTGGGGTCAAAGCAAAACGTCAACTCGCAGCGACGGGCGCCTCCTTCCCCGCAAAACCCACCTTGATAGAGCGGGGGAAGGGCAGGCGTCAAAGCGATGGACTTGCGCCAAGAAAACGACTCATGATGTATTTGCAATCAAGTGCCGGAAAACCACAATCACTCGATGCTCTGGAGATGAACCGTCACGCACGGGGGGCCAATCCGTAGACAGCGTGTTACGGCAATGGCATGTCTTTAGTACCGCGGAGTGGGACCACCTGAGGGCAAGGACATGGCACGACGCAGGGCAGGGCGTCAAGTATCGACGACATGCAAAATACAAAGCAGAGCAATGCAATCAACAGGCCATTTCTCACGCAGACGACGAAACAAACACACCACGGGCTAGTGGCATGCTCCTCGTCCTTGCCCACTCCAGCTCCCTACGCTTGTCGTCGCCTTGTTCCCTCAGCTGTCTCCTTCGCTCCTTCCCTCCGTCCTTGGTGTATGACCGCTCAGCTCTTGCCTCGACTTGCCTACCCCGCTCCACCTGATGAGCCCATGACGGGAACGGGCAAGAGCGATAGACTGGGCGTGACGAAATGTTTGGAAGGGACGGGCGCTGGTGCCTTGCATTGCCCTGGGTACCTTGCCTTGGATCAGCGTGTACATTCGCCATGCGTTGGGTTACTCGTCTCTGCGTGCGTCCTTGACCACCACTTCATGTTCCTTCTCCACACTCAGACTGTATCTCTCCGTCGTCCCAGCCCCCAGACACCACCCAAATTGCTACTACACGGTACCTACCTAGGATGCCGCAGCAATAGCCCCGTCCTCTCCCGTCTTCTCCAAGTATAAACATCTGCCTCCCATCCGTCCCTCCACCTCCTTCGTCGCCTCTCCCTACTCCTCCATCACCCCTCTCATTTCAACATCTGCGATCAACCCTTCATCCTCTTCCCGACGCTCCCTTCTTCCCCATCTGTGTAAATATTGTCAACCTCCTTCACTCTACTCCCTCACATTTCCTTCAACATGCCTCTTCACCGCGCCCCCAAGCTTCCCCGCGCCAGACCCGCCGAAATCTTCTGCATGGGCGCCGCCGGCGTGGGCGTCTTGACTCCCCTCTACCTCGTCATGCCCGGTGCTGAAGAGAGACTGGCTCGCCAAACAACCAAGTGGGCTCCTCGCTGGGAGCGCAACATCAACTACTTTGTCTCTCCCGCCGAGCGTACCGTTCAACGCATCGAGCCACCTATCTCGAGAGCCGTTCAACGTGTCGAGAGTCGCTTGCCCCTCGAGAGCCTGGCCAAACGACTAGAAGGCAGCATTCGCAACAGCATTGGCCGTTTTGCCCCACCAAAATCTGGACCGTCAACACCTCCTCCGGCATGATGAAGCAAAAGGGTATTCAGTGACGCTCGCCTGTCACTCGATGCTCATCGGGGGCCGTCGTCCATATAGAGACTACCCCTCACCAACGTCGCGTCGCCTTCCGCTGCTAGACTTCAACTAGATTTGATACGCAGGCGGCTTACCATACCGTATCACGGACATGATTATTGTCCTGAGGGAGGTGGAGGGAGTCGACTCAAATAAACCAAGCCTCTCAGCACGAGCTGGGTGAGGCGTCGTATTTCAATATACTTCGTTCCCTTGGTCAAACTGGATAGTCTCATTTGTCATATCCTCAAGTGTCGCGGCGATGCTCTGCTAGCTCGCTACTCCACGCTTGCCTTGTGATATCCAATACAGGGTTATCTCATTGCCTCCATGTCTTCTCAATGGCACTCAACCAACCCGTTTGTGACATGTATGAATATGGAGCGTGATCTGGCTGTATGGTCGAGTCTTTCATTCACCTTGTCATGTGACCGTTGAGTGATTACAATTTGGTCTCTATCCCGATTGGAAGACCAGTGTGAAGCGCCGCGGCGCATAGATAGACATGAACCACTTCGGCCAACAACATGCTTCTGCCGCAACGCCTCATGAGAAATGTAACATTACACGGCCTTCGCGGGTCTCTTGCCGCTCCACCCGCCTGTCCCCTCACCTCTTCACCCCTCAGCTTGTGAGTCGATCCATTGACGCGGCGTCCAGGGCTGTAGGTCCTACCCGAGGCTCTCCGTCTCCGTCGTTCTCGTCTTCTCATGACCGATTCCACCACCGCCGCTCGCGACAACATCATGGACGTGCCCCAGCCGCTGCTCCAAGGGCTGTCTGCCCTCATCACTGGATCGGCTTCCGGTAGGTCCCCTTGTCTCTGTCATCGCATCCGTCGGCCCCGTGGACCGGTGCATACGGTCCCGCAATCTTCACCCCCTCCCTTCTCCAGCCGTGTTCCCTTGCCTCGACTTACACAGGTCTCCGCGGCTCTCTGCGTCGTGTCGGCAAGGCAGGCATCGGATACCATACCGCATGTGCGTTCGCCAAGCATGGCGTTTCTCGTCTCGCCCTGGTCGACTACGACCTGCCAGCCTTGACCGCGTCCGTCGACAAGCTCAGAGGCGACTGGCCTGAGACGGAGTTTCTGCCGTTGGAAATGGACGTTCGCAAACCCGAACAAGTCAAAGACGCCTTTTCCAAGGTAATCCTCCAGTTTGGTCGCCTAGACGTAGCCGTCAACAACGCGGGCGTCATCGGTCACGGTACGTCCACTCATGAAGAAAGCGAGGACGAGTGGCAAAGGGTAGTCGACATCAACCTCAATGGCGTCTTTCGGTGTCAAAAGGAAGAGATTGCCCACATGATGCGCCAAACGTACGTTTTCTTTTCTCATGGCCCTTGACGTGCTTGTAGACCCGGGCGTCCACGCTTACACGTTGTCTATCGTGTTCGCTGCAAGGGGGGCATCTCATGCCTTTGTGTATGGTATATGCTTGCTGACTTGCTCCTTTTCTGGTCATACCCAGAGATCTTGGGGCTCGTCGAGGTCGCGGTACTATTGTCAATGTGGCTTCCATGTACGGCATCGTGGGACCGCCGACTCCGGTCCATGCCGCCTCTTATGCCGCGGCCAAGCACGGTAAGTAGTTGCTCACCCGTAGACTGTCTCCGCCCGTCTGCGAGATGCGTCCTGGCATTCGTCGACGGATAGAGGCTGACGCCCTGGCCGGATCGCCCTGAATCCACTCCAGGCGTTATGGGACTGACCAAAGCCGATGCAAATGCTTACGCCGACTCCCATATCCGCGTCAATGCCATTTGCCCTGGATACACGGCCACAAAGCTTCTCGAGGGTCCCCCAAATGGGGAGGCTCACAGCCACCTTCGCGACCACATCGCCCGGACTCCAATGAAGAGGATGGCGATGCCCGACGAGGTTGCCGACAGCATCGTCTTCTTGGCTTCTTCGATGAGCAGCTTCATGCATGGGGCGGCGCTGATTGTTGATGGAGGCTTCACCAGTAATTGACGTGCTGAACTAGGAACCTCTGGCGCGGAGAGGTTCTGGATCAGCTTACATGGCCTCATCGGACCAAGCAGGTGAATTGAGGCGTCATGTCGTTGAGGTTGGTGCATGTAGCTGGATTAGCTGTTCATGTGGTGGGATGGAATCAGACATCATTGTTGTTCCGGCGTGCGTTCCAGATTGGCTGCCCTCATGTGGTCCCAAGGCGAGCTTGCTCTAGAGGGTTTAGATGAATGATCTGAACAGGATAGGTCCATTCGTGAAGTACAAGCCGACTATTGGTATCGTGTTTGTGTCATTTCATTCTGGCTAGGCGTCTTTGACACGGCCTTTGAAGGGACTGGCGTCGACGAGTTTGGCGATTTGCGCATTGTGCTCACGACGGTTGCTCGACAGCCACGAACGGCCACGAACCTCGCGGATGCCTGCGGCCTGCAAAAAAGGCACGCGAACCAAATTCAGCGTAATCACTGGGTTGACTCGCGCAAGATTGCGCACCGAATCGCCACTCAGCCGTCTCGCCTCGGAGCAACCTAGGTCATGGGCGATAACGGGGCGACTGTTCAACCGAACTCGTACAAACGCTTGTGACATATGACTATTAGCCACATTATCTTCCTACTCCTGGCTTTGACTTGCGCCGAGTACAGCTGCCTCGGATTAACGAGCAGATTGCTGTTCCTAAGCGCGTCGTTTCGCTCGTCATCCTCCCACCAACGAAGCATTTCCGAAGAAGAAAACACGGACGAAGTGGAAAATCAAGGGCAAGGAGGGACGAACGATGCCCGCTCTTGGCGTTTCGACAGCGTCAGCTCCATGACGAGACGGAGAGGCATCTCCGGCGTGGGATGTAATTTGCCACGTCAACCGAAGCTCCCCTTCAGTTGGACGCGAATATGCGTAATCAGGGACACGAGACGCAGGCTTGCTTACTCGAACGTAAGTAAAGTGGACATTCTGTCCTGGTGGCTTGGAAGTCGTGTTAAACGCTGCGCGAGCAGGGCCGAGATTGAACGGAGACAAATCCCGGAAGGTGGGGCCGTCCCCCGGACCGACTCTTCGCGGACCGGTGAGAGCCGGAGCACCCAGTGTCACAAAGCCAGGTCCCAGCATAGCTGTTACTAAAATACTCTACTTGCGGAGCATGTTCCCTTTTGGACTATGGCGTAACAGTTATGAGCCCGGGAGGCATGACCGGCAAAAGAAGCTAAGCCCGATTGCCTGTAACTTCCACAACCTGCGTTAGATCAACAACCCCTAAAGGTTCTAGGTTCGAGCCCTCGCAGTGTAAGCGAGGAAGAGTCGCTCCTACGAAAAAGGAGGGAAAAACAGGGCTCCAGGGCAGATCCCATCTTGGGCAGATCCCATGAGTCTTCCCAGACTCCTCGAATCTGGGGGGGTATGTCACAAAGCCAGGTCCCTACGTAGCTGTTACTAAAATGCTCTACTTGCGGAGCATGTTCCCTTTTGGACTATGGCGTAACACCCAGCTCCGCGCGGATGGACCATGATGCTGGACGTTGTGTGCTTGTTAGATCCAACCTCCATCATCCCATGCAAGGGTCGAGACTGTGCTAGTACTGCTCGAGTGGTGATATTCACCCGGAATCCACTGGAACCGTCAAGGGTCGCGAATGGATGCTGGCCAAATGGAGCATGCTTACGGTCCAATCTCTCCATCCGACGAAGAGACAGAGAGAAGGCACCCCAGCTCGCAGACTAAACGGGTATATAATGGCCATCTTCCACCTCTCGAGATGACCGCATCATCACCAGTTCAAGCCAAGTATTCAGTCACCAGAAAACACCGAGATACTCTAATCTTCATCTCATCTCAAGTAGCCTCTGAAGACGACATGTCTCCCAGCGAGCAACACATCAAGATTCGAGACACCTACCTCCGGGTTTGGGGAGGCGAGTTTGATCTTGCCGACCAAATCTTCGACCCGTCCGTCAAGCTCAACATCGACCGCCACCCATCCGAGAACGGCACTGCGCCCGTTGACGCCGACAATCTCGAGAAGCTCCTGGGGTTCATGAAAGTTTGTCGCCACGGCTGGCAGAAATTCGGCTTCAACGTTCGTCACTGTGTGGCCGAAGGCCCATACATTGCCTTACGTTGGCGGGCTGAGTGCGTCCTGGGCGATGACTACCCGGCTCCAACGTAAGAAACTGACCAGACATCATCTCCCGGACCTTGAATCGCTCATAGACCTTGCTGACGAATATCTGCAGGGCTCTCAAGTCCGGCGACAAGGTTGAATGGAACGGCACCGACTTCCTCGTTCTGAACGGCGAGAATAAGATTGTCGAGGTCAACATTGCCCAGGACATGCTTGAACTCTTCAAAATCATGGGCGCCACTTCTGTGTCCATCTGAGGTCGATAACTGACTATGACGGTCCGTTGTCGCTTCGTTGCTTGAATCCATGAATGAAATACACTAGACAAGCTCTTTGACAACGGCATTTAGCGATAGATAAAACTCAGGATTTTCCGTTACCTTGGCCTGAAGAACCCATTTTGTCCGAAATAGCCTATCGTGACACGAGCTTGGATGAAGCTTCACCTTCACATCCGAAAGTGAACCGTGGGTATTTTTGATCTGCGATCCCTTTGTAGATCTCCTGAGCATCCTCCCACATGGGTTCAGGTGGTTGGCCTAGTCACTCATATGCCGCTACTTCATCATCGCAAAGCCATCGCGCACATTTACTGATCCTCATTGGCGGGTGCGGCTTCTCTCTTAATCTTCTTCTGATCGTGTCCAAGGAAAACTGCCTCTCAGTTAGAACGCCGGCGGCATTGGCTGCGAGCTCCGGAGACTTACGTCGACCATAAAGATAGTAGGTCGTCACAATCAAGAAGGGCAACGCCACCATGGTGGAAAGCCATCGTCTGCTCGCCGCCTTGTACCTCCGCTCGTAATTCTCCCTCTCGAGCTGAGCCATGGCGGCCTCGCGCTCCGACTCTTGCTTCTCGGCGAGGCGCCTCGTGCGCGCCGCGCGAAGGACTGTCTCCCGCGCCTCGGCCGACCTCAGCGCATCTCGATCCTTGCTCTGTCGAGTCGAGGATTCGGACTCGCGAGACGCGCGAGACGCGAGCGTCACCCTTTGTGGTCCGCTCGTTGCCGTTTCATCGGCTTTTGGCAGCTTCCGATGGCTTGACGTGAGCGACTGCGAATGGCTAGAGTCGCGGCTAGAATAGGTTCGACATCTTGACCGACACGGTGGCGCTTCAAAAAACGCCGCTGTTGCGCGTTCGGGACCGAAGGTGATTAAGTGACGCTGCAGCCGCTGTGATGGAAGCCCGTGTCGCAGCATCGTGCGCAAGTCTGCTACAAAAGTGTTGACTTGTCGTTCAACGAATCGGTTCGGCATCCGGTATTCGGCGGCGAATACCTAAGCTTACCTTCACGGTCGGTACTTGTACGTAAGATACCTCACTGGGGCCTCAGGTTATCTGCGGTACTGCCTTGTACCCGCTACATAGGCAAGCCATTGGATAGGTAGCTGTGGTTAGGCGCCCTCTCGCTGCTGTCGACTCGCCGTGAAGAACCAGCGTAAAAAGGCCCCAAAGAACACGTACTTGATGCTCACGGGGGATTGGCACGGCTGGGCCTGCCAACTTTTCTTGCCGTCCACGGCTATTGCTGTTCGGATGAAATGTACAAAATAGATGGCTTGGATTGCCCTTCATCTAAGGTATGAGCAGCGCTGTTCATTCATGTCCTATGGCTATTTTCAAGAAACAAGACCAAAGATTCCTGAACTCCTCGACTTGACAATCCCTTCCTTGGCCACGGTATGAGCCTCGCGTACCAGCATTTTCTATCCTTGGAGAGACGTTGGCGCTCTCTCAATCATCGTCCGTATATCTTGGGCCGCTGGCTGCTGGTGTTTCCGGTGCACCACCATATGCACCCGGCGTCGGAGCCCCGTAATAGCCGGATGAATATCCACTGGCTCCCGGCGTCGGTGCTCCGGCCCCGGGCGTCGGGGCCGACTCAGCGCCCCAACCCCCTTGCCAACCCCCGCCAGGAGTCGGGGCACTGGCTGCGGGGGTCGGCGCCGAGTACGCACCAGGAGTCGGGGCGTTCAGCGCGCCCGGAGTAGGTGCTCCCAAGCCGGCCCCTGGTGTAGGTGCGTCATACGGCGCAGATGAGGTTGCTCCTGGGGTGTACCCCCAAGAATCATTCCCACTAGCACCGGGTGTGGGCGCAGATGTGCCCCACGCTGGCGTTTTGGAACCCGACGTCCAGCTCTCCGCGCCCGAGCCGTAGGCCGGCGTCCGTGAACCAGCTCCAAAAGCATCCCCAACTGCTGGCGTGCGGGCTCCTGACTGCCAGGCAGGAGTTCGCGAACCCGAACCGTATGCAGTTCTGTTGCCGTCGTACGGATTGACTGTTCTGGACCCATCCGCCCATGCTGGTGTTCTTGAACCTGAGTAATCCTGAGCTTTCCAGGCAGGAGTGCGTCCGCCACCGGCAGCGGGTGCTGAATGAATGGTCATTAGCGTGAAGACATATTCTGAATTGGGGAGGAAACCTACTGCGTGAACCCCATGCGGGTACTCGATCCGTGCTCCCCGCGCCCATTGGCGTACGAGAGCCGCTCCCCTGCCAGCTCGGAGCTCGGTCGTTTGGACCACGGTTGAGCCCGCCAGAGGAACCGCGGCCTCGGCCGTTGATATCGATGGTGGCGCCGGTAGTTTTGTCTCGGAAGCTCAGCGAGTCTCGAGGAACCGTGATGGTTTTGCCCTTGGTGTGCAACTCAACACGTGCGTGAGTGTCAGTTGTATCCTTGACGATACCCAATAGTCCTTTATACGGGCCCTTCTTGATGATCGCCGTCTGGTTGATGGCTCGATCACGTCCAAATTGCTTCACTGGGGGCTGCATAGCCTTGTTCTCGGCGCCATTCTTGTGAATCTTCAAAGCAGGATTCATGGTCGTGAGGTCTGGACTCGACGAAGCGGCGTTGACTCGGCCTCCTTTGGCTGCCACCGTGTTCACCATGCTAGCTTTTGTCACGAAAACACCTGCGTTTTCTGTGCTGTCGTTGGTGTGCAGGAATATGTAGGAGCGGTGAATGTGGATAATCTTTCCTTGTCGTTGCTGTCCGGTATATTCTTTGACTTTGTCGTCAAGTCGTATTTCGGAGCCGTCGCGGTCAGCAGCAACGGCCTGTTTCCGTTGAGGCAGCTTGTTGGAGATTTGGGATGGCATCACCTGACGTGTATCTCCGTACTGATCGAGAACCATGAGTGATTCGCGGTCGACCTTGACGACACAGCCGACCGTCGTCGGGTCCAGCTGCACGAGGTCATGCAGAGAGAATTGACCCAAGGATCCTTGGCCACCAATGTCGCTCGCCTCCCTCAGATCTTTACTGAAGACGGTCACTTCGGTGTTTGTCTGGTCCGTCAAGAGAGTGACACGGTCCTCGGAAATCTTGACGACGGTGCCAACTTCATCGCGAAACTTGCTTCCTCCAATAACCTTGACGTGATCACCGACCTTAAATCTTTTTCGCAGGCCCTTGATGGGCACCTCTATTGTCTGACCCTCGAGATCACCCTCGGTGACGGTCATGGTGACAATGTCGCCCTGAACGTTGGTCGCCTTACCAACAACACCTCGTTGCTCGCCTGAGTAAACCTCGATAATGTCGCCGGGGAGGTAGGTAACAAGCGTGTTGCTGTCTTTCAAACTGGCAGCCAGCGCCTTGAGATCGAGATTCTCGGTGCCATCCTCAGCACCAGAGGCAAATCGGGTGACCTCTTCCAATGATGGGTTCACATCGGTCACAGCAAGTTGTTGGATCTTGACATCCTTGACTTGGAATCCGTTCTCAAACTCATCGCCCATGTAAGACCACGTATTTGTCGTGGGGTTGCCTTGGATATGGCGAGGGTGGCGTTTGCGGGCCTCGATCTCGCTGAAGAGTCTTTGCGGTGGCCTTGGCCCTGCCAGGCCGCCGGGCCGTTTGCGCTTTCCATCCGCAGTGAGAGCCGCCAGGGCGTCGTCACGCATGCCGTAGTCCAGCCTGGGAATGAAGCGGACCCTCGCTTCCAACCCGTTCTCGGTGACGTCTAAGACCTGGGCCAAGTCTCCGCTGTGCTTGGCCGGCCTTCGGAGACGCACCCAAGCACCCGGTTCAAGCGTAGGGGTCTTGGTAACACGGAGGAGCTCGGGCATATCCTTGATATCCACAAGCGTCATCTTGGAACGGGGGTAGACATTGAGCATACCGTCGAGGGCCTTGAGGATGTCCGTCTGTCGCTGAGCCTCGACGTAGATGAATCCCTTCATCACCGACTGTGCGCCACCTCGCTCAAAGGCTGCAGTGATCGCGAGCTCGTCCTTGGTCCCGAGCCGCTCTTCGATCCTCTTGGTAATAGACAAAATGACCTCACGCTCCTTGCCTTCTTTACATCTCACGGCCCAGATACTTGGGTCGTCGACGCTGGGAAGGAGCAGACGTTTTGGCACGACAGCCGAATCGCCAAAGCCTTTTGCTGACCGTCGATTGCCATATCTTTGCCGGAGGATTTCGGCTTGTTTCTCTGCGTCCATGCTCGCTTCCATCTCCCGGCGGCGATCCAGTTCGCGATGTCGGCGGTCATCATCCATTCGAGCGCTTTCGGCAACATCGTCCGGATGAGCATTGTCAATAAAATCCTCTATTTCCTCGCCATCCTTTTCCTCGTCTTCCCCTTCGTCTTCATCATCGACTTCGGCCTCGATATCGAAGAAAGCATTACGCCGATCGCGACGTCGTTTTCTGCGATGCCCCTTTCGTCAAGTTAGACTTGACTGTCTCATCCATCATCTTTGCGATGCCGGTACTTACCTGCTGCACATCTTCATCCTCGTCGTCCTCATCCTCGTCGTCTTCTTCATCTTCTTCATCGCCCTGCTCGACATCATCGTCTCCTCCACGGCGCCCTGTCGATTCTTCTTCGCCGTCGCTAGCAGGAGCTCGGGACTTTTGGGGAGCATCATCGTCTTCCGCCGCATCGTCCCTTTCGCCTGGGCTGCTGTCACGCGCTGCTTTCCTTACAGGCCGATCGTCGCCGTCTTCTCCAGCTTCCTCGTCAGACATGTCGGCCGGGGCGGGATTGAAGTCATCTTCGTCTTCCGAGTCATCGAACCGTGATGGATCGTCTACAGCCATTTCGAGCTGACTTAGTAGGGAGTCCTCGCTCCTCTTGTAAGGAAGAGAGGGTAAGGAAGAGGGGTGACGAAAATGACAAGTCTGGTGGCTCGCCAGTGAACCCAAGCAGGATGCTGGCCAAAGGGAGTGTTCAACTTTTCGCCAAGAGCTGAATAGAAATAGCTGCACACACAGCACCCATGGAACCTAGGAAGTGCTGTTGCTAGTGATCCGAACAGTAGCATTGAAAGAGAGAGGGAGCTAGCTAGGTACGTCGGTGCCTTAGGTAATTACGCTGTGTGTTACATAAGCGCATGGAGCAAGTTCACATATTTTTTCCAGGCGGCTGTCTTGAACCTCATCAATCCGCGGCTAGGCACAAAGGTGGCCTGAGCGCATAGCCTGGGCTCATGATTCAACTCATACCATGTGCGGAGTAAATCGTACTGTACAGTAGATGAATATCAATCGGTTGGCCGTTGAGGTCTTGAGTCAAGGGCTGGAAGACGGCGTCCGCGAGTGCATTAGCGCCCGAGTGCTCCCAAGGCCTTACTGCGCGACCCCCTTGCATATGAGATCAGGTAGATCATCTGAACATACCTCGTTCGTACATCGGAGTATGTGATGCATCCAGCCTCAGATCATCCAGCGCATTTGCAAAATACTACGAACACTTTCGCAGGTCACGGCGCAGGACACGCAATGCAGCCTTCTGGGGACCTTTGTTTGTGTAAGATGGCGTGGACAATTGCCTGTTCCATGAGTGAGCCTCGCTATTATGCTGGTCATATTGCTCATGGTGTTCATATTCTCATTTGGAAGCCTCTCTGACTCTGAAAGAGAATCATCTGCAACGCGCAGGTGAATGTAATGCGGCCAGCCTAAAAACGCGCAGTAGAATGTACGCCAAACATGTTTCTCCTTTTAAATGTTTGCGTGGGCTAGGTGAACCCTTTGCGGCTTTCGTTTTCCATTTCTTACGGTTGGGAATAGGCGACACGAGCACCTGTAGTTGGGGGCGGTCGAGAGATCCTTAGGCCAAGTTCGCTTTAGTTCGATGAGTTTTCAGCGGGCGATCATGCATCCTGCGAAATCCGTGTTGGGACTGACGCAAGGATCCCGGAGCCCTCTTCGGATACAGACCCGAAAGGCCTTTAACGCGGAGACAGACACAACCCTTCCCCCCTCGTACGTTCATGAGTGCAAAGTACGTCCATCGAGGCGGAGAGTCATCACATGAACTTTGCCCCCCAAATCCCACGACCCGCACTTACGCCGAGCCACTCGCCACCATCAGTCGTCGGCAGATGTGGTGCCCAGCCGAGGTTCCCGACCTCATAATCACACTCCCAACAGGCGACGGGCCCTCTGTTGTTTTCCTGCTGCGTAGCTCCATTTAGGCTCTGCCCTCCCGATGATGTGTTGGCTGTCAAAAGATCCCAGATGAGAACCTGGCAGTCATCACCGCCGGAAGCTAGGGTGCCACGCCGCAGAGGTGACCACTCGATGCAATTGATCGGCCCTGCGTGACCGCGAAGCTCCAGTAGGGCTTGCCCGGGCTGTCGGACGTCTAGAATGCGGATGATGTTGGAATCCTGGGCAAAAGTCGCCAGAAGATGAGTGTCGTGGGGCGAAGTCGCCAAGCGCAGTAAAGGAGGTGGGCTCGCCATGGCCTGTTGCGCGGCTGTAGGACTGGTGCGACCGTTGTTGTCTACTGCATTTCCTACACATTAATTCCCCAAAACATGCGAGGCAGTGATAACTTGCGACAACGTACCTCTGTCTTCCTTTCCTGTCGGCTCATAGATGATGGTCGAATGCTCCAGACTGCGTAAATCGAACATACGGACGCTTCCATCCTGTCCACAGCTTACAAATACATCGACGCTATTTGCGCAAAACCTCACATCGTAGACTTCCTTATCGTGAGCTATGAGCTGAGTTTTGGCGGTAAGGGATGGAATGTCCCAAATTGTGCAAGTAGTATCGATGCTCGACGTGATGATGAGACTGGGAGAGACGGTGTTCCAATCGAGTGATGTGAGCGGCGCAGTATGATCGGGCGTTTTAGAGTTGGAAAGTAAGGCCAACGGAGTGAGTTTATTGACGAGAGAATCTCGGCCGGGACGAGTGATGCTGCTTCCCTGATTCGCCGAGATCTCCGAAGGGAGCGACCATAGGCGGAGATGATCACCGGAAGTTGCCAGAAGATCAGTCGATTGCTTCTGAGAAGATGGCGGCTCCCACAGGAGTCTTGTAACGGGATAGGAGTGGGTCGCTTCGGCGATCTTGGTGAATTCGAGGCTATACTTGGATGCGGATGTATTATACAAATCTTGCGAGGTGGGAACGACGTGACTATCAAGAATTTGAATCTGACCATGTTAGTGGTGTGTTGGAAGAGGCGAAAGGAGCCTCGAGCAAGAAGAAAGCCAAGCGCATCGACGAATGTTCAGGAGAATCTTACAAAATTGTGACCATCCTCCAAATAGCTCCCCACGGCGAGTTTCCCCGCACCGCTGCCCTGAGGAAGCCATTTACACCAGTCAAAGGCATAGACAGCCCAAGGCGCCAGGTAGCTGCTGGGCCCAGATTGAGCATTAGACATTTCATGAGTCGCAGCGCCGGCGGCGCCATCTGACATGCTGGAATCGGCGCGTGGACGAATATCGGCTAGGCCAAGTGGGGTGTTGGAGAAGTTGCGTTGCGAAGCCGGCGCATTGTATTTCGCCGCGTCTACGGGCGACATGAATTGCGAAGCAGAACCAGTGGGGGTGGTGGGCGTATAAGCGTGGTAGGTTGAGGACGAGAGAGACGCGTCATAGCCGGCCGTTGGACTCGAGCGGGAGTAGGAGTGCGAGTGTGGCGGCATGCCGAGGGACGGCTTCGAGGGCGAGTGATAATCGTGTGTGGAGTGCTGATGCTGGGGCGTCGACGACATGGACGGAGGCCGCGCCGAGACACCGCCAGGGTGTAGGACGTTGGGCACCGCGTTGACAGAGGGCTGCTGTTGATGCTGCGATGTGGTCTGCGAAAGGGAGTGACCGGCGAGGCCTGAGGACGACTGGTCAAGCTTCATTTGATGAGGGTAGTCACGGGAGGATGTAAGCATGTGCTGACCCTGGGCGTTTGAAGCCACGCCCGACATGTGCAGCTCGTCTTGACCATACGTTCCCGAGGGCACAGGCCGCCGCGTTGGAGGATGTTGCTGTGATTGGCTCATGGGTAACGCTGAGCTCGGAGCAGCCGTCCGAGATGTCGATGGCCTCTTTTGTATAGGCACAGGCGGGCGAGCCTAAGCCGCTGGGAAGTCGCGTTCAACGCTCCCGTAAGCGGCACTGTGAGCGGGCAGAGGCCGATAGTCGGATAAACGAGATGGAGAGACAGTCAGGCTCGTCGAAGGCAATCGAGCGGTGGGGGATGGAAGGTTGCCGGTGGGCCTCGCGCATCGACGCTGCGGTCGCCGTCGTTTAATGGGGTATCCTGGCTGTACAGGTGGAGTGAAGAATGTCGGAGACACGGCACCCAGATTGAGGGTCGAGTAACCAAGAGGCTGATTGCGAAGAGGAGTCATGCACAGGAGGCCATCGACAGGTCCCCCGCTGGTGAGGAGGTTGGTCATGCAGGTAGTCTGGACTGCGGAGGAGCTGGGCTCTCGATTCTCCAGCGTGGAAATAAATGCCTTACTGACTGAGCCGAGCTTATAGTACTAAGGAAGACTGGATAGCCAGTACCTGTGCTAGTTGTCGGACCTCTGCCAAGATACGCAAATTTGCACGGACTTGATTGCTTACCAGCCGTATCTGCTAAGTCGTCTTTTCAAACGATGTCACTGTCAGAAGTACTCGGTACTTACCTTACGTGTCACGCCAATACCGCCTTCCCCGTGCTGGTGGTTCACCTCATCGCAGATATCCATCAAATCACCTTGCTCATCTCGAAATCCAACTCGATACTCTCGCCCCATCATGATTATTAATTTCCTACATTGATAATATCAAGGTGAATCAGATGCCCGGTCGACATCAGCCTTCTTTCCCGACTGACCCTCTTCGTGGCGAGCATCAGCTAGAACAGCACCCTTGTCACATCTGCAGCTAAATGTTCCATCCCGATCAGCTGCCGCCTAGTCGCCGACGTCGAACCAGCCAGTACGGAGCCTCATTGTCTTCGCTGTGCCAACGTGTGCCATCCTCGTGAGCGTGGCCTTTGGCCTTTGCCGTCGCACTGTTCACCGTACGCCTGACTCGACGACTGACCTTGCGCATTCGATCCCGGTCAAGCAAGCATTCCGACTTACTTCACCCTGTTGCTATCCGCCTTCCTACAAGTTGCCGCCCATGGCACTAGTTCCCTCCGATCGCAAGCATATTGCCTTTCCTGCCTCTCAAGGCCCAGAGCTGTGCCGATTCTAACGCGAATGCGAGCTCCTTTCCCCCTTCTCGACGTAGTCTATTCGTAGACTCGCAGCGCATTGCTGCGCTCCTGCCATGGGTCCTACCTCACCACCCATGAAGGGTGATTCGTCGCGAACGAATCCCTTCCCATTCAGAAGCCAAATGCACGGCTCGTCTGCCGCCGAATACCAACTGGACGAGCTCGATCCTCGACCAGACGACTCCCGCTTGTCATTTGTTGAGAATCAGCAGCAGGCTCGTCTAAGGCGCCCTATGGCAAATGCAAGCTACGACGAGCCTTGGGATAGTTGGCATGACCGACCCGAACCTGCAAGCTCTCCCAAGAAGCAGAGGCCATCCCCAATGTTTCAAGGTCCGCCTCCGCCGATATCTGCATCGAATCTAATTACCAAGGCGTCAGGGCCGGTGAGGCGCTCGGCCGGAGACGTAGATGGTTTCAGGGTCTATAGCCCCCTTGTCGAGCAAAGACATGGCGTCTCGTTACGCGGAAATCCCGACTCTACATGGCGCGGCTTGCAGAGACAACAAGCTGCCTTGGAGAAGCACATACAAGAGCTTCTCGACCTCCAAGCAGCAGCCCTGATAAGAGGCAGCAATGGACCAGTCGACAGAGCCCCCGGCGCTGAGGCCGACTGGCACAGCGATAATGGTAGCTCTACGCCTACAGGCACCTTGTATTCCACCCTTAGCTCCGAACCTCGGGTGCACAAGAGCCTCTACATACCGCACCGATCTACCCCGGACGGTAACGTGATACCAGTTCGCCAGCCGTCTAGAACACGCGTGATGGGACTGCATACCGCTCGGCAGAGTCTTCATGAGTCAATGGCAGATCTCGTTAATCTCAAGAGAGAAGAGCACATCCACGTGAATGCGGCCTTGTCAGCGCGGAAATTTGCCCTTGAGCGTCTTGACGGACTGAGTTCCAAACGCGATTCCATTCGCAACGAGCTGAAGGCTCTGGAGCAAGACGAGGAGGAGCCGTTGGGTCAAGAGTTACGAAGACTTGAGACCGAAGGCAAAGCTCTCGATAACGAAATCCGGCAAATGGAAGAAAAGCTCGTTGACATGCGCAACCGCCGCCGTTGGCTGAAAGGAAGAATCGACGATGTGAAAAGCAAACGCGAGGCCGGCCTTAGTGGCTACCGGGGCGCACTCAAAGACATAAACGTTGAGGTCAGTGCCCTCATGCTTCGACCTCCTGTCCAACCTCTTGATCAGGAGATTCTTGGCGATAGCCGCAAGAACACTGGCAAGGCGATCAGCTCAG
This sequence comes from Hirsutella minnesotensis 3608, assembly GCA_000956045.1. NCBI lineage: Eukaryota > Fungi > Ascomycota > Sordariomycetes > Hypocreales > Ophiocordycipitaceae > Hirsutella > Hirsutella minnesotensis. Next base: position 511,782 of record KQ030518.1, on the reverse strand, counting down.
CAGGTGGATCGGAGTTTTTACGGTTGCTCCCCCAAAGAAGAACACTCGAGATGGCCAAGGCTTGGTGGGAAGCAGAGGTTGAGGTCCTGGAGCAGCAACGAAGCCGTATCAGGGAGGAGCAAGTTGCACTGGAGGAAGGCAGTGTCGTTTGGCAAGAGGTCGTATCGCTGGTATCTTCATTTGAGTCTTCGTTACGAGGACTTCTCGAGGCCGATACCGAATCGGCTCCTTTGTCTCTTCAACCAGGCGAGGCAGCATCAACACAAGACCCGAGTCCCGCCCGCAGCCAGCTTCTCAGGATGGACGAAGTCCTGGAACAGCTGATGCAAAGGATGCAAGCGGCCGAACAGAAAAGCTGGAACCTCCTAATATGTGCAATCGGGGCGGAGCTCGAGGCCTTTAGAGAAGCTCGTGGCGTTTTGAAGGGATTGATCCACAGCTTCGACGTTGAGGCGGGAGCAGAGGGCATCGTGTCCAAGAACGAACGTCCCGCTGAAGAATCGCAAAGAGTTGCGGCACACAGTGTTCAGGAGGAGAGTGACAACGAGGTCCCGCCAGATCTGTTGATCTCACGACTGGACGTGGCAGACGCCCAACAGCCCAAGAGCTACACGCCTGACGCCTCCACCTCAAAGAGACGAGGTAGCGGCAATGAGGTACCGCCTGAGTTTCTGGCCGAACATGACGACACCACGAGTATGCGCGCCTAGATAATATCGTTACTTTCTCCAAAGCGTCTGTCTGTGGTGTGACTGCCTTTGCATGCTGTTCGTTGCATGACTGCCCTGACGAACAAAATTTGCAGAGGCTCTGATGCAAATGCCTCGTGACAAGCACGTCACAATGCCTGCTTTCAGGCCATACAAATGGGGGGCTTACAAAAGCCCGACGGGATACCTATGAAATTGGATTCTTGGGGGAAACGTCAATGTCGAATGCAGTCTCGTCGTTCTTTTTGAACAGACGACGACTAGGGCAGCTCAAGACGCGTATTGAGACATTGTGCGATCTAAGTCATGGACCAAGAAGTTTTAAGAGACACTTTATTCCTAGATCTAAATAAGAGCCGCGGGTGAAACGTCGAAGTAATCGCGTATAGCAAATGGGCGCCGTCATCATGGCTTGAATATCATGCTTGTCGTTCAGAAAACCCTAAGGAAACCCAGTAGAAACGCCTTTCTCAACGGTCTGGAGAAGGGTGCCAATTTTGCCACACAAAAGCGGTGGTGAAGTCGATCCGAGCTGAGAGCCTGTCGCGGTACAAAGTGAAATCTGATGATACACCTCCGAACAGATCACTTGACGGTCGCCATCTTCTTGGACCGTGAGCTGTCAGGCGTGTCTGTTCGAAAGAAGATGCAGGGTATGTGAAAGTCGATGCAGGTGAGCGTAGGGCCGCATGCAGGTTGGTGCGATGGGCAATTTGACAACCTCACCGCCTGCGCTCAAAGAAGCCGCTTGAGCCTGCGATGGCGACTGATTGATCCATGACCCATTCCCCGACGCCGAGATACTTGTCGATCCATTTCGACATTTCCTTGTTCTCTCCAGCGACCTTGTCTGTTTTGAAACTGGGGCTAGGGATGCCGCGATGAGGCACGAGTTAGAAAGGCTTCCTCGACAGGAACGGTAGTCCATGCACAAGCAGGTTCGGGTCGGCAACTGAGAACTCACGTCAACCCGGTCGACCGTTTCACACCCGCAAGGAAAGCGGAGACTAGATTCGGCGTAGGTCAGTAAAGGCACGGCAGGTCATAACAACGGGTGACGGAAGAGGGGGTACGAACTAAGAACGGCATCAAAGGCGTAGTGCGTCAAGCGTCCGACCTTTCCCCAAAGTCCCAGTGTCAGCAGGTTGAGTAGCTGCGAGAGTTCTTAGAATCCGTGCCACGGAGAGAAGACAGAGACTCGAGCGAAGTTGTAAGGGCGCGACGCGGGCACGCTGGGCCGGCGACAGATCGAGGGTGGAGACTATTGCGAGCATAGGGAATGACGTACCACCATGATGAACCTTATACGCTGCCCGTCTTTGGAGGATCAAGGAGTTGAAGTTGAGGCGACTGTTTGGCCAGAATCGGAACGCTCTGCCTGTTCCTGGAGGGTGGGGTAGATGGTTTGTTGTCGGAGAATGGGATTCTTGCGATGGATTACGACGTCGGCTCGCGATGGGCACGTTGCGGAGGTCCATGACCGACAGGGGGCGCGCCCCCCACGTGGGTCGTTGGCTTGCGCCACGACCAGCCGAATCAGCCACAGCCAGCGAGATAAGTCACTCGGTACCGATCCCGAAGCACCTCGCGGACCTGCCTTGGTGTTGCAGTTGGCAGCCAATTTACATGCTACAACGATAGCGATGCTGTAAGGAAAGACCTATAAGTCGTACACATACCATGGTCATTTATGGGGATTTTGGACCATCAGGTTGCATTCTACGATAGGTCATTGTACCACAAAGTGACGTAGGTAAATAGTGAAGCTGAACCTCTGCGCTGAATTCGGAAGCGCAATGCACATGGATACTGCAATAGAACTGGTGGAGCAAAAGCCCGCGCATTGCGGTGACCAACAGTTCTGCAGGTACCTGTCCGCCAGTCCAGTACATCTAGGTACATGTCTCTGGGTTCCATGGCATCAAAGGATGGCTTGCTTGGCTGCCTCATATACATATTTGGTCCTGCCTGCACAGCCCTGTGCGAAATACTTGGCGATATTGCTCGGCCTTACTAACCCTCAAAGACGCGGCAAGGCACCGTGCAGCATCAGCGCCGTCGGTTCAATGCGTACCTACCTTACCATGAAAGTTTGACTTTGCGTTGGAGCTTCAAGACTAGGCGCATTTCGGGTCGGTTAGACGCAAACGTGCACGGCGGATGGCAAGTGTGTACGAAGCAACCATCGGGTCGCCCTGCATTTCACTCACGGACCATTTGATTGGGGCGCGGCTATTGTCATGGCTGGCAAGACGGCCAAGGTCCAGGGTTTAGGTTGACGCTGCAAGGATGACGGCCGAAGGCGCAAACAGTGCCTTCAGCTCCCAGCCAGAGTGCAGCGGCTGTTTCGCCTTGGTGAGAGCAACCAAGGACGCGCCGGCTCACTCATATGCCGCAGTGGAGCTTTGGAGGGCCGAGAGTCTGCAAGTCCGGCAGCTTGGCATGGCTCCCAATTGAATGGCAAGGTCGGCGAGGCAGCATTGGCGACGCGTTTCCGGCGAGTTTCAAATCTCGACCTTGTTTCCACGTCCGCTTCATCAGCACGCATCATGAGTAATGCCTCTCGCCGATGGGCCCACTGGAGGAACAGAGGGCATGCAGGGCTCTCTCCGTCTCCACGCGGGCCTTCTCCACCCTTGTGTTGAGGCCAGCAATGCCGGCAATTCATGGAGGTCTTATCGCCAATTCTGCTCCAACCCAAATGCTGTCGAATTTTGGGCATCTGCACGCGGTGTCATTGCAGCACCTGCACTACAAGTCTTGATATTTTATGGTGTAATCCGGTGCTGGGCAGCGTGATCAACTGTGCCCCTGCCGATAAGTATGACCATTCAAGATGAAACTTTGAAAACCCAGGCCAGCGATGGAGAGAGAGGGAAGCTACATGTACCGCGAGATAAGGTGGAAGGGAGGAGGGGTGGAGGGGTCGTACCACACACAGACAGCTCAGGTAGCCAAAGGCGGGGCACGGCTTGGTCGTGGTGGCCACGCTGCCACCTGTTTGGGCAAGCTTGCACTGTCCAAGCCCAACCCCACCAAAAACCACAGCAATAGCACCTCAATCGGCATATGTACTCGACCTTGTCTGCCCGCTTTCACCTTGTCTCTGTTGTTCATCCTTCAAACTTTTTCCTGCTCCCAACTCGACCTCGACCTCGAGAACGCGGCATTCCATCCCAAATACTCCATCCTCCCTCGCCGAAGACCTTCCGTAGCCTTGCAGCTTGTCCGCAAGGGTTGTCCAGTCCTCCTCTCCAGGACTGCCCGAGCCAGAGCTCTCTGCAGCTTCGTGGTGAGTTTGCAAGATACCCCCTTGGACGAAATCTTGCCGTAATGGCTCGCATCCTGGTCCCCTTTGAGCTTCGCATTGGCAATAGACTAATCAATCCGCAGCTCTACAGTGTCGTGTCGATACCTTGCGACGCGCCCCGCTGTCCTATCCTCCCGCCTTGTGACCGATTGCCTCGTCAGCCAGGCGACACCTAGGTCTCCGAAGTAAGGACAAATTTTGTTTCCCGTGTACACCGAAGCGAAGTCATCATGGCCCAACCGAACCGCTCCCGGTCATTTAGCATCATGGCTGCTACCCAGCAGGACCATCTCAATGGTGGTGGTCGTATCAACTGGTTGGCCTCTCTCAACACGGCTTACAGCCCTGAGCGCAACTACCGTCGTTCATCCATCATCTGCACCATCGGCCCCAAGACAAATTCCGTTGAGGCCATCAATAACCTCCGAGATGCCGGTCTCAATGTTGTACGCATGAACTTCTCCCACGGCTCATACGAGTACCACCAGTCCGTCATCGACAATGCTCGTGCCGCCGTCGACTGCCATGAAGGCCGACCGGTCGCCATTGCCCTCGATACCAAGGGCCCCGAGATCCGTACCGGCAATACCAAGAACGACGAAGATCTTCCTCTGTCCGCAGGCACCATCATGAACATCACCACCGACGACAAGTACGCCACTTCGTGCGATACTGAGAACATGTAAGTCGTCTTCTATGCTCGGGCCGTATCAGCATCACCAACAAGATCACTGACCAAAAGTGCCCTTTGGCAGGTATGTGGACTACAAGAACATCACCAAGGTCATCCAGCCGGGTCGCATCATTTACGTCGACGATGGCGTTCTTGCATTCAACGTGCTCAAGATTGTCGATGACAAGACCATTCAAGTTCAAGCCCGCAACAATGGCTTCATTTCGTCCAGAAAGGGCGTCAACCTGCCCAACACTGATGTCGACTTGCCTGCCCTCTCAGAGAAGGACAAGACCGATCTCAAGTTCGGTGTCAAGAACAAGGTCGACATGATTTTTGCATCTTTTATTCGCCGTGCTCAGGACATCAAGGACATTCGTCAGGTTATGGGTCCTGAGGGCAAGGACATTCAGATCATTGCCAAGATTGAGAATCGCCAGGGCCTCAACAACTTCCCCGAGATTCTTCAGGAGACGGACGGTGTCATGGTTGCCCGCGGTGATCTCGGCATCGAGATTCCTGCCGCCGAGGTCTTTGCCGCCCAAAAGAAGCTCATCGCAATGTGCAACATGGCTGGCAAGCCCGTCATCTGCGCTACCCAGATGCTTGAATCCATGATCAAGAACCCCCGCCCCACCCGCGCGGAAATCAGCGATGTTGGCAACGCCATCACGGACGGTGCCGACTGCGTCATGCTGTCAGGCGAGACAGCCAAGGGCAGCTACCCCGTGGAGGCTGTTCGGGAGATGCACGAGGCTTGCCTCAAGGCCGAGAACTCGATCCCTTATGTCTCTCACTTCGAGGAGATGTGCACTCTTGTTCAGCGCCCGGTGCGCGTCGTTGAATCTTGCGCCATGGCGGCTGTTCGTGCATCACTAGACCTTGGGGCCGGCGGCATCATTGTCCTGTCGACCTCGGGCGAGTCGGCTCGGCTGTTGTCCAAGTATCGCCCAGTTTGTCCCATCTTTATGGTGACACGAAATGCCACAACGTCGAGGTTTGGCCACCTTTACCGAGGCGTCTATCCCTTTTTATTCCCCGAGGAGAAGCCCGATTTCGACAAGGTAAACTGGCAAGAGGATGTCGACAGGCGAATCAAGTGGGCCGTCAACCATGCCCTGAAACTCAAGACTCTTACCGTTGGGGACACGGTGGTTGTTGTACAGGGTTGGAAGGGCGGTATGGGTAACACCAACACACTCCGAATCGTGCGGGCTGATCCTGCGCATCTGGGGATTGGTCAGCTTGAGGGCAGCGCATGAAGTAGTTGATGTTGTGATGGGCTAAAGGAATCGTGTTGGGATCTCTGCACCACAAAAATTGCATGTTCATTACGTTAGAGTCCATAGAGGCAGGCATGCGAGAGCCTGAGATTCGCTCAGTCACGCAGCGTTGCCCAAGCCAGGAAACAGCCCTTCAGAATACGACATATCGCGCAAGTGGCAACGGTAGATCAGTATAAAGTCTTCCTCACGATGCAATATCCGTCAGTCCCGAATCCTACCTTGCTAATACCGATTGGCGACACCGACGACTGGTTGACGAGGTTACACCAAGTTTGGAGGAGGTGCGGGTTGGCATCAGCGCTTGCTTGGCAATGTCAATTCGACGGGACACAATATTGGCTTGCTCCATTTGAGTCCATTGGCCAACACTGCGAAGGCTTGAGTACAAGAGGAGCAAATAAACGAAGAGTTTGGAGATAAGCGTAAGCAGGTAGCACGATACTCAGCGTAAGCTCAACAATACCTCAATTACCGCTAGTGACGGGCTGACTGCCGAGTACCCACTCCGCTTCCCAAGTTTTATCGGTACATGGAATCTAGAACCCACTTGACGTGCGTCATGTTCTGTAGCAGAAGCAGGCAGGCAGGCAGGCAGGCAGCTAGGAACATGGGTCGATCTGTGCCTTCCTGTGCGCCTCGTGACTGAGCTGTCAGTGAGCTGCCGTCCTCTCTTTCGCTCCAGCTGCTCTACACTTGAGGCTCAGCCCTTCCGACTTACCTAGCAGGCGGGAAAGGCTCCTGTCGAGGGTTGACAGATCCACGCGCAGCACTTTCTGGACAAGGCTTTGTCCATCGTCTCAACTCTTGCTCAGGCCGTTCAACATGCCCATCCAGCGGTACCTTTCGACATGTCACTGATTCCCTATCACCCTCGTGAGGGCCGCGATGTCGTGCTGTACGTGTTTGATCACATTGGGCGGCCAACGAGACTGACCGCCCCTTCACAGGCGTCACCACACTTCCGTCGTCGTCCGCGACCCCGACTCCCAACGTCTCGAAATTCGCCGCACCGAGTGCCCGACATGTCACCAGCCGTTGGGGCGCGCTTCGTCTCCAGATGGGCCGCTAGAGAGGAACTACGATATGGACAACGAATACGTGGATCCAAACTACTTTCGTATGCTTCGCGCCGGGAATCAATCCGCCGTCTCAGCCAACGGCCCCTCCAGTCCCGTCAGGAGACTGTTCCACCCCGCGCTCGCAAGCGGTTCCTCAGACAACACGTCGTCTACCACGGAGTTTCTCAGAGACGAAGCAGAATTCGTATCAAGTGCTCCCGGTGTTGGTCAAGCTGAAGGGAGCAGGATTCGGCGAGACGCATTCAGTCCCAATTACTTCAAGACCTTCTTTGTGGAGGAGACGGTACTTGGACGAGGCGGCAAGGGTGTTGTCTTACTAGTTCGTCACGAAATTGATGGCTGTCAACTCGGTCATTTCGCCTGCAAACGAGTCCCAGTTGGGGATGACCACGCGTGGCTGGAAAAGGTCCTCATTGAGGTCGAGCTTCTCGCGAAGCTGACACATCCCAATCTCGTCTCGTACCGTCACGTTTGGCTGGAAGACGTCCAGCTCACACGGTTCGGTCCTCGCGTTGCGTGTGCATTCATCTTGCAGCAATACTGCAACGGGGGCGATCTCCATCAATATGTCGTCGGCAGCGCCCCCCGGGAAGCCACAAAGGAAGAGCTCAAGGCACAAATGCGCCGTCGATCCAAGGGTCAAGCAGAGCAGCCACAAAATCTTTCCCAAGGCAGGCCACGACTGTCCTTTGAGGACATTTACTCATTCTTCAAGGACATCACCTCTGGCGTCGCCTATCTGCATGCTGCGAACTATATCCATCGCGACCTAAAGCCCAGCAACTGCCTCTTGCATCGAGAAGGTGGCACAACACAGTGCCTCATCAGCGATTTTGGAGAGGTGCAATCCGAAAACATGGTTCGGAAATCCACAGGCTCAACAGGCACCATTTCCTACTGCGCCCCTGAAGTATTGAAGATGGACGCCTTTGGACGATACGGGAACTTCACCACCAAGTCCGACATGTTCTCTTTGGGCATGATCCTCTATTTCATGTGCTTTGGAAGACTTCCGTATCAAGGCGCAAACGCGATACAGGAGGAGCTCGAAGATATCGAGCAATTGCGAGCCGAGATCACGGACTGGAAAGGCTTCCAAGACGAGCGGAGAGAGCGTCCGGATCTTCCAAACCGCCTATACATGCTGTTGAAAAAGCTACTTTCTCTGGACCCGGTAGAACGCCCGAGTGCGAACGAGGTGTTGATAGCCATGAGAAGCGAAACGAGCTTCGATGACATCACGAGGGGCGAAAGGGGTTCAATCCCACCTGTGAGCTCACGTGGCAGCCGAATACAGAGCCTGGATTCCCCAGCGCCTCCTGGCACACCGGTATCCGGTAAGTACGCTTTACGCCGGGGCTGTAAGTTGTAGGCTTTGACGCAGATTACAGACTCGAAAAAGGAGATTATCCGAAGTCGCGTGACTCCCCACGAAGAATCAAGCCCTTGGTCACGCCCGGGGGAGCATAACGTTATGCCCTCTAATGAATCTAACGGCACCGCTTCGTCTCAACCTACGGCGGGCATCTCGCAGCGCCGGGGCAGGTCTCTCTCCCCGCTCGAGAACGACGATGGGCACTTCAGCATGGTACGTGACGAAGACTGCAGTCCGGCAAGACGCTCCCAAAATACGTTCTCCCCGCCACTTCTCATGGCACCTCCTCGTACGAGAAGCGGAGAACTGCGTTATCAAGTAGACATGGCTCTGCACCGCGCCTCTGTAGCCGTTCGCCACAGGTGGCATCTTCTCAACTTCGCTGTCCGACTGAGCTTCTTCCTGATCAAGCTATTTACCCTGGCTCGCCCTTGTTGGCCTGTTGCGACCAGCCTCGAAGTGAGTGTTCCCTTGGTCATCATGGCGGCCATTGACCTAGGACTGCCTGGAGGTGGCACCAGGTCGGTCCTTGGCTTTCAACATGCAAGCAATCGCGAGCCTGCATCAGACCGGCGATCGGTCCCCACTGGTCTTGGAACAAGTTTGGTCCTGCTCATCGCCCACGTGGCCGTTCTCTGGCTGGCGCGCAAGTGGAACAGACTCTGTGTGACTGTTACCAAGGGCGACTGGGTCGACTGGTAAATGAATCTTGCATCGGGCACAAGTGCCCATATGATACGGGACAACCGATGTTCTAGATCGGTACTTAAAGATGCACTAGCAAACCAAAGCAGTAGATAACATGCGAGTATTGAGGTCCTCGTCCGGTGGCATTTTGACGGGATCAGGCATGTAACAGGACTGCCAGGTAAGGCTTGAGCGTGAGACTGATTATTTATGACGTTGCATTTGTGAGAGGACACCATGAGCCCATGGACGTCTTGTGTCCTGGTGGCGCCCAAACATCAAGGCGCTGATGTCGGGAAATGCAGGAGACTTGAGTGATCCCGAAATATCACTGACGATCAGGACTTTTAGTAATTATTCAATACATATATCCTGATTAAGGCATTGATGGGCGAGGGCCAGACGCAGATGTGATTCATTCCACTGAACTCGACGTGATGAAACGGCAAATCGGGTAGACTCATTCCCCTTCAAACTCTCCTGTAAAGCGGGTAGAGCGTCCAAGAAGGCCACAAGATGTTCGACCGCGTGGCACAAGCCCACATGCTAAAGAGAAGCTCTGAAAATATTATTACAAAGGACAAAGGTATTTCTTACAAGGCCGTTGGACACGACTCATGGCTACGAATGGCCCGCGATGGATATCCAAAGACTGTGCATTAGTTCGTCCTCATCCCGCTACCGTGGGCTTTCCATCAGTGACATGACGGAACCATTGGCGCTGCGCTGTACGTCTCCTGGCCAAGGCCTTGCCAGCACCGGGCGCGGGGACCTTGTCGCCGCCAAAGATGCCTCCGCGACCAAAGTCGGGGTTACCGCCGAGGCTGCCAAAGATGTCTCCGATGTAGTTGCCCGGCGAGAGGCCTCGACGGTAGACGGTTTCCCAGTCGGCCAGGATCCCCTTGACGATCTCGATGCCGGCATTGTAGATGTTGTCGACGGCTATGTGGAATCCGTTCTGGTCGACCTTTATGAGGTGTTCCCAGTCGGAAACACCCGGCGGGGGGCGGTCGAAATCCGAGCCTGGTCGCGGGTCAACAAACGGGAAGCGAGAGAGACGTTTCATCTCGGGCGTGGGCCTACCTGCTCTCATGATGATGACCCTCGAAAAATCGACGAGACCCCCGACAGCGGCCCTGACGAGGACCTCGAGCGTGGCATTGTCCTCTTGGGCCGTCATGCAGTAGATGCCCGACCCATTGGTCCATATCTCGGTGGTCTTCTCAAATGTCCGGGCGAGCAGCGTGCCCGAAAAGTACACATCACTGGTGGTGCAGTCGCACTTGACGACGCTCGGGGGGCGAGTGGCCATGTCGTACGAATCTCGGTCCGCCGCTGCGTACCTGGACCGATACTGGCGGGACACGGCGTCGTCGACGAGCGTGGCCCGCGAGGCTAGAGAATAGGCGGCCTCGCGCAGACGCTCGCTGACCTCGAACACTTCGGTGCCATACGTTATGGTGGGATAATCGTACGGGTAGTCACGGCCGTAAGGTATGTAGCCGGTGGTCCAGTTCGCCGGCAGGGAGCGAGGGTCAATCTCCAGCTGCAAAGCGACTTGGACGGCGAATCTGGACAGGGCTACGCTCCCCAGGGTGGCCCGGATCGGGTTGACGCCGGCGATGCCGGCCATGAGGAAGTAGGTCTGGGAAAGGTCGAACCTGTGCGAGAGCACGATGGCCATCATGGTTGACGCGGCGTTGATTTCCCCTTCGCCTAGGGTAACCTGGCAGACGTGACCGCTCTTTGTGCATAAGACGTGCGGGAAGAGCATGGACATGCCGGGGGTTGAGACTGCGAGGGCGGATAGATTGCCCAGCCCGGTCTCGTGGAAGCGGCGATGCCATGTCATTGCTTCCGGTGTCCACTGCGCCCTCAAGAGCTTTGTCAGTAACAATGTCGAGTGAGGAATTCATGGTCTCGACAAGAAGAATAGACGGTGTTCGCTGCGTCGAGGTGCCGCTGGTAGCGAGAAGACGGGGCAACATGCGTATGAAAAGGGGCAGACGTGCCATGGATACAATCATCACCCGCGGCGCCAGCATGCGGCTTCCACAGCGCGCCGTCACACTCGTAGAGTATAACAGCTGCAGCTGAAGCAGTAAGGCGACCAGTCGTCCCGGATTATTCATTCTCTGGGCAGCAGTCAACAACACTTGTAGGCAGCCTGCGAGGCAAGTCCGATTGTCTTCAGATGGCTGATGGTATGGGAAGTCTGTTGAAGTGGACTAGGCATGGGGACGATGCAATTGGTCGCATGAGGCTTCGCCAATGAGGGTGGAACTCTGGTCTTTCGGGATTATGTCTCCGTGAGCGGTAGCTCGAGTCTTGGCTTGTGGCAGCTCCTAGAATTTTGAGAGCTATTCATATTTAAGGCGCACAGTGGGCTCGATGTGCTTGCACGCGATGAGATGGGCATGAAACGTGGGTACCACGCGCTTGACACGCGACCATTTGTCTTCCTGGGCAAGGTGAAGAAGGCAGACGGCCCATGCGGAGGCCGAATCGAAATGAGAGAGACAATGTTGCGGATAGACGATCCAGGCCGCTCGCCATGTTCGAAGACGGGACCCGATGGGAGACTCGGCAAGGGCATCAAATAGCCAACACCAACCGCCGACGTTCTGGAAATGCGAACCGGGTAGCGAGTCGCACAAGGTGTAGCCGTCGCCTCCACGTGGGCCTTGCCGAGGACTCGTCTACGAAGCAGGGGCCGTAGAATTCCGGCAGCGTTCGCACATGGCCCATGCCCACGGTTGCTCAACGAGACGGCACTCCTTTTGACGGTTTGGCAGTGAGACGTCGGCCATGGCCGGAAGAATGCGGCTCGCGAATCGTCTCCGTAGCACGCGGGAAGATAATCTTGTTGGTCACGACAAGGCGGCAACTCGACGCGGACACACGTGGTGTCTTTTTCGCCTCTGCGTTGCCCCTGGCACGGGATCAGGCTGTTATTGTCGTCGAGGCTGTCCGAGGCGAGCGTACCCTACGTATCTCCTCCATCCACGGCGACATCAAGGGAGGGCGCTACGGGACTGGAAGATTCAGCGTGTCATCGGTTGCCAAAGCCTCGGTGGCAACGCTCCGAGTTATCTGTCCCATGGCTCGGATATGTGCGGTATTACACCAAATGCACAGCGCGTATCGAGTCTCGGTAAGCTGGCTGGCTGGCTGGCGATGCACTTGCGACCGACGGGTGGTGTGGTGTCTTGGCTGGTCGTTCAGTCATGGACCTCGACAGTGTATCTGTGTGGCATAATCAGCATGGACTTGCCTGGATAGTTTACGGAGGCAGGACTTACCTGACGTTGATCCACGCTGGGCCTATTCCATGCATGCCAGCAAGCATGTCGCCTGTGCAGCGGTGAGAAGGAACATTGAACACACGATGCCTTTGCCTCTTTCTGCAAGCAGGAACAAGAAATCGAGTCGGGTCTAGGGTAGGTCTAGGCAGTCAGGCAGTCCAGACTGCATCAGAGTATCGGTAATAACCTTGTGGGGCAGCGAGACATAAAAATAGACTACGTAGGTCTACGGCAGGTTCGCTCGCCTAACATACACACTGTGCCGGCATCGCCCGGCGTGCATCACAGAGTAGGTACCTCTGCTCTGCGCACGAGCACTGTGAAGAAGAGTACCCCGCCCAAGTCCTGCGGCTGCAGCAAGCCAAGTCGACGGACCCGGGCGATCATCTTTAGCAATAAGCATTGCAAGTACAGCCATGTACGAGGTGTACAGTAGCGTGCCGGTACAACTGTACAAGTACCTAATCATCCTGGCAGCCTGGGTCCAGGTTCGACGCATGGCAGCATCAAAGAGACTGGCCGCGCGGATCCTGACCTCATCACCGTGACAAGTACGCAAAGGTACAGTAGCGTACCCCGGAGCAGCAATAAGGGACTTGCCAACTGATACCCTACTCACACTGCACTGCAACATCGCCATGTATTCCCCGGAGAGGGACGGTTGTTGGATGCCTCGACGCGGCAAGGCCTCGACCAGTCTCGTGCATGTGGCCATCTCGGGCCCTTGGCATCCAGAAAGTCTTGGCTCCTTTGGCTATTCGTACCTTGCACCGACATTGCCATGGGTGTAGGAGCGTTGGCGAAGCCAGTTAGGGACAGACAGAGAGGGACTGGGGGGGATGCGTGTCGCGCACTTCTGGCGGTTCAACTAGGCAACCGCCTTGGTTGGTCCCTTGCTAGCTTGCGAGTACTTCATATATACATGCGTGCATGTGAAGATGTAGGAGGAAGCCGGCCTCGCCGAATTTGCAGCCGTCGCAACCTGCAGCCCTCTTGGACTCTGTACACACGCAAGCCAACGCCGACGGCATCCAAGTCGATGAGACGTCGAGCCCTCTGTTCGCCAGGTCGCTTCGCTGGCAGGAAAAGGCAGCCAGCGCGAGCCGAGGCGACCCGCCACTCGGGATATCCTTGTCCCTCCGGATGCAGCAAGTCGCCAATCGCCACCCCCCGCCTTCCTGGTGGCCCGTGGGTGAGCATCAGCGCGTCAATCCGACGTGCAGTCTAGGCCGCCAAGAACTCGCACCTGCTTGATGTATCTGCATGTAACTTACCGTGCGTAGCCACGAGCCACGAGCCATGGGGTCGCTGACGGCTGCCCAACCCGCAGCCTGGACGTTGTTGAGTCACGACCGGCTCCTTTGCCATCACCACCATCGACAACAAGACTTGGCTGTCTGCCGCAGTCCTCCGCGTTCTTGTCCGCCGCCTGGCCTTTGCTCTCGGCTGCTGCCGTGCGCAAGCACCACAGGTCGCATGCAATACGACACTACTCGAGTCCGGGGTCGACACCATGGTCCCCGACAACTAAGTTAGCACACTGAATTCACCGGCTCTGCCTTCCCCACTGCCCGAGAATGGCTGGCGTCGCGATCCTGTCCTTCCATCTTTGCCTGTCCATCGCCTTGTCGCTTGCCCCAGGACTGGCTCAAGACCGACTCCTCGCCGTCTTCACTCTCGAGTAGAGGGAGAGCCAATAACATACTGTCGCCGCTCGAGTCTGGAGCGCCGCTCCGCTTCCAGAACCCGATTTGCGAAGCGGCGCCGAGACATTTTCACATGGATCCTGCCGTGACACCGGCCGCTTTGCGCTATGGCGCAGGCGAGTTCGTCCCGGTGCACAACGGCCGACCGTCGACGGCCGATTTGCGCGACGATGCGCCGCCGCCCTCGAACAAATTCGCCTTCACCCCGTCGCAGCTGCACACTCTCCTCACCTTTCGCAGCCTCGCGGCTCTCGATGCGTTCGGTGGTCTCGCGGGCCTTGCTGCTGGTCTTCGCTCACACGTCGACGCCGGGTTGAGCGCCGATGAGACTCACCTCCAAGACACAATCACCTTTGACGAGGCCGTCGCCGCCTCTCGCGCAAGCCGAGCCCCTGTGCTTCAACCCCTTGGTCCTCCTCCCCCTCCTGCTACCGGACGCGCGGGGCGAAAAGACAAAATCGAGGCCCAGGGTCCCTTCGCTGATCGAAAGCGCATCTTTGGCACAAATCAACTGCCTCGACGCAAACACAAATCCTTCCTCAAGCTTCTGTGGGTCGCCTTCAACGACAAGCTGCTTATCCTCCTTACAGCAACTGCCACCATATCCGTCGCCATCGGCATCTACAGATCGCTCAGCGCACAGTTCAGCGCGTCGGGAATCGAATGGGTCGATGGTGTCAGTGTCATCATCGCCATCGCCGTCATTGTCTTGGCAAGTGCCGCCAACGACTGGCAACAGAACCACAAGTTCGAAAAGCTCAACGAGCGCAAGAAACAACGCGACGTCACCGTCATACGCTCTGGCAGGGCCCAGAGGATATCGATCCAAGATGTTCTCGTGGGTGATGTGATGCACATTGAGGCTGGCGAAGTCTTGGCTGTCGACGGCATCCTGATCCATGCCTCTGGCCTGCACATCGACGAGGCTCCAGTTTCGGGCGAATCTGATCCTGTTCACAAGACCGTCCCCGGCGACCACAATCCCTCGCACGCTCTCCTTGCAGACCATTTCATCCTGAGCGGCACCACCGTCACCTGTGGCGTTGGCAGATACCTGGTCACTGCGGTTGGCGCCAACTCGACGTACGGCCGCACCCTCATGTCTCTTCGTGAGGATGTGCAAGAGACCCCTCTCCAGGCCAAGCTTGGGCGTCTCGGCAAACAGCTCATCATCTTTTGCGCCATTGCAGGCGCAATCTTCTTTCTCGTCCTCACCGTTAAGTATCTGATTGACCTCAAACATATGACCAAAGCCGGACCTGCGGAAAAGGCTGCCAAGTTCTTCCAGAATGTCATCATATCCATAACCGTCGTCGTCATTGCCGTGCCCGAAGGCCTCGCCCTCAACGTTACCGTCGCGCTGGCTTTCGCGACGAAGCGCATGCTCAAAGACAACAACCTGGTTCGGCTTCTTCGCTCCTGCGAAGTCATGGGCAACGTCACCTGCGTGTGCTCTGACAAGACAGGCACACTGACGCAAAACAAAATGAAAGTCGTTGCTGGCCGAGTCGGACTTGAGAGCAGTTTCGATGACACTGATGTTGCACCAGCCCAGCCGGGCCGCGTCGCCTCCAATAGCGCCGTGCAGCGGAATCACTCGTCGAAACACTTTGCTACTTCTCTGTCGGACGAGATGAGAGAACTCATCAAGGACAGCATGGTACTCAACTCGACTGCGTTTGAGAGTGGCGACGAGTCCGCATCGGGCTATTTCGGCTCCAGCACTGAGACGGCCCTACTCAAGTTTAGCAGAGACCACCTGGGACTCGGCCCCGTGAGCGTCGAGAGGGCCAACAACCCAATCGTCACCATGCTACCATTTCAGTCCTCGCGGAAATGGATGGCCGTCCTGGTGAAGCTACCCGACAACAAGTACAGGCTGTTGGTCAAAGGAGCAGCGGAATTCGTCTTTGAGTACTGCGCATACGTCGTCACCGATCCCACTGACGATGTCGCTGCTCAGAGGCTAACGGAAGACGATCGAACTGGATTGCGTCTCGCAATACAGAGCTATGCCGACAAGATGCTACGTCCTGTTGCCATTGCCTTTCGAGATTTCGATGCATCCGAAGTCTTTGAGAGGGATGACGATGATCCTGCGACGGTCAATCTGGAATGGATGGCCTCTGGTCTGGTCTTCATTGGCATTTTTGGCATCTGTGACCCCCTTCGCGATGAGGTCGTCGATGCGGTCCGCAGATGTCAGGACGCAGGTGTTTTCGTGCGCATGGTGACGGGCGACAATTTCCTGACTGCCAAAGCCATTGCTACCGAGTGCGGCATCTTCACAGCCGGGGGCCTGGCCATGGACGGCCCTACATTTCGAAAGCTATCGCCGACGCAACTGGATGCCGTGATTCCGCGATTACAAGTACTCGCGAGGACCAGTCCGGAGGACAAGCTGCTCCTCGTCTCGCACCTCAGGTCGATGAAGGAGATTGTAGCCGTGACTGGAGATGGCACCAATGACGCTTTGGCTCTCAAGGCCGCCGATGTTGGCCTGGCCATGGGCATTCAAGGAACCGAAGTAGCCAAAGAGGCCGCTTCGATTATACTTCTCGATGACAACTTCACATCGATTGTCAAGGCACTTAGTTGGGGTCGTACAATCAACGATGCCGTCAAGAAGTTTTGTCAGGTAAGCCAGACTGCTCCTCACAGATTCATATCCTCGACAACGCTCGCGCAAAGTACTAAAGCTGCGGGACCGCCAGTTTCAATTCACAATCAACATTACAGCCAGTATCCTTACCATCTCGGTACTTGTCGGAGCGCCCATCTTCACCGTCGTGCAGTTGTTGTGGATCAACCTTATCATGGATATCTTTGCTTCTCTGGGTTTCGCAACAGACTTACCCTCACCCGAGTTCTTGAAGCGCAAGCCTGAGCCGCGCGATGCTCCCATCATCAGCATAACGATGTGGAAGATGATATTGGGCCAGGCAATCTACCAGCTAGCCGTTGTTTTTACGGTGCACTACGCCGGATGGGACATTTTCAACCCGGATTCCGAGTACGAGATAGAAACGCTACAGACGCTGGTATTCAACATCTACGTTTGGATGCAGTTCTTCAACCAGCACAACTGTCGTAGGGTCGACAACAAGCTGGACATTTGGTACCAGGGCGTGCTGCGCAATCCCTGGTTCATCGGAGTGCAATGCTTGACGGTCGTGGGGCAGTTCATCATCATCTTCAAGGGCGGCGAAGCGTTCGATACGGTGCCTCTGACAGGAGCGCAATGGGGATGGAGCCTTCTATTTGGCATCCTGACTATTCCCCTGGGTGCTCTCCTACGCCAGGTGCCTGATCGCTACGTCTTGGCCTTGTTCTTATGCATCTGGCGCATTCTGCTCTTCGTCGCGAAGCCTCTGCAACCTTTACTGGCGCATCTTTCGTGCTGCGCGTCAATAAGAGCACGCAGGCGCAAACAGTCGCAAGAAGCTCGCCAAGAGTTGGGCCAAGTGCCGGCTACGCCGCCCTGCGTCAGTGGAGCTATCCAAAGTCACACGCCAAAGGAGCCGTCGGTGACTAGCGATGGACAGGACGGATCGGACTGTGTGTGGGCATCTCCTAATCCCGACACCCAGGACGCGGAGAACCCGGAAACCGGCATCATCGACTTGCGCGCCATGATTGATGCCGCAAAGATTGGGCGTTCGGTCGGGACATATCGCCTCGAGCTTCATCCCGACACGCCCAAGGATGACCCTATCCTGGGCATGAGAAGCGACATGACGCTGCCGCCCAGCCAGGACCCAGCATTGCAAATTCTCATGGTCAGGCCCGAGGAGAATGAAGCGCCGACGAGGCGAAGGAGGCCGCGTCAACGCCCGGTTTGGGTGGAACAGCCCCGTCCCGGACAGCAGCAGAAGAAGAGGGGGGGATTGACTCTGGAGGGCTTCTTGCGCTCAAAAAGGCGATGACGATCCGCCGGCTCGTTGTGGGCCGTGTCGTTCAGAGAGCAGGAAATTTTGAGCGCTTGCATTTCCAATTGTGCGGGACCCGAGAAGAATGGACAGCGGATTGCATTTGACGAGGTGTTATTGCAAGGCGCTTGGCAAGGTAAGCCCGGGCAAGAAAAGTTTGCTTCATCATCATCGGAATCGGTTACGAGTACATGACAATCCTTCAAACGTACATTCAAACAAACATAGCGTACCTACGACATACTTCACTGTTAATATATAACCAGCGCGCGTCTTGTCGCTTTCCTCGAGTATCTTGGTGCCCTTGGTCCTAACTTTGCGTCTTGAGCTCGTCAGCTTCGCAGGCATCAGTTGCGCGTGAAGCAAAGTTGAGGAGAATCTGCATTCATTACCCACATGGGCCTACCATACAAGCGCGCCTAGCTTCAAAGTGAACCATCACATTGCTTGCCCCCTTCGTCGTCTCATGACAAATACACCATCAACCGCCGGCTCTACGCAAAGTCGGATTCGTCGCCACCAGCCCACTGCCCGCCGCTGACCAGATCCCTGAAGGGCCCTCGCCTGCGCA
>KQ030518.1:347121-493141 GCA_000956045.1 Hirsutella minnesotensis 3608 | reverse complement strand
CCCGCGCGATGCTGAGCCGCTGCGCCTGGCCGCCCGAGAGGGCCAGGCCGCCCTCGCCGACGGGCGTGTCGTAGCCCAGGGGCAGGGAGGCGACGAAGTCGTGCAGGCCGGCGGCCTGGGCGGCGTGCATGACGTTTTCCCAGACGCGGTGCGGGGAGTCGGCCCCGTAGAGGATGTTTTCCGATATGCTGCCGGGGAAGAGAAAGGGGGACTGGGGCACGTAGGCCATCATCGAGCGAAGATGCTGCTTGTCGACGTCCAGGAACGAGACGCCCCCGAAGCTAAGGGGCGGATGCTTGTCGCGATCCGGCGGGACCGATGGCGAATGCAGGCCGAGGAGAAGAGAGAGCAGAGTCGATTTTCCACAGCCGGAATGGCCGACGAGGACGGTGCACTTTCCCGGCTCGATGTCGAACGAGACGCCTCGGAGGACCGCTTCTGCGGATCGATGGGAATACGAAAAGTTGACGTCGCGGATGCGTACGGGCAGAGGACTGTGAGCCATCACTTTCATCCGACCCGAGTCGGCGCCCGGCCTAGAGGGCAGTCCGGAATATCTGAGGAGAGGAGCGGCGGCGGATTGAGCCGTCGTGAGTTGAGGGACCCCGTTGAGGATCTCGGCAGATGTTCCGATGCTAAACAGAAGCAAGTTGACGACTTGGAGAATACTTGTAACGCTGCTTGCGGCCTCAGTCGAGAGCAGCTTGGTGCTGTAATAGAAGACCAGAGCCGTCATGGCAAAGCTCGTCGATTGGTAAAGACCAAACAACCAGCTGCTGTTCCTTGCCCGTTTCAACCCCAGGCGCAGAACCTCTTTGGCAGACTGCCTGTACTTTTGAGTAAAGTGTTGTTCTAGATTCAGCGTTTGAACGAGGCGAATGTTGCCGATAATCTCGGTCAGTACGGCGCTGGCTTCCTCTGCGCCCTCGTTGCACCTGGTTTCCCACTTCCCACTGATGGACACATATCCCCTGACGGTGGCAATGACCAAAGGGATAGGTGCAAGTGTCACCAGCGTTAATCTCCAGGAAATGGCCAGGGCCCAGATGAGCGATGTCATCATGATGGTGAACGCGAAGACGATCATAGGAACGAATCGTCCGACGACGTTGCGCATCTCCTCAGCGTTCCTCTCTAAGCACTCGCTTACACGACCCGGCGAGTGATTCATGTCACCAAACCAGGACATGGGTTGCTGTAGGATGCCCCTGGCGGCCTTGACTCGGATACCATCAACCCAATGTTGGGCGACCGTTTCTAGCATGTAATGGCCTGCTCCCGTGCAGAGACCGTCGACAACCGCGATAATGGCAAGATATCCGGCCCATTTGCCGCCCTCGGCAGCCTTATCGCCTGGCATCCAGATAACACTCATGAGTCGTGCCAAGCAAAAGGCGAAGCTCGGAGTTGCTGCTGCACCAACCAGACAGACAGAGATGCCCAGCACGAGTAGCAGCCTTTGCCTGGGTCCAAGGGCAGGCCATACGCTGCAGAAGATTTGAACAAGCGAGGCATGATCTGTTGTGGTATCCGTAGGAGAGAGTTGCTGTGCATTTTCCGCGGTCCTGGATTCGACATTAGAACACGTCAAACGCAATCCCGGAATGTCCGTTCGACGCTCAGCGGCGCCGAAGACAAAGTCGTCCCCTTCACGTCCAAAGATCTGCGGGGAATACAGGTCTTCCTCGAGCACGGAATGACGTGATTCCGGACCGTATGGCTCGTCCTGGACCTTGTCGTTCTTCTCGTGCAAGGGAAAGAACTTGCTGTTGATGAACGCCGAGAAGCGCCGGCTCTCAGACTCAATAACAAGGGTGAGTCTCTGCCCAGAAGGCCAGACTGATGATGGCACCATGCGCTCTCCAAGCCCTTGAGACTTGGTCGACCCTTTGCCCTCAACTGTACTCAAATTGTGATTTGCTCTCTCCATCGGCTGCAGACTCGCTGGCGTGGTGCCTCGCAGTAAGTCAAGGAGAGTCCTGGATGAAGGTCGCAATCCTGATGCACGTTTGTGATGAGCGTGTCGCTTGCTCTTGACGACAAAAACGTGCGGGTCAAGCGACTCCCGGGCCATGGTTTTGGCACGGCCACTGACGCCCGGGCTGAGCGGCGTTGCCGGCGTGCTATCGCGTAACTCAAGGAGTTCCCCTTTGAAGCCCTGCTTGACCACTGTCGCGTGGTCCACGATGTAGACATACTCATTTTCCCGGATTTCAGATACCTCATGGGTTACGACGATGGTCGTTTTGCCTCTGCGCCATTTCCTGATCGCGTCCATTACCAACGACCGACCAACTTGATCGAGACCACTGGTAATTTCGTCGAGGATGAGGATCGAAGAGTCTCTCAACTTTGCACGTGCGAGGGCGACCTTCTGCTTCTGCCCGCCGCTGAGCTCGAAGCCTTTGGACCCGACTCGAGTGTCAAGTCCTTGAGGAAGGCTCGCGATGGTTGACTGTAGTAGAGCTGTTTGGCAGGCATCGTGAATCTGCTCAGCCGTTACATTGGTCGGATTTGAATGACCCAACGCAATATTGTTGAAGAGGGTGTCGTCAAAGATGGTGCTGAACTGCTGGATAAGGGTTACGTGCCGACGGACCCATTCGTCTTGAAGCGCTTCGATAGAGTGGCCGTCGATGAGTATTTGCCCTCGGTATGGCTTATACAATTTGGTCAGAAGACTGCCAATAGTGCTTTTGCCGGATCCGCTCTCGCCAACAACAAATGTCAGCTGCCCAGCCGGGAAGCTCAACGAGACTGAATCGAGTACTGTCCTTGTTGGATTGTTAGGATATGCAAAAGTCACCTGAGGTCTCGTTAGCAGCTTCATGATAAATAGCGAGATGCTGTGGTGAAACGTACATTGTCAAATTGCACGTGTCCGTCGCAGACTTGTGGCCCCGGAGCAGAAGGATTGGAGTGTCCTGAGTCGGCAACAAGAGAAGACAGAAAGCTGCCTGCCGACATACCTCTGGAGAGAACCAGCCAGTGTGGCATCAGCGACTCAACACCTTGAAACGCAGCTAGAGTGGCGTAAAATGTCGTAACAATATCTCCCGGAGACAGTCCTGTTTGTACGAGCAGGATCCCGAGCCAGAATCCGAGAATGAATAGAGAGATGACCCAAAAGGCAACGAAGCCCATTTGAAACGAGTTGCAGCGGGCTTGGAGGAGATAGTACTTTCGAGAATGTTTGAGAGCACGGGCGTAGCGTCTAATCTCCCAGTCGAAACCATCAAAGGCCTTGACGAGGTCGATGGCCGCGAAGGATGCCGTGGTAAGCCTAGTGGCTGTTTCCATGGTGGCCTTTTGTGCCTTGATGGCAGGATCCAGCTGCCGAGTAGCAAGGGAAAGCAATAATAAGGATGGAGGCAGAGTAGCGCAGAGAAGGAGAGTCATCTTCCAAGAATAATATAGGGCGATAATGATTGAGGCTGCCGAAGCCAGTACATCGCAAGTCAAGAACCCAAAGACTTGAGAAGTTGCGGACTGAAGCTCTCGCGTTTGTCTGTTAATCTCATTAGTAAGTATGTGCAAGACAGTCGTTGAGACGTAAAAGCAGAACAAGGACTTACGTTTGAACTCTGACGAGTAGACCTGGAACTCCCTGCTCCAACATGTCAAACCAAGCCATGTCCTTGCTTAGCAGACTGTCAAAGACGCCGCGGCGAGCGCTGTCAGCCTGGAGCTCCCCAAAGATGATCCAAAGCGCCAAGAATGCCGTATTGGAGACGTAGTGACCGATGCCGAGGGCGACCAAGACCAGGCACCATTTTGAAACAGCTTCGAGAGCGCTCTGCCCGGAGCGGATGCCACTGCCCAGCTCGGCGACGACGTTGAAGATGTAACCAAGAACGACGGCCAGCACCGTTCGAAGAATAGCCGTGACCGCGGACGACAGGAAAGCCAGTATCAAGACCCGGGCATGACTCTTCCTGGTGAATGCGAAGAGGCAGGCCCAAGTTGCTCGGGCCTGGCTGTGGTACGCAAGGGCCAAGTCGCGAGGAGTTGGGCAAGGGGCGATGACGCTTGCCGATTTGGCGGATGAGGCGGTGAAGGAAGAAGATCTGTGTTCCGAGGCCATCATGAAACAAAATCACCTTGGTTGAAGCACTGTTGAGTTGATCCCGGAGATGCAATGATTAGGGGGCGAATGACGCGAGCCATGGCGGATAACTGGTGATGCCTGGCAGGCACCAGGGCAGAACCAGATATGAAGCCCCAAAGAATCCATGGCAGCCGACCCCTTTGGAAGTAATCGAACAATGCGTTATCCCTCCATAGGCGCCAAGTTTGTCTCATGGTGGGTGGTGAGCATTCGGGCGGGTCGGCGTCTTAGTATTGTTCTCTCGCAGCAATCGCGCCTCGCACGAGGGAGCGTTAGCATTCTTCCACGCACGGTCTGCGCTCGACGCCGCGCTCGTACAGCAAGAGCCAACCTGTTGACAATGAACGCGGGTCAAAGGAGCGACTGCGGCGACGCCATCACAGGACATTGTTTGCCGCTTCCGGGGCAGCTGGCCTGGGCACTCTGAGACGTGTCAGTTAGTGACGCAGCGACCCGATCCGCCACCCGCGCAATCGCCGTCTTATCATGATTTGTCGTGGAGCTATATAAGCCGATCCGCGAGCTGTTTCAAGGCCCAGAGAGTCGCTCACGAGAGCAGCAAACGCCGCGGCATGAAGATGGACGTTGCCGATGGACACGAAGCCGACCCGTGGCTTGGCTATTGGCCAGATTGCATCGAGAATGGCACATGACAGGAGGTCATGACTAGACCTGATCGATTGAAATATGGTCTACCGAGTGAGTTACTGATGATGAGCCCGCGTTTTGACACAAAAGCTGTAAATACTCTATAAAGAAAGACGAAGAATTTGGGGAGTTGAGGTTATACAGTGCATATATACAGTATCAACATGTCGCAAACACGGTCAGATTTTTGATGTCATTGCCGGGATGGATCTAACGACGGCCCCGCTTTGCCCCGCGATTTCTCTCGCCGACCAAAATTTATGCCACGCAACCTCCAAAGACCGAATCGTCACTACCGCCTCTCATCAATCTCGCTTCTTCAGCGTCACCCGAAAGCCAACCCGTCGCAGCCATGGACCCAATGCAGAGCCTGTCCTCGGCCCCCGTGCCCAAGGACTTCAATGCAGAAGAGGCCGTCAACATGGAGGAAGTGCGTTTTTGCCATGCCTGCGCCCTCGCCGGTCTGCCGTGGAAAGCCATACACTAACGATGGCTACTTTTCTTGCGGAGCCTTGCAGATGGAGAAGCAGTTCGCCGTAAAGGTCGTGCAGCACATGCAGACGTACTGGTCCATCCTGGAAAAGGTCAAGGGGTCCTCGCTGCGGCTCACCAAGATGGACGACGACATCTACAACCACCTCCTCGAGGCTTTTCCCGAGTTCGACCCCGCAGCCACGGTTGACGAGGACCAGATGAAGAGCAAGTCCGGCAAGGAGAGGTGGAGAGCCTTTATGATGGCGTACGAGAAGAAAGTCGACGACTACAACTTTGGGACAATGGTTCGCAACAACGCCAAAGTAGAGTACGAGGAGCACACGACCATCTTTGGTATGTCACGACTGCCTTCGATTAGCCTATGCATTTGCTAATGTTCTCGATAGTCCCAAGAATGCAGTTTTACGCAATTGAAATCGCCCGGTAACTTTCTCAGTCTCGACCCTCCGCGGCCATCGCTAACCGCCTGATGTAGGAACAAAAAGGGCCTGAATGACTGGATCTATGAACAGGCGCAGGCTCAGAGCGCTGGCGCCAAGCAATGAAGTGTGTGGACGACCAAAATCAAAAATTCAGTAAATGTCACCAATCTTGAACCACACGCCAAGCCTGTTACGCCCCCCTGTCGCTTCGATTCGTCAAGCAAGGCATTGACTTGGCCGGCGAGCCGTATCTGCAGAAAACGGCTATTCAAGGACGACAATCTCCGTGATCTTAACATGTCGAAATTTAGAGTCACAACGAGGGAATGAAACTGCTCATTCGCTTCAGGGGAAGTGCGCGTATGCGAACCGGAGTACGATACGCAGATCTAATGTACGACGTCGAGAAAACGTCCACCCGGCTTTGGCATATTCGACACAGCCACAATTCTTATCCTATATACCCAATGATAATCACAAAGCTGTGCCTCTTGGGCCCAGTCAGTTGAGTATTCCGCATAACTTGCGTGCCAATGCGAGGATGCTGCCATCCTCAAAGATCCTTCCTCGCCAAGCCAATAGGCCAGATCCGAGTCTAGGTAGCCAATGGCAGCTGTCACTGCCGTAGGGACTATTGTCATGAAGTTAGCATCTTTGCCCATTTGCTCAAGCGATCCGGCCGGAACCTACCACTGCAAACTTGCTCCTCGCCCGTATCGTCTCCCCGTAAAAGACCAGCACCCACGGAGTCGCCGTGAGGACCGTCGCAATCGCTCCCAACAAGCCGCCCGCGCCCCTGAGTCCCAGGTTCGAAAAGAGGACGCCGGTGATGAGGGGGAAGCTGCCGCCGAGGACGTTCCTGCAGAAGTTCTGCGCTGCCAGCGCTGACGACGCATAGGTGCCGTACGAGTCGGCCAGGTAGTTGAAGGTGGCGAGGTAGACTGAGTAGATGCCGGCCGTCGCGAAGCCCAAGCCGATGGCCTCGGCGCGCCCGTCTTCCGCGCGGGCGCCGAGAAAGGCGCCAAACAAGCCCGCGGGCAGGCACAAGGTTGTCAGGCAGGCAAAGTAGAGCCGGGCCTCGGGCGACTCGGGAGGGAGTCTCTTGCGCATCAAGGCCCAGAACGGCGAGTCGGCGTACTGGAAGCCGCCGGCGTGGGCGCGCCACTGCGGGTGCTGCAGGAGCTGCTGCTGGGCGATGCTCACGGCGGTGGAGATGGCGGCGGCGACCATCATGGCGACGTAGACGCGGCTGGCGCGGCGCACGTCGTTCTGATAGAGGAAGGGGACTACCGAGAAGGACAAGTACAAGACGCCCCAGGAAAAGGCTGCCCAAAGGGAAAAGCAAAAGACAATGGGCTCGGTCAGGAGCATGTGAAAGGGTCGCTGGACCGATATGGAAATTAGTGTCAAGAAAGGGATGCGCTGCTGGTTTCCGCCGACGAGCCAACGAACCCGAAGAAGCTGTCGGGACCGGGATTTACCTAGACTCAGTTCATTCTGCCGACCCGGCACCGAATCACTCGAGACGGCGGCATCGACAACAGCTTCCATCTTGGGATCCGAGATCTGAAGCCCATAGCTCCCTCGGCTCTCAAGCTCGTCGTACCACTTGTTCAACAGTTGGGCTCTCCGGGCCAGCAGCACAGGCGCCCGGCTCTCCTTGCACAGCAAGAAGATTGCCAGCACCAAGACGCCGTCCAGGATAGCCTGGTGCCAAAAGGTCCACTTCCAGGCGAGCGTTGAGTCCCCGATGGCGTGGACCAGCGCCGTGGCCACCAGAGGCCCGGCGCCCGTGCCGACGAGCACGGCGCCGCTGAAGAGCGCCATGGGCGTGTTGCGGTCCTGCTTGTCCCACAGGTCGGCAATGACGCCGCCGACGACGGCGCTGAAGACGGAGGCGCCGACGCCGACCAGGAAGCGGGCGATGAGCAGGCCGGTGACGGTGCGCGTGACGGAGCAGGCGGCCTGGAAGACGACGAAGACAACGCCGGCGGCGGCAAAGACGGGGAAGCGACCCCAAATCTCGGAAATGGGCGCCAAGGCCATGGGCGCCAAGGCGAAGCCGAGGCAGAAGGTGGTGATGCCGACGAGGACGACGAGCCGGCGCGTGCCAAAGTCGTTTGCGATGGCGGTCGCCGGCGGCGAGTAGGAGCCGGCCGTGTAAGCAGTGAGGAATGTGGCAATGCACGACAGGGCGAGCAGGAGGCTTTTCCTCGCAGGACTCCATTTCAGGGGGGACCCGAGCCGCGTCAAGTCGGGGGCAGATGGTAATCTTTGATGGAGAGACGGGGCCTGATTCTCGAGTACCGGCAACGTAGGCAGGATGGTGTCGAAGGCGAGATCAAAATACCATATGGGACTGTCGGCGTCGAGGCTGACGTCTGAATGTGCAATCTGCCCGGATTTCTCGCCCGGAGAGACGCCTTCTCGCCGCGGTGTTTGGTCAGTAACATCTGAGGATCCGGATCCAGCTTCGGCATCATCAACATGGCCAAACGAGGCCGAGCCTTGCTCTGGTGGCGCCATCATTGTCAAATGCTACCTTGTGCCACTCCACGTAGCAAGTCGACTCTGGAACGTATTGAGGTAAGTCGACGCAATGCCAGCCAGTCTCACGGTAACCCGCAAGAGCCGACAACTCTAGGTTCTCGACGAAGAATCAACTTGATGCGGCACTCGAGCACGGCTGGGAGGATAGCCATGATGAGAACCGAGTTGGCCATGTGCTGCTTCACGGACGAGGGGAAGGGCGGTCGGCAATTCCCTCCAAGGCGCACGAGTGAGCAGGACCGGTGACGGGGATGAATGTACGGGAATATGCATGGCATGTATCTGCGTAGCATCGTGCCATGTCGGTTGGCCGCAAGTTGGTTGGCCCCTTTTTGCAACGGGCATCGGGTCTTGTCGAGTCGTCGGTTCGTGTGCTACAGTAGCTCGAGGCGGGAACCTGGGGGGGCTATGCCACGGGAATAAGCTGCGGGCGAAACGTCTCACGCTCTTGCAGTCATGCGTACTGCACTAACGTACTTCGTAACTGGGCCGCAGATCGGCTGGTTGCATGTGGTGCCGGCTGGATGTGTCGACCAAATTTCCCCCCCAAGCAAGTAAATTCACCAGGGCACCGGCTCTTGCACGTCATCGATTCTATCCTTTGGACAAGGTCGTCGTTAGTAGCTGACTGAAACAGGAAAACAACCACCTTTCTTGAAAGCCATCACCGACAGCGAAGCGGTCCGGCTGCTCCATACATTAGCCGTCGATACGCGCCCTTGTCTGACCAGATTGCGCACCGTCTACGAATTAGCCATTGCGCAACGCGCCATCCGCGGCTTGCACCACGGCAATACATACGCAGCAGCCATCCCCGTAACCGGCCGTCGGCTCGCGTGCCTCTTGCCTAGGGGGGGAGGCCTCGGACCCCTGAAGCCTCGACAGCGTCCACCGTCTCTGCTAGTCTGGCACATGTGAGATCTGCACGTATTAAGCTTAGGTTCCGAGTTATTCGTCGACTAAACCGCCATTATAACGCAGGTTGATAACATGGGCTCCGTTTCTTTAGAACATGGGCTCCGTTTCTTTAGAACATGGGCGTGCTCGAGCCATGTCCGAGGCCGTTGTCGATTGCATCCAGCTCAAGCACACCCCCGGGATAACCCGGATATGCCTGCGAAGATTGATAAATGCCCGGGACCGTAGCTAACTCACGCGGACCCATTGGCTTGTGCTCCATTTCGCCGACCGGAAAGTCGACGGCCCTCTGCTGCAGAGTCGAATCTCCCGTGAGCCCGTCTGCGTAGCCGGATCCAAACTTTCGTCCACGAGCGTGCGAGCGATGCCTCAACACCAGAAACACGATTCCGACCACGACCAAGGCCACTATAGCAATGGTCCCTATGACTATTCCCGCAACGGACCCTGCCTCTAGATGACTTGACTGTACGACAGCCGACGGCGACGGCGACGGCGACTGCAACGATGATTGCGAGGGCGATTGCAACGGCGACTCCAGCGTCGACTCCAGTGTCGACGTCTTCGTCGTCTCGGCCGTGGGAAAGAGAAAGGTCCCGTCCGTGCCCGTCTGAAGCGTCACGGTACGCGTCGGAAACGGCCGCAGGGAAGGGCTACTAAATGCCGAAAACTCGCCTTCACCAGCACCCGAATCCCTCACGAGGTCTGCGCCGCGCCACCGAATCTCGAACGCGGGCGCCGAGAGCACGATGCCGTCAAAGTTGCTCGTCGCGAAGCGCTGATCCGCGCCCGCCGCATTGCAGTCGTAGAAACTAGGCTCCATCAGTCACATGCCAGAATCAAACCACCAAGACGCCGTTCCGCACACGGCGCAAGGAAGCACATACGCCGGAACGCATCGGACAGCCGTCTCCTGCTCTCTCAGGGGCCACTCGCGGCCCGGCGGCGCCGTCTGCGTGCACCGCGCCTTGTAGCCCGTGAAGCAGACGCCCGGCGAGTAGAAGCCGTTTTGGTTCCAGAGCTCGACGCCCCCCGGGACCTGACAGTAGGCAAAGTCCTTGGCCAATATCGGCACTGCGCAGGGGATGGCGGTTTCCGTCATGCGCATGTATGGTATGGTTTTTGAGCCGCTGGAAAGAAGACTGGTGCCCATGGCGGGGATCGTGCTCCGTCCCGACTTGAGAGTTGCTTGCCTTAGGTTTACGGACTTTGGAGTACGTAAAGAAGGCGGTGAGGACCTGGCTGTAAGCGTATTGTCGTTGCATTTGAATTATTCTGGGTGTAAACAAATGAGGCAATGACATGTGTCCGTCTGCGGATAGGAAGCTGTCAAGTTGCCCCTATTCGAGTAACAGGACTCACCTGTGATGATCGATAGCATGCGAATTGCGGATGCGTTGGGGAGACGTGAATCTGAGGAGGCAAAAAGTGAGCTGTTTGCTCCATCGAGAGAACAAGCACAAGTCGTGGGACCTGTCGACGCAGTCCATCGTCTCGATGCAATCACTGTGTAGCAAGCCTCGTCACCGACTCGGGAACCTCGCGCGGACTTGACAGCAATCGAGGGCCACGTTTTGAGAGCCAACCGTTTCTATTGGATACTCCTTCATCTCGTGTCATGTCTTTTGAGTAGAGGAGGGTAAAGTGTGGACGGCCTGTGATGCAACCTGCCGTCGCGCTCTTTATCACGACACTCTCTCCTTGCATGTTAGGAGTTGCCGCGTTGTCGCACACAATGATCATTCGTGACTCGACCTCCGTCCAGATGTTACGCCGACCCTCAAATGAAGTTCCTAGAGCTGCGCTGGCCCATAAATCAAGTCGTCACTTCGAGTCTGCAACCATATCTGTGCATGTCCTTGCCGTCACCATGAAATTTTCGGATCGTCAAGTTGTTTTATATTCGTCAGGGTCATGATGCTATGTGGTAGGATGATATTACTTTAGTAGCAATGAATAATCGTCAGGCCGGCCTAATCGACATCGCTAATGCTAGGACCTGTTAGCAGTCCAGTCCCTTGTCTATATACGCTGAACTCGTCTACCTCGAGCTCGACCGTTGCACGGCCTCTGCCACGTGGGCGGCGGCACCCTCTTTTAATGATCCATCCTCGTTTACGTCCTCCTTGAGATACAAGGTGAAGATGATGACAAAGTAGACATCGCCAGTACCCTTGTTCCTCAAGGCATATCTAAGCTGATGTGAGCGCCTGCAAGGGGAGGGATCGTTAAATCTAGACTCTTAAGAAAAAGGGTGGTTGCCAGGCCATTGGCATAGACTGTGAATCCACGAAGTCCTGATGACCGGCGTTCTTAAAATGGTCTGGCACTTGCGCAGCCACGCTCAACTCGGAGTTCCGGATGAGAAAAGTAGGAATAGAGGCACTCACCTGAGATCTTGGCCGTCCCAGTACTTTGCAATGGGCAGCTGGAATCCCGGTAGCTTAAGGGCGAGGTTGGCAAAGTCGAGGTAAGGATTGAAGAAGTCGAAGCCGTACGTTTGGCCGTACT
The DNA here is from genome assembly GCA_000956045.1 of Hirsutella minnesotensis 3608. Lineage (NCBI taxonomy): Eukaryota > Fungi > Ascomycota > Sordariomycetes > Hypocreales > Ophiocordycipitaceae > Hirsutella > Hirsutella minnesotensis. Next base: position 481,489 of record KQ030518.1, on the reverse strand, counting down.
CAAACACCCACTTCTTCTTACTGCCCTCCTTGAGCGCCCACTTCATGCGGGCCTTGCTATCAGCGGGCATGCTCACAGCGGAGCGGGCTTGGCAACCCTTTGAATCGCCGCCCTCTTCGAACCACAGGCCGCCCCTGGCCTCGTCGTAGTCGCCGGAGCCGACCTGGATGACGTTCATGGAGCTCAGGGCGGGCCCGTAGAGGTAGGGCTTGTCGGCGTAGGCGTCGCCGTCGAGGCCAGGGTCGATCCACCACTTGACGATGCTTAGGGCGGTGCTGAAGCCCGGGGGTAGCTTGTCGCGGATGGGGCGGTCAAAGTCGTTGCCGAACTGCAGGTCGGTGCCGCGGATGCCGCTGACGTGGCCGCCCGACTGGCCGCCCGAGGGAGGCCGGGGCGCGCGGGGGGTGAAGCGGAACGAGATGCTGTACTGGTCCTTGTTTGCGGCGTGAGGTTTGGTGGAGAAGTAGGGCGAGGTCGAGGGGGAGTCGCGAGGAAGGCCCTTGTAGTCCTGTATCCGGACGTTGAGCTCAATGTCGGCCAGAGGGCCCTTGATGCGGAGAGGCTCGGGGCGGTTGACGAGGACTTGGGTATGATGGGCCTCGTCGTAGCCGGGACCGGCCGTGATGCGAAGAATGTACTTTTCCGCCATGGCGGGTTGCTGTGTATGAATTTTATGTATCAATTATCGACGCCCAGCATCTCCTAGCCGATGTTCGAAGTCGACAACAGCGGACAAGGTGCCCGAATCGAGGATGGTGATGTCCGTGAATAGCAGTCTAGCAATAGTGAGTCGTCAAGGCGCAACGGAACCTGGCAAAGTCGTGAGAATGGAACCCAATGTCTATCTTGACATCAGACTGGATCGGCAAACGAGGCTGTGAAAATCAAGTGTAAATGGCAGAGAGAAGCAGGCAGAGGTCCATTTCTTTTGTAGTAAAGTCACCGTCACGGCTATGGCGCCCTGGATGCAACAGACTCAATGGTACAGCGGTACCTGGCAGGCTCCATTAGCGTCGAAACAGCGGGTCGCCCCTACAAGAGCCCCAAACTCCAAGGGGCAGGGGCCAGACATTGAACTGGCCTCGGGGCGCTTCAGAAAAGCCTCCGTTGTGCCAGCCGCAAGTACAAACGCAGGTACCTGGACCTGGCTGGGCCTTCTTTGAAGCTGGCGACCGTGTGCTTGGATCCGCAGACTTGATACATTGGCCGGGTGGTATAGTAGGTATAATTAGAACAAGGGGAAACCGGTTCGGTCCCTGTGCCTTGGTATCCGGCAAGGATGGTGGTGCCATCGATCTTGCCTACGTACTTCGTAGGTAGGTACCGTTGGTACCTGAACGTACGTACCTACCTTAGTGTTGAGGTTGGCGAGAGTGTTGGGAAATCCACGATTAGGAGCAAAGGTCCGTGTCTGGTGCTGCAACACGGCAAAATATGCCTCGGGAACAGATGGCCGCAGTCTGTCCTACGCATCGTCAGATCCCGTATCATATAGCGTTCCTGACTTCCACGTGTCAGAGGAACCGACGGATGCGCGGATGAAAGCAGAGGCTTGGCTCTCCTGAAGCCGTCCTTTGTGGCGTTGTCCTGATGCCGCTTCCACCCTCCCTTTCCGCTGCCGTCTCTGCTTTCTCACTCGCACTCGCATCTTGAAATCCTGCTTCAGGAACAGTGCAGTCAATTCCCATTGGCAGTAATCGGACATGATTGGCACGTCGGCCGGTGAATGGCTCTTCATTCGCGCTTCCATTGCCCTGATCCGCTACACGCCGCTCCTCTACGCCGCCATCCTCGCCGCTCTCTGCATCCGCCGCCACACGGCCGCCGCCAGCTTCGTCGCCGCCTTACTGGCCGCCGAGGCCCTCTTCTACCTCTGCGTCTTCCGGCCCCATGTCGCCCGTGTTCGCACCCCGGCCAACCACCCGCCCGCCCTGTCGCCCGTCGCCCGCCGCACCCTCTTTTACCGCTGCATGGGCAACGTTCCCGATGCCGACGAGTACCTGAGGTGGTGGTTTCTCGGTGCCGACCGTGACGACATTCGCCGCGACAATGTCGCCGAGTTCCTCCTCTGGGCTTTCTTTGACACGACCGAGGCAGATGCTCGCCGCAGCCCCGACCACGACGCCATCCGCGCCGAGCTCGACGAGTACCTGGACTTTGTTGACAAGCGCCTGCGCGAGCCCCTGGCTCCGGGTCGCGGTCCGGCGCGAGGCCTGATGCTGACCCTCGATCACGTCGAGACGGCTTACCGGAGCATGTCCTGGTACCTGGCCGTCCTTGTCGTTGACCAGCTAACCCACCTCATCATGTCGGCGCTGGGCTTCCACTATTACGCTAGAGCCCGCCATCAGGCCGCCAAGACGGTCCCGCCCCGGCCACAAGAGCTGTGGGCCCGCCGCCGGTCGCCCGCCCCGAGCTTGAGCTACTGGTACTGCCCCCACGAGGCTGGTTCCGGCCAGCTGCCCGTCGTCTTCTTTCACGGCATCGGCATCGGCCTTTGGCCATATACTCGCCTCCTCGCCAACCTACGCACCGCTAAGATGCGCAACGATACCCGCCGAGGCCGCGGCGTCATTGCCATAGAGATGCTGTCCGTCTCCAATCGCTTGACGCCGCCGCCCCTAGACAAAGCCCGCTTCCTCGAGGAAATGTCGCTCATTCTCAACAGCCATCGTGAATGGCACCGCTTCACCGTCGTCTCGCACTCATATGGCTCTGTCCTCACTTCGCACCTTCTCCTGTCTTCGGAGCTGGGCCACCGAGTTCCCTCGGTGGTGCTCGTCGACCCTGTGACGGTTCTGCTTCACCTGCCCGACGTGGCCTTTAACTTTACGCGGAAACGCCCAAGGAGAGCAAACGAGTGGCAGCTGTGGTTCTTTGGCTCCTCGGACCCCGGTGTGGCCCACACTCTCGGACGGCACTTTTTCTGGCGTCAAAACATCATCTGGAAAGAAGAGCTGCTCTCCATCGGCGGCGACAAGTCTAAGCCACGCAAGGTCGCCGTGAGTCTTGGCGGCAGAGATCTGCTTGTTGACGCTGCGACAGTTGCTCGATATCTGAAAGGGGATGCCAGACCGAGTGAGAAGGCTGCCGTTGACTGTGTCGTCGATGTCTCCGTACTCCAAGTGGGCGTCGTCGGCGACATCGAGGTGATGCTTTCCCCTGACCTCGATCACGCAGATATTCTCCACAGCAAAGCAGAACGCAAGCGCCTCGAAGACATTGTAGGCATGTACTGCGACATTAGGGCATGAGTATGCCTCTTGTTTCGACACTGCAACCGCCTTTCTTCCCATCTGGCATCACGCTTGCGTTGACACTTCTTTTTCGCCCCAATCGGCAAGGATGGCCCCGACTGGATGCGATCCGCTTTGCGTCAAGATCCAAACGACGTCGTTGTCCGTGTCATTTTGCACCTGGTGCTCCGTCCAGGCCGGGACAAATGCAAAGTCGCCTTGTCCGAGTTCGTGTGTATATACTTTGCCTTCAAAGCCTTCCTTGACCAAGAGCCGTGCTGTACCAGAGGCGGCATAGATGATTGCATCTACATGTCCATTGTGTGTGAGTCAAGTATCGGGACACGCGCCAGGCTTGGCATCCGGTGCTCCGGAGACGTACCTTGCTCACTGTTGTGGCGGATGGGGGACGATGAGTGCGGACGCACAGTCAAAACTGCATGGGCCGGTTACAAAATGTATTTGCTAGGATAATGGAGGAGAGGCGGACCCGAGGCGCACATCTTGCCGCATTTCCCGACAACGGCCGGCCGGTTTTCGGCGGACCCGTCGCCGGAGGATTGAGCAGGCTGCAACTGGTCGGCCCGGATCACCTCGGCCGACGCCGGCATGACCATTGGCAGGATGTCGGAGATGAGGGGCAATAGTGACGCCATGACGGGCAATGTCTAGATGTGCCGTAGATAAGAGCACGAAGGAGAGATGAGTACTGACACCCCGCGTATGCGATGCAATTGCCCTCTGTTCGATTAGCTTGTGATTATGTACTCGGCTGCCGTCAAGCCGGGGAACTAAAGCAGAAATGGCGATAAGCTCGTGAAACATGATGTCATTGCCGCCATCAGTTGGACGACGTCGAGGCTTCCGCTAGCCGGCGTGCGTAAGCCTCATGTCCCCGGGCAGGGCTTCTCGACGCGAACGGCCTAGCGCCACGAGATCATTGCAGTCAGCCTGGGGGTAAGGGATGGAAACCTCAGAGCCATAACGCGGGGATAAGTTGAGCTGGGGGATCCGGGTTTCACGTTTCACCTTGACGGCAAGAAACGCCCGTGTTTCGGCTCGGCCTGGTGCGTTTGGGGAACGAGCTATGCGGTAGGTCGAGACGTTTTGCCATTTGGTGTTCCTCTCTTGCTTCTTTCTTCTCTTGCGCAGTAAAGGAGTCTAGAAAAGACTCGAATGACTCGCGAATGGATTGCCTCGGCAATGTCTGAGTGTCGACAAGGAACCTTGATGGTCCGCTCAAGGGGCCCCTCTGTCGACTGAGTGTCTGGCCGCTGGAGACTCTGGCGGAGGAGCCATCAATCGGGCATGGTGCGGCAAGGAGCGGCCTTGGGGGCGTCGAGTATTTCAGTTGAGCCGGGGCGTTGGATGGCCTTTTCTGCAGAGAGACTTGTTGTAAAGACAAGAAGACATGATGGTCAGTTAGATCCACCGGCGATGCTGCGACAGAGGCCATGATGCTGTCGTCCTTTTTCCCGCTCGGCCCCCCTGGTGAACGGCCATCAGCGACGGTTTGGTTGGTGATTGTAAAGGTTGCGGTCTCCGAGGGGAAGGTTATAGGAGATGCACGAGATGATTGGGGGGAACGGGTAAAAGTGAAGGCCTCAGGCCGCCAGGGGTCAATACCTGCCCGGCAGTACCTCGACGGCATCTCCTCTCCAGGCGTCATGACGGTCCGGATTGTCCGAAAGTGCATCATGCTCTTCCAAAACTCCAGACTCGCAGCCAACGCGTCAATCGTAAGTGCCAGAGAATCCACCTCGGTCATCCTCAAGCGCTTCGTTATAGACGCCGCACGGCCCTGAGGTCAGGCGAGACTTGCCCGAAGTCCGATTCCTTTTCGATGCGACACATTGCCGACTCTTTACACGCAGGCCCAAAAGCCTTTCAGGCTCGCATCACTTAAGCGTCGGGTTTTTGGCTTCACAGCCAAGCCGGCTTGCCTGGTCTCTGCGGCGCCTGGCCTCATGGGCTCACTGCAACCGCGGCGCACATGTGCACACTCTGGCTGCGTCTGCGTTTGCGTCTACGCCTGCATCTGCGGCGACAATCTGCGCCCCTATGCCGAGCCTCTTGCCCCCGAACCCTTGAACCCTTGGAGCTTTACTGCCTACTTGGACTACTTCGGTGACTCTCTCGTGCAGCTGGATCTGGTTCATCGGTAGCGGCGGCCCACCCAGCGACCAACCGTCCGTCTCGCCGGCGACTGCGAACTCGTCCAAAGCAATTCTCGGCGTCACGACTGCCTCTGCGGCCTCCACCGGCAACAATGTCCCAATCTAAGACCTAGAACGAGACCACGTCTCTCCGCCTGTCGCGCCTACCTCCTCACTGCCTCGATCTCCACCTGCCTCGCCCTCAATTGCCGCCCACTCATTATTGTCCTCTGTCCCCGCTTCATGTCCGTCGCCAACGCCTTCATTTGATGCCGAAACCCCGGCCCTGCATCGAGGGCCCGCCGTCCCTACGTTAGCCACTACCTCGCCAACCAACTACGGTCGCATCAACCCTGAAGACGAGAGTAATCTGGACTTTTTGGAGAGCCTCCCAACTCATTGCGCGACCTGGCGGCCCCTTGTTGATCCATCATCGGCCATGTCCGTCAACTCAGACCTGGCTAGCGCAGGAGCTTCGTCACTCGATCAGCAAGGTAACGTGCGCCTTGTCAACCAAAAATGATTGCATGAGACTAGGTCCCAACTTCAACGTCGAAGAAGAAGAAAGACTGACCGCCTGCTGCTAGACCCTCCAGAGTCGCGGTCCAGTCAACTCAAAGGCAAAGCACCCGCCAAGGCTTCTGCCCTACTCAATCTGCCGACTGAGCTCATTGACGGCATCTTGTCACACCTATCACCTTACGACCTTGCCCGTGTTTCTGCGACAAACCATGGCTTGCATGCTCGTGCCAATTCAGATTACCAATGGCAACGATGCGTCCAGGAAAACGTACCCTATCAACTCTTCCCGACCCCCGGGCCTTGTTCCAGCTTTCGTGAGCTCTATTCCGTCCATGATCTACTTTGGTTCCTACCAAAGTACAAGATTTGGTTCTGCGACCGCGACATGACGGGTAGGCTCCTTATTGTCCGCTTCGACCAACGTCGAGGCTGCATCGAGGGATATCAGTTACTGGCAGTCTGCCCGCATACACCCATGACATACTGGCCAGCCAATCCCGAGGTCGTTATTCACGGATTTGAGCCTCGAGTCAAGCTTCATCTTGACAAGCCTGTTCTGCACTTTCGTGTACAAGACAGGCAAGAGGATGGCGGATTCTCAACACGACCCGGCGCTAACCGGTTCGCCGACGAGATGCCAATGGTTCTCGAGGACCGCATCAGTGCCATGTTTAGCAACTTTTCAAGAACTCGGTCCTTGGATTGCGTGCTCACCGACTCTCGAATAGCGGCGGGCTATCCTTATGACCACATTTGGCCGCCCCCCGCAATTCCGGCTCGCCATCGTGTATGTGGCGCCCCATCCGGTGAGACGGCCATCTTGCCTCGAGATCGGCCCTCGACGAGATCGGAGATGTCTGATCAAACATTTCGCATCCGTCAATGGATGGAGATGGCGGGCACCCCGGCGCCTCCGGGTCTCGTGGGGCAGACGCAGGGCTTCACGGGACTGGTGCAGGTCTTGGCGGGATTCGGCAACATGGGTATAGGTGGTGTCGCGCAGCCAGCACCGATGGGCATTCACCTTGGCGAGGAGATCATCACCTATTCGACACTGGACCCTGCTCTATATACGCCAACAGCAACCAAGCCATGGCGTGGCATCTGGGTTGGTGACTACAGCGGGCACGGTTGCGAATTTCTGCTTGTGAATCAGCCAGACGATGAACCCGCCGCAGATGTGGAGCTCGGTCTGGTGCGAGGTGATGAGGAGGAGGAGCATGAATGGCAGCAGAGGAGACTGGAAGCGCGTATTTACAGGGGTCGCCTCGAGGCAATCAAGCTGACGGGCGATCCCAACGTCCCCCGAGGCGAGTATACTTTTGTGGCGGACGATTTGGGACCAGCCGGATACATTGGCATGGCAATGGATGCCCCCTTTTCGGGAGCTCGCGTTGTTCGAAGCAAAGGGCACGTGGCGGCCACGGGTTTCAACAATGGTGAGTCACTTGCCGAATGAAGATGTCCCTTTTGCTGACTTTGCTGGCAGACAAGTTCATAGAGAGCCAGTTGATCCTGATATCCCACAATCGGCTGGCGCAATATTGGCTTGACTTCGGGCACATAAGTTTTTTTGACAGGGTCCGGATAGACGATTTTGTCGTGCCATAAGCGAAGACGAACGGCGACAGGTCGAGGTCTGGGGCGGGATTGAAGCGCAGAGGATATAACATTATGTCACCAAGCGTGCTTTGGAGCAGACACCCGCCTGTACCTTGGGATTCGTCTTGATGCGGTACTACACAAAAGTAGGTATGGGCTTGGAATTCCAGGTACAGATTAGGTACTGTGGTGTCTCGAGCGAGGAGTCGTTGCAGGGCTGAAATGTCTGGCCATGGACAACAAGGCCTACGGAGACCAATGGTTGCCGACAATAAGGAGGTTGTTAGGTAAAAAAGTGTCTTGGCCCAGGCGGCTTCGGTTTGCAGCGGCTCGTGTGAAATTCAAGGCATGGCCAAAAGGTAGACGGCGTCACAGCTTGGACTTGCAGACAGGTGCCTTGCCGGTGGACGCCGATTCGTCTCTGGTGCGTGGTGGTTTCGACAGACGTACCTGCAGTGCCGCCGTTATGGCAGGTGACTTTATATCGGGCACACAGCCAGGCGTGGAATCCGGTACAGGGACTATCGGGTACCTCGAGTACCGAACGGGCCGTCGCAGGTGGCAAACTTTCTGGAAAGTTATTCCCCGGGCGATCCACCCCCCCGTGGGCCAGACAAACCAGGGGGGGCCAGCTGAGCCAGTCAGGTGATGGGCGTAGGTACCGCAAAGGCCCGCAAAGGCCCGCCAAGAGAAAAAAAAATGCTGCGGATTGGCGACTCCAGCGCTCTCGGCTCTGCCAAGAACGAGGAGGACGACCGGGCGCAAGCAATGCCACTCAACTCCCGACGTCTGCCGACCCGGCCGCCTCTTGTTCTTCTTACTTCTTCCCGCGCCATTCCTCATTATCCGCCCCTTTTCTTGTTTGCCATGCGCGAGAGCTCGAAGTTCGAATCTTGACTCGATGATTCCGTCGACAATGCAACCAGGCTGTCGATAGCCGCGAAGCTCCATCTGTCCGGTGAGTTGGCACCCACCGAGTCATCTTGGTGCTGCAGTTTCGCCGCAATCTGCCGTGTTGCGATGCAGACCAAATCTCACGACTTGGGTATGCATGCTCATGTTTACAGAGTACGAATACAGGGGTCGACGTCGGTTACGATATCTTATCCTGCTCCAACCGTTGGAGAAGGTGGCCGCAGCATCTTACATTTTGACTGACGCTCGAGGTCCGAGGCCTTTGCTTTTGCATGTCTCGCACCCTTCTTCACGCTAAACCGTCAATTGCCGTTCCCTTGCCGCGCATCATTTCCTCGCTCGCCCCAACGCCAGCAGCATCCCGACCTTCGCTCGCCTCGAACTCGCCGGGGGCCAGCTCGCCGACGACTCGTCTGGGCGCTCATCGCATGGAATCACGGCTTCAATCTAGCCTGTTATAGGACGGCCTCCATCAGATCCCATCCTGCTCGACCGCGCCTTTTGCCCTGTAGCGTTGCGGCTGCCCGACCAACCAAGTAATCTTGTCTTACGCCCCCTTCAGTCACTACCGGCTTTGATTCCCAGAGTGCCATGACGTCTCGACACGCAAACAGCCTCGCGCATCGACTGCGGCTGCTTCCGAGGCTTCCCACATGCACTTCCTCTCGACCGTCACGCTCCTTACCCAGCAATCCAAGACGGCATGTAGCAGTGCAATGTCGGCGTCTCAGCCAGTCATTTCCAAGATGCAACACTTCTGGCTGCAGCAAGGGCAAGACGGGAAGCCAAATAGCCAATGAGACACGCACTTGGTCATCCAACCCTCCTCGTCCCTCGACACGCTTCGCCGCCGCCGCCGTCGCTGTCGGATTGGTTTCTTTTGTAGCCTTTTACACCTCGTCTCATGCCTCTCACGCCTTCTTCTTCATCGACACTCTTCGGCCTCACGGTTCCGCTTTCAGCTCCTCCGGTCCATCAAAGCCTGCCCAGATTGCCGATACTCGTGATCCCTCCCTTCCGCGCTTCCGCATCTCCGAGGTCCGCGAACACGGCCCCGACTCGGAAAACCCATGGGTCATCCATGGCGACAAAGTATATGACATTACCGACTGGGTCGCTGCTCATCCTGGCGGTCAAGTCATTCTTCGAGCCGCCGGCAAGCCCATCGAACCATACTGGGACATCTTCTCGATCCACAAGAACCAGTACGTCTATGATATCCTCTCACAGTACTTCATCGGATACGTCCACCAGGCCGACCTCGTCGACGGCAAGCCGGCCCTGGAACAAATAGAAGATCCATTTGCCGACGACCCGAAAAGGCACGCATCCTTAATCCAGAGAACCGCGAAGCCATGCAACGCAGAAACTCCAGCCGATGCCTTGACGGCCGACTTCTTGACTCCAAACGACCTATTCTATGTCCGCAACCACATGTGGGTGCCGAAAACAGACGCCGCCTCGTCGGACAAGCACATTCTGACGGTTGAGCTCCTGGACGGGACCCTCAAGGAGTATACGCTTCATGACCTCAAGACAAAGTTTCCAAGACGCAAAGTCACGGCTGCACTGCAGTGCTCGGGCAACAGGAGAAAGCACATGGGACAGGGCTCGGGACGTCCCGCCAATGGTCTGCAATGGACCGCAGGCGCTATATCGAACGCTACTTGGGAAGGTGTTCTTCTCGCAGATGTGCTTGCGGATGCTGGCTTCGATATAGCCCAGGGCCTTACCGGCTTAAGCGATGTCAAGCATGTGCACTTCCAAGGATCCGAGGCGTATGGATCGTCTATTCCGCTGAAAAAGGCTATCGACCCCCAAGGAGATGTCTTGCTCGCCTACTCCATGAATAACGAGCCATTGCCCCCAGATCACGGGTTCCCCCTTCGGGCCCTTGTCCCCGGCACCGTGGCGGCGCGCTCCGTTAAGTGGCTTAACCAAATCACTCTCAGCGAAGAGGAGAGCATGAGTCAATGGCAACGTCGAGACTACAAATGTTTCGGGCCTAATGAGACAAAGGTGGACTGGGATGCCGCTCCGTCTATCCAAGAGTTGCCTGTCCAGAGCGCCATCACGGGCGTCAAGACTAAAGGGTGGACGCGCGGGACCGAAGCGGAAAACTCACAAGAAAGAGACGCGCAGGATACACGGCAGCCAGCGCAGAGGGTTTCCCTGAACGGCTACGCCATTTCGGGTGGCGGTCGGGACATTATCCGTGTCGACATCTCGCTCGATGGTGGCCGTTCTTGGACTCAGGCTCGCCTGCTTCCCGATTGCACCGGCGAAGATGGGTCTCCGTCTCCTTGCCAGGGACATGGCGCGTGGTCATGGAAGCGATGGAGATACGACGGGTCGATCCCGCTCGACGCATTTTGTGAACAGAAGGTAGACGGGGATTTCCCGGCAGACGCCAAGCCCGAGAAGCCGGCGGCAGGTATCGCTGGTCGGGACGACGACGGCCGTCAGTGGTGCACAACCGTCGTGGTCAAGGCCACCGACGACACCTACAACACCCAACCCGAGACGCACGCCGCCACCTGGAACCTACGGGGCAACCTGGCGACGGCCTGGCACCGCATCCAAGTCTGCACGGACTGTAGCGCCACCACGGTTCAGGCAACTGCCCAAAAGGCCGCCCCAGAGAAAGCTCCCGAGGCCAAGGCCGGCCGCCCATGAGGCATGTTTGACGCCGGGTGAGCCGAGCACTCGGCCGCGTGTGTCGCCATCAAATGCGACGCCCTAGCCCTCCCTAGCCTTGCTACTTGATATACAGCTTCACCATCTCTCGCGAAAAGATACCCCGCCACTTTGGCCCCTCTTGTCGTTGGTGCGCGCTCGAGGCGTGCCGAGGAGGCATTCTCACGGAATCGCATAGACGGACGGATTCGTGCCCTTGCCCATTGTACAGAAGCTACCGCGTGAGCTCGAGTGGCTATCCTTACGATGGCGACGTCGCCCTTGCGTTTGCAGCAATAGTTTTGAATGAGGCAATTGCTTGTGAGAGAGTTTCGGTGCATAATCTTGATAGCGTACAGGGTACATTTATTGTTACAGCTCCCCTGATGCTACGGTCTCCTGCTTTTGGACACGCCGACTGCTCGCCTCTTGCACGTTCCCTCCCAATACGCCCACGCTCAAGCCCCTCTTGCTTTGTACTACTCTTGGATGCGACATTGCACATGTTACCAACCACTCCTTGGTCCTTTAGTCGTCGCCACCTCCTTCGGAAAAGTAGTCAAACTCTCCGGGCACCTGAGCCTCTTCGTCTCCCTCGCCGTCTTCGTCCACTGCCGTAAGCACACCTGCAGCGGCTGCGGCACCCGATCCGCCAGAACCAACGTTTCCAGCGGGAGTCTGGGGCTCTGGCAGACCAAAAGGTGACCGTCCTTGGCTGCGTAACAACTGGTCCATAACCGGGTTGCCGGTGGACGCGCGCGACGGGTCTACGAGACCTTCCAGCAGAGACCTGCCTGGCCCGCCAGACCGACCGCCGCCCCTGGTGTTCTGCTGTCCAGCAACTGGTGCTCGTTCCGTCGTTACCTTCTTCAGCTTCTCCTCAATCAACGACTTGGGCTCGTTTGGCTGGGTGTCGTCCAGTAGCAGGGGGCCACCAGTCGGCTTTGAAAACGTCAGCAAGCTCGTTCGTCGGCCTAAATTGGCCAGATACGATGGGGGAAATACCTTCTTGACCGGTTGGTAGCGACCGGCAGGGAAGCTGATGTATTTGAGTTGACCAGGCAAAACACGGCTCATGTTCTCCATCTCGTAGCCAGACTTCTCCTTTTCGGGCTTCTTCTTCGACTCTCCCGTCGCCGAGGCGTCCTTGTCGTCGCCTTCCTTCTTGTCCTTGGGCTCGTCCTTCTTTCTTTCCTCATCAATCTCCATCTTGTCTCCACCGCTTGTCTTTCCGGGTGCCGTGTCGATATCCATACTCTCCCGGCGCTGCGCGCGCTCCTTCTTCTGCGCTCTCCGCTTGGCCTGTGCGGTCGTGGAGAGAATGGCTGTGGCAATCAGTGCAGGACCTTCTTCCGTCTTGACCTCTTGCTCTGGAGGATAATCGAAAAGGCTCTGTCTTGTGGCGCAGTGGAACTTGAAATCGGGCATCTCAAGGTCGTGGTCCAGCCCAATCATGGACGTGGGAGAGAAGCTTAGGGACAGGAAGTGGGTGAAGGGGAACCAGTACCAGTACTGGGTAAAGACAGCCATACCGACGATGCCCGCCATGTTGAGGTTACCAGTCTGGGTCTGTAGGCCAATGGTGCAGTTACGGCCACCAGCGTCGATGATGCCAAGAGCCAACGCAGCACCAAACTTGGTCATGGCATCCTCGTGGCGATCACCAACAACTTTCTTGAGGGTCTTGCGGATCGACGATACCTTGGGGTTCATGACCTCGTTCTGCTGCACCATGATCATGGCCAAAGAAATGAGGGCGCCCTGTCGAACAAAGTCGGTGGGGTCCTTCATCATGGGCTCCAGCAAGTCAATTGCCTCGTCCAGCCCTGTGCCGGCACAAGAGATACCGAGTGCCATTGCCGAGCCGTATCGCACATGGGGGTTGTAGGATTCGGACAGAAGCTCAACCATACGCGGGACGCTGCCCGGCTTGCGGAAGAGGATAAAACCTAGACTCATGACGGCAATGCGGCGGACATCGTCATTAACGTCGCTCACAGCGGTATGAAGAAGCTTCCGGATCGCCTTATTACTGCCAGTACCGCAGTAGGCAAGGGCGACAGTCATGATGCCGCCGTAGCGCAGCGTAGGATCGGGATCGTTCAACAGGCCCTCAATCAAGAAATCGGCGCCTTCCTGGCGGCCGTACATGATGAGAGCCATGCCGATGGCGACTCCGCGAACAATCTTCTCGTGCGTCGTCTCATGAGCATAAGTAATCATGTCTTCCAAAGCCTTGACGTTTCCGGTACCAAGCATGATGAGACCCATCGAGAGACCGACGGCTTCGCCATTGAGCGCAGAGTCCTGAAAGAGAATTTCTTTGAGCTTTTCGAAAATCTCGCCATCACCAGTCGCCATGCCAGCAATGCCAAGCCCGAGAGCGCCACCATGCTGCACAACCTCTTCCTCGGCCTGACTGAACTGCGTCTTCAGGTAGTCAAGAGCATCGGCACCGTGATTGGCGTGGATGAGACCGTAGGCGTAGAGAGCGCCGCCTTGGCTAAAGATGGAACCGCTGCTCAATCCGCCCTGTCTAGGCAAGTACGGTTCTAGGAGCTTGCGAGACTGGGACAAGTTGCCTCGGTGGATGACGCCTAGGGCGGCAGTGGCAGTGAATTTGGACCAGTTGACAGCCTTGCCGAGCCACTCCAAGTTGTCGCGGAAGAACTTGTCATTTGTCGTACCTTGGTTCATGAAGGCGTTGCAGAATGTAACGGCTGTGTGGAAGATGGAGTTGCGGCCCTCGAGGCTGTCGCGCACCTTGTTGAGGATGCTCAAATCGGTGTGGTTGTTGCGGTAGAGAAACTCCAGGTTGAGGCGAATCGTCTTGGAGCCATCAAGGATAGACCGAATGTTACGATAAGCCTTTGCGATGTTATCAGGCAGCTCATCTTCGGGCGCCTCTTGTTGATCACCAAGAAGCGCGTCGCTTTCTTTGGGCTTATCGTCTGTGTCGACACCCTCCTCTTTCTTGATTTGCTTTCCCGAGGGAAGAGAAGCGAGAACCTTGCCCAAGAACTCCTGAGTTCCGTTATCGTAGAGGTCGAATGCAATCTGGTATGCGTTTGCTAGCGAGGTTCGGTCGCCGTTGCTGACAAGTGTGCGGAGCATGCGCGAAGCTTCCTCGTCAGAGTTTAGATAGACAACACATCTGGCAATTGCAAAGTAGTCTGGGTTAGGAATCTCGTTGAGGAGATCAAGGATGAGGCGCAGAATTTCGGTACGAAAGCTTCGCTCTTGTACAATATCCATGCATATGCCGAGGGCATACTCCATCAATTCCTTGGCAGAGCCCTGCAAGGCATCCTGGGGTTTATTTTTGGAGCGTCTCTCATCGTCGCTGGCGCGCTTGATGACGCGGCGGAGGACCTCGAGATTCTTGGCCTCAACGGCAATACCAACGACTTGTCGGTATCGACCTTGCTTCAGGCAGCTTTCAAAGAGACGCTCCACAATCCTGCGCAAAGAAGCCTCGGTGGCCTGGTCCGGTAGGGGAGTAATGGAGGCGGAGCGGGCTTGCTTAACGGGCTGAAAGGTGGCGTCAAGAATGGTGTTGTCGATGGAAGCGCGTGACAATAGCGACTTCGGCGGGAGAGTGGTATGGGAAAAGGGCGTCGTCGGGGACAAGACGGCACCGTCGGAGGCGTTTGAAAAGGTCGTCGTCAGCTCGGGAAGGTCGGTGTTTTTCGACGCGGTAGGCTTGGCGCGCTGAGCGGCAGTCACGGCAATGTACTGATCGACACATTTGGAGATGATTGTCTCTTCGAACTCGCCGGGAGCATCAAGCTTGAACAGGTCGCCGGCTGCGAGCGCGAAGACCATGCTGTCGTTGTAGGCTTGGAGATGGTAGTAGACCTTGGCCAGAACCAGAGCAGCAAGCTGGCGCTCGGCGAACGATTCATCCTCGTACAGAGCCTCGCTAAAGGTGGAAATGGTCAGCAGTTACATGCACGAGCGGTCGAGAGGATATGGCAATGGCATACAGCTGACTCAAAGAGCCTGCGACCTCGGTCCAGACGGTGTCGATATCGTCATTGAGCGTCTGCAGGGCGAAGACCTTGAGCTCAGGCTCTTCGTCGGCCAGAAAGGCCAGGACGCCTGTCGCTGAGACCAGGCCAGGCATTTCAGACAACAATGAGGTGCCCAAGAGCTTGGAAACGGACCAAGGAGGCTGACAAAGGCGCTGCAGAAGGCCGAGAGACGACGACAGAAGCAGACGCCGAAGGGCAGACAGCTATCGCGAGCTCCGAAGCACGGCGAAAGACAGCGAGGAGAGGCAGACGGAAGAGCCGGGGCTATCTCGGAGTAGCTGACGACGAGCGCGAAAATCGCCGGCCGATGGCTATTCACTCGAGATGGCGCGAAGGGGTTGAGAACGGGGTGGAGTGTAATTGGGAGAAAGAGTCGGTTAGGGAAGCAGGCACCAAAGGTGTTGCACGTCAAACGCGGCGAGGCAAGAGCTGTCTGCGTCCGTGGCGGGCCGTGCTTGGACGTCTTGGGTACTAGTACGTGTCGGCTCAGCCAAGAGGGACTTGCTGTCCGGTACCTTGCCTTAGCTCATGGTAGGTGCCTAGGTACCTGGTATGTAGGTAGAGCAAGCACCAAGACGTCTGATGACTAAGATATACTCTCGATAGCTACCATCGAGATGACTCGAGCACGTGACTTGGGCTCACCGGCGCCGCTTTTGGGTCGTCGATGGTTTCAGTTGGAATATCAAAACTCGTGATGCGACAGGGCTGGTTTATTACAATCAGCCATGTCGCATTACGAGACGAGGCCGAAATAAATCTCAGACTCTCTGTGCGTTACACTGATCCAGTAAAGTCGTCGGCTGTCGAATGAGAGCCCTCTTGAGCCGTGTTGGCAAGGATCCCAATGATGAAACGTCGAGCGCGCACGTGAGGGATGGAGAACCAATCTTGGAGAGACGCTGCATGGCGACGGAGCATCTCGAGGTTTATGTCATGACATGGATGGCATGCTCATTGTTTGCTTCGAGGGCAAAGCAGAGACCCGAGTGAAAGAGGCGATGCGATGGGTATCTGGACCCAAAGATGCAAGTCGATGGAGTCTGCTTCGGCATCAAGGGCACGCAAATCGTCATCAAGGGCCATGGAAGAAAAATGCTCGATGCTCCAGATTAGCCAAGCAATGATATCTGCTATTGAGGTTTCCAGAGAAGACAGAAAACAATGCGATTCCCTCAGGGGATGGGCGCATAGCAGACGGCAAAGGAGACAAGGAGAGGGAGGGTCGTAAAAATAGCCTGGGCATTTTGGCTCCCGTCCCATCTGTCCTCATGCCCAAAAACCCAGACCAGCCATCCGCCCATCCCATCCCATCTGCCACTTGGGTTCAATCTTGTCGTGCCGCCGCGCCACACGCTCTGGCCCTGCGCTGCGCTGCACTTGGTCCCCTCTTTACCCCGATGCCGTCTCTGCGGCGCAGCGAATAGACTTGGCCGTTGCCCGTCGACCGAACCCGTCGTCTCCGCCCGCTGCCTGTCCCGCCCGCCGCCGCCGCCGTCCATGATCCACGATGCTGCGCGCCTCGATTGAAGCAACCGCCTAGACGCACCCCGACCGATCGCCAGCCGTCGCCCGCGCGCGCGCACATCGGACGCCCCCTTGTTCTCGTTACGATATCACGATTCTCAGGACGCCCGAGCCCTCGCGCCGTCCGACGCCGCCAATCGCCTCCCTAGCACGCTGCGTAACCATGTTGACTGGCGATTGCTGCCGCGACTCGCCCAGCTCCTTCACGTCTGCCCGTGTCACGCCCTTGACCTTTACGACGTCCTGATAACGCCCCATTCCGCTTGCGCTTCAACATTGTCCTCGGGCCGAACCCGAAACCCGGAGCATCGCGAACCCCGATAGAAGGAGGAGCGGAAGAACGGACGAGTCCACGGCTTGAGCCTGGCGCATCCGCGGCGCCCGACCACGAGCCAAGTCGGCGCATCGCCCGTTTTAACTATGGATCTCCGCTCGGTTCTTAACACGGCCGATAATGGCGAACGGCCTCGGCCGCCACCGCCCCAAGCCTCGCAACAACAACAGCAACAACAACAGCAGCAGCAGCAGCAGCAGCAGCCGCCTCACCCGGCCCCGAGTCCTGCCCGTCAGTATGGCTATCGCGAATATCCGCAGCCATCGCCTGGCAAACCCATGACCCAAGAGTATGCCCATGCTCATGCCTCGCAGCAGCAGCAACACCCTTATCCGCAGTCTCCGTACCAAGGCCCCGGCCAGTATCCAAGTCGTGCCGCGTCGGCCACGCACCATGCCCATCCACAGCAGCAGACACCAAAGCAGCGGCAACACTCGTCGCCGCCTCTCGCGCAGAATGCCTTTCAAGACATACGATCCCCTGGCGCAATGGCCATGCCGGTCCAGTCGCCCTACCGATCCACGCCCACTTCGGCAGGTGTCCAGGGAGGCAGCACAGCGGGATATCCCTTTCCGCAGACGCATGGCCCGCCCGAGGTAGCGAGCCCTAGCCAGCGACACAGGCAGTATCCACCCACCGCCGCCCACTACCAGCAGCAGCAACAGCACCCGCAACAGCACCAGCATCAGCACCACCTGCACCAGCACCAGCACCAGCACCATCAGCCGCAGCAGCAGCAGCAGCAGCAACATCCACCGCCGCCGCCGCCGCCGCCGCCGATACAAACATCGCTGCCGCCCAAACAACAAACACCGCAACCGCACCCGATTGCACTCCCGCAGCAGCACCACCAACACCACCAACAGCAGCAGCAGCAGCCTCAACAACACCATCCGCACGCTTCACGGCCGCCGCACCATCGCCAAGACAGCCATCCGCCCGCCGCCGCCACCTACCCTCAACAACCACATCACCAGCAGCCTGTGCCCCAGACACCTCCAATCGGCACGCCCTCTGCCGCCTCGTCATCTCTCTCCTACTTCCAGCAGAGGTCTCAATCCGCGCACTCGACTCCTACCCAGACGCCGACGTCGGCCCACAGCCAGCATCACTTTGGACCACCCCCTCTGCATCTCCATGGCAGTCCTGTAGCTGCATCTCACCCAGTCCCAGTCCCAACTCCGGCACCAGCTCCAGCTCCCGCGGCAGTTGCCTCGCCCGACATTGTCCGTCAGCAGTCGCAGCCTCCTACGCCTCTCGGATTGCCTCAACCTGCAACTCCCTGGGCGGCTCCCACCCCTACCGGCTTCGCCCAGCCGCCCAGCCCACACCTACAGAGGGTCTCGTCGATCGGCCAGCAACTTTCCTCGCCAAATCACCCCCCTCCCTTGCGACCATCTTCGTCGTCCGCTACTCCCGTCGCCCAACGCTTGCCAAGCGTCCACAGCACGCACGATTCCCCCGTCACTGACGCCCACGGTCGTCCGAGATCCCGCCACGATCGAGAGCATAGCCTGTCCGTGAGCCCCAGGACGCGTGTGGCGTCTCTGGCGAGCATCGCGGGTTCTGAGCCGGAGAGGAGGACCGCGTCGGCCGCACGAAGCATGACGGTCGAGACAGACTCTGCCGTCACCTCAGCCAAGCGCAAGCTTGATGACCGCAGCATGAGTCCCAGCGAGCTCGAGCACAAGGAAACCCGCCCACCTCCTGCCGAGATCAACGGCAACTACCCGCCTCGTGCCCAAAAGTCCGCCTCACCGATTGCCGCCCGAAAGAAGCGTGCGCCACGGGCGCAGCCGCCCATATGGGCCCAGAGCGCCCAAGTTCTTGGCCGCAAGGCGCCGACCCACGCGAATTTTGTGCTCCAGAAGCTCGTTCGAGCACACCTGAATGGAAAGCCCGAAGCTACCCCAAAAACAGACCGTTCCAGCCGCCAGCCCTCACCCGAGGTCGGCCGGCCACCCGTCGGCAACACAAACAGCCAAGCCCCGCAAGATGCTCCCGAACCCGGCCCACAGGCAATTCTCGGTCCTTGGGAGCCGAGCATTACAGGCGTCAAGCCGTACGAGGAGATCTCCAAGACGATTGCGGACTTCATATTCATTCACGTTGTCAACAATCCCGACTTCAAAGAAATTGCCAGCCGTGGCATACAGTTCGAAATCGAGGCCAAGCTCGGTACATTGATTGACAAGGATACAAATGGCCGGGTCGACAGGCTCCTCGATACAGAATGTGTCTTGCGCGATACGGGTCGCGTCGCTTTTAGAAGCAGCATGACCGAGGTCAGTACCCGGGCCCTTTGGTCCATTTTTCTCTCCCCTTAGCCTCAACTTAGCTCGAGGCTTGATTACCAGCCCGGCCGTACTGTGGTTTCGTTCTGATCCTTGCTAACATATAATTGTTCTTCTCAGGCTCAGCACAAGGCATTCAATGATTTCCTCAACCAAATCGTCATACAGACCGATCCACGAGCACCAAATGGTACGAGCAGAGTGCAAGTACACTACAAGCACCGACGAGAAGTCGACCGATTTTTTGAGCTGCCGCCCGACCTACAGAACCGACTTCCCGGATGCATGCGGTCGAGGCTCGGATCTCGTGCCAGAAATGTGCGCGTCAGAGTGACGTACGATCAAAAGACGCGCGAAGTACTCAACAAAATCATAAAGGCACGCGTGGCCGACATTGACGTGCACATGCCGTCGTGTCCCATGGACTGCCGCCTGAGCATCAACCTCGAAATGGACTGGGACGGCTCGGCTGAGGAGTTGGAGCAACTGGTGGCCACTCAGTCTGATAGACAACCCGACCGGTGCAAAGACCGACTGAGCTATACGCATGGTCATTACCAAGTTGACCTGACCCAGGTTACGCAGTCAAGCAGTGGCCCAGGAGTAAGTTTGTTCGACAGACTGTCGGCCTGAACTCTCTACTAACGCTGAATACAGAACGCCCAGCGAATGGACAAGGAACACGAACTCGAGATTGAATTGGCATCCAATATTGTCATTGATCAAGGTACACGGGCAATGAATGGGGCACCACATCGATATCCAGAACTGATTGAAGGATTTGTGGACAATATACGGATCCTTGCCCGGAAAGCGAGGGATATGCAGAGCTGAAGATGGAGGGACGAACTTGGCCACATGCCATTGTCGGTTGCCATTCGCGTTGATGACCATACAGAGTTAGGGGGTTGTGAGGTGAGAGAACTCGGGGCCGATTGGCAGTCCAGAGTTTCTATACCCTAGTGTTTTGCAGTCGACGGAGAGGCGAGACAGGCGGACAACCTGTAGGAGCATTTGCTCGAAACGAATGGAATATTTGGATACCTTCGTCTGATTAGATGCATATAGTCTGGTGTGAAGGTTAGCACAAAGCGATGCAGTTTCTGCTTTCACAAAGTCAAGCTCAACGCTAGTCGTGGCGAGTTTCGAGTTTGATCGGCACTTTACTGGCGCAAGTGAAGATCTTGAATCTCTGGACGGACGGACGGACGGTGGCGGGAAAGCAGCAGATCGAGATGAGCAGGGCCTTTCTCAGGACCCAACTCGAATATCAGAAACAATACGCGCTGTAGAAGCTCGAGTAAGACTGCCAGAAGCGACGGCAAACGGGTCGAACAAGAGCATCCTCGTCGGCGCTGCAGGCGGTCGCGGCAACAGCGGCAGCAGCAGTGAGAAGAAGATGGGACGAGTAAGGAGGACTCGAGGGCCCCGCCGCAAAAGGGGCCTTGACTAAGACCAAGGGGTCTAACGTCAAACAAAGGTCGCGGCGGATGAGCCTCTTTCTGGCAGGGGGTGCGTTGCGTCCCTTGGGCCGAGTGCCGTGGCCATGTCCAAACGGTTCGTCGATTTCCCCCCTCTTACCTCGCACCAAGGTTCATCCAGGTGCGAGTGCGGCGCGTATCGAGGCGCAAGGCTGTGGATTTTTTTTTTGGGCGGGCCACGGCGAGCCCTTTCATCTCTGGTGTCCGTTTTGTGTTTGCACCTTGATCTACGAGCATGTTTGGTGGAGGACGAGCTGCGATTGCGAGGCCTTGACGAGGTCAATTCGCGGTTTGATGGTGTTCGGATTTGCTAGGCGAGAAGGCAATAGAAGGGTATGGGCAGTCTTGAGGATGAGAGCCATGAAACCCTGGGGTAAGGGGCAAATCCACGTTGATGGACAATCCGGATCAAACAATTGCAATTGCCAATGCCGTCGAGCATCTACCTGCCTTGACTGAAGAGGAGGACCGAATCCCGAGTATTGTGCTTCCGACGTTCGGAGACGATGATTTTCCGGGATCCCAAGACGACAAAAGTTGACCGCGCAACGTCGCTCGATGCCACCGCACTCTCGACATACACTGTATCTTCGTGTCATTTGCAACAATCACTCGTCACATCCGTGAAACATGGGCCGTCTACCAGTCACTCCGCCTCCTCATCTAAAGTTCACGTCAACCTACCGCATACCCAATAACCGACGATTCGGCCTCGCAAGTCTCGACTGGCCCTTCTCATCGGAACGTGTGCCACTGAGGGAGGAAAGATTGGGATTTCCCCACCTTTGTCAATCCCCTCGACAGGCGTCCCATGAATTGCGGGTCGTCGGAGGCGCTGCTTGACATCTGAAACTGACATGAAGGGGGCTTCGCATGAACATGGACGCTCCTCCCGTGGGCCTTGGCCGCCATGAAGGTGTCGGTGTCATCCCAAGACCGATCTTGCCGCGACACGGCGAGGCCTTGTCAGCTTTTCATCGAGGATGAACCTGACCGAGGTCCCGTCCGGCCGATCAGAGCAGTTCACAGCCCCGAACACCCCTTCTCCACCGCTCCTCCGCGACGAGCCCTAGGGAACAGGGATGAAGGGGCGAGCCGCGCACTCATCGCGTACCGGCTTTGCTAGCCAGGAGTCCTTGACACCTTGACTTGTGGCGGTGCGCGCGCGCGCGTCCTGACAGGCTCTCCTAGCCGGCCGGCCGGGAGACTTGACAGCTCCTCTCGGGACGACGGCAGAGAGACGAGACGCACCGGCACTGCCCTATGAGTGGGCCTTTGAAGACCAAGAGAGGAGACGAAATTGTGGCACCTTCAGACGAGCGACGAAACCCCGACGCGCCAGTTGGCGCGCCCGATGCTTGGTCAGAGCTGCCTGCGCTCGACAAGTCGCCTGAGGATCATGAGCCGTTGATCCGCGATGGATCGTGTCATGGACCATGGCTGAGTCTGGAGTCGTGGATCGCTCATCGTCCCGCCTTCCAAGGCTTGCCCTATTATAATAGGTCTGCGGCCGCTGCCATCCGGACTGCTTGTACCCATCACCCAAGCCAGCTCGCCTTCCTTGACGGAAACAAGTCCAGTGCCGCGCAGGGTCATCGTGAAGAGCAGGCGTCTTACACACTCCTTTCGATAGACGTCGCATACATTCATTTTTCCATCGCTCTCCGCCGAGAGCCACCTTGGCCATGCCTCAGCCCGGCACTTCGTTCCTTCTGCTGCTGGCCCTCGGCTCCTCATCTGGAGCCCTGGCACAGTATCAAAATACGCTCATTACTTCGACCGTCAGGCCGACGGCCTCAGCCCTCGACGCTGATCCTGCGAGTGCCCTTCCTCAGGTGAACCTCCCCGGTCCGCAGAGCCAGACCACCATATCCTCGGCATCCCCCTCGCCGTCCCCCTCGACGCCGGGCCGCGAGCCAGAGAAGCCCTCCGTCGACGCCGCGGCGTCGCCCAGCCCTCAGGCATATCCTCAAACCCGGCGAAAGAAGTCATGCAAGGCGAAGAAAGTGCCTCCAGGTGGCGCGGGCGTCGAAAACAAGGCACCCGCCACGCCGGCCGTGTACGGTGACGGCGCATCGCCAAAGGAACAGGGGCCCTGCGCAGGTAAAGCAGGACCATGCAAGCGACCAGGCGTCGAGATTCAAGGGCAGGCTCCCGACAAGAAACCAGTTCAGAGCCGACCGTGTCGGCGACCGCAGGCATCACCGGCTTCGACCCCGGCCCCGGCTCCTTCGCGAGGCCCGTCGGTTGAAGAAGTCCTCCCTACGTATGGCCCTGGCGTCAAACAGGAACAAGACAAGCCTCGAAAGCCATGCGCTGGCCGGAGAGACCGTCCTGCGCTCCCCGAGACAAAGGAGGTAGATCGCTCCCAGCCAAAGAGGCCATGCACCAAGTGTAAGCAGCAGCCTCAGCCTCAGCCAAAGGAGTCCGAGAAGACCTACGGGCCTCCTCCGGCTACCCCCCAGGAAGTTGGCAAGCCCCTCGAGCCTGAAAGGGGATATGGACCTCCTCCTGTTGCCCCAAAGGAGATCAACAAAGCTCCCGAACCTGAACGGGGTTACGGCCCCCCTCCCGTTGCACCCAAGCAGGTGGGTTCCACGCCGCCTCAAGGGCGCAAGCCTTGCAATAAGTGCAAGCCGCAGCCGCAGCCTCAGCCTCAGCCTCTTCCTAATGAGCCCAAGAAGAGCTACGGACCTCCCCCGGTTGCTCCCAAAGAAGTGACCCCGGCCCCTCAGCCCGAACGCGGATACGGACCTCTCCCGGTTGCTCCCAAAGAAGTGACCCCGGCCCCTGAGCCCGAACGGGGATATGGACCTTCTCCTGTCGCTCCCAAAGAGGGAGACCGCTCCCCTCCACCGGCCACGCCACGCAAGCCATGTCCCAAGAAGCCAGAGACGCGACACCAGGAGCCTGAGAGAGGGTATAGTCCTCCTCCCGCAACGCCAAAGGACAAGGACCAATCGCCTCCTCCGCAGCGCAAGCCCTGTCCCAAGTGCAGACCTCGTCCTCAGCCCCAGACTCAGCCCAAGGAGCCCGAGAGAGGCTACGGTCCTCTTCCCGTGACGCCCAACGACACCGACCGCAGCCCGCCTCGGGAGCGCAAGCCCTGCAACAAGTGCAAGAACAGGCCCCGTCCCACGCCCGAGGCCGGACCCAATACCGAGTATGGCCGCCCCACGCCTCCCAAGGTGGAGCAGAACCCCCCGGAGCCTCCCCGCGGCTACGGACCTCCTTCACCTCCGGCCGTGGCTGAACGTCCTCCACCGGGCAAGCCATGCAATAAGTGCAAGAAGCAGCCCCGCCCTACGCAGAATGTCGGACCTGACCGCGAGTACGGCAGCCCTACTCCTCCCAAGGTAGAGCAGAGTCCGGAGCCTCCCCGTGGCTACGGACCTCCCTCGCCTCCGGCAGTGGCTGAGCGTCCGCAAGGCAAGCCGTGCAACAAATGCAAGAAGCAACCTCGGCCCACTCAAAGCATCGGGCAGACCCCCGAGTATGGCCGTCCTACTCCTCAGCTAGAGCAAAGCCCGGAGGCCCCCCGTGGCTACGGTCCCCCGACGCCTCCGGCCGTGGCCGAAGTCCCTCCACAAGGCAAGCCCTGCAACAAGTGCAAGAAGCAGCCGCCATCGCAGCCCAAGCAGCCGGAACCGGGCTATGGCCCTTCTCCTTCCACTCCGAGACCTAAGCCCGAAACCAAGCAACCCGAGCAGGGCTACGGACCCTCTCCTTCGGGTCCCAAAGAGCAACCTAAGCAGCCGGAACAGGGCTACGGGCCTTCTCCTGCAGGTCCAAAGGAAAAGCAGCCGTCTCCTCCGACGGCGGGCTATCCCTCGCCCAACTCGCAGGGCAAGCCTTGCGCCAAGTGCAACGCGCAGACGGGCGGCGGAGTCCCCAAGGGATACGGGCCTCAAGCCCCTGCTCAACCGGCGCCGCCATCCCCGCCATCGTACGGTGCGCGGTGAGCGGGACGAATCCGATTTGGGGTGAGGGAAGCCAGCTGGTGACAGGCTTTCCATGGGCCTCGCGGATGTCTTTGATTGGGAACCAAGTAGGTAGCACACGCGAGGGTCTGGGGTTCAATTATCTTTCTGATGCGGAGTAGTGCGCGTACATGTCGTATTCATGATTATAGTCTAGCAAGCGTAGAAGAAAATGGCTACACGGATTGGCTGATTACGCCTTTCAAGTCTCCCCTCGATGTTTGGCGCCTTGCCTTGCGACTACGTGTGGCCTCTACGACGGAATCCTCGAACTCGGGCCCCAGTTCTTGGGATGGCACTTGAAATCGAGGCTATGACTAGGCATGCTCATGCAAAGCGACGCGCGTGGGCGAGACTCGTGGGTAGCTGCAGGCCGCGACCGCATCGCCGCCGCACTCGGAGCCGACCGGGGCGCAGGGACACGGAAAAGGAAGATGCGCGACGAGACGCGCCCGTCCACGTCGGAGTCAAGGGCACATGGCAACTTTGTGTTCTCTGGACCAGGAATGCCACGTCCCGGCGGCGCGCACGAGGCAGGCAGGTGGTCCTTTTCCCCCTCCTGATCTCCATGGACAGTGGAGATGGAGGGTCTCAGTACCATCGACTTTGGCGGGCGAGCGGGCGAGGGAAATTCCCTCAGCAAGCGCCCCGTTGGGTGGGAGAGAAAACAATCGCCGTGGAGAGATGTGGAGAGATGTGGTAATGGCGCATGGTAGAGAACGCGGACGAGAGAAGAGTAATCCTGTACGCATGTATGTCATCTTTGATAACAAGTAAAAGGAGCAAGGAAGGGCATTACAAGGGCATGGGGTCTCGATCGCGGCGGCATCGGTATTAACCCAGACTTTCTCGGCTGCTCATCACCGGGGACATGTCGAATCAACAGAAAAGGGTGCCTCGAGCGGACATGCACCAAGCGGTACGAGACGGGAATGCCCACTCCAGCAGATAACGTCGAGCGGCCAGCAGGGATGCATATCGGATCGTCGTCGTGTGCCTGGTGTCTGCGAGGTTGACTTCGGGTGACACTGCCGACATCGGCCTCGTGCACGGCAAAAGTGAAGGACGAGAGACAATGGGGATCCTAGTACGCCCGACAAATGCCCCGGCGAGCAAGTGCACCACCGGCGGAGGCCGCCGGTGGCTTGTCCCCGGAAGCCTTTGCGCGGGCGTGGTTGACGGATCTTGCTGAGACGGAGTTTCTGGCGCGAGAGTCGTGCGGCGTAGTCGAGCTGAAAGACAAGGTTTTGGCGAAGCAGGGCCGGTGAGGGCCTGTCAATTGTGAGGCATGGCGAGAGGTTGGAGTAACCAGCAAAGAGTCGGAGGAATATCAACTCTATCCCACACGCTGATTGAGTTTTAAAGGGAGTTCATGCAGAGACGAAATCGCCATGATGTCAAGAGGATGCCGTGCCTCGAGATTTTATCGAAGCTGTCGAACCGGCTGATAGGCAACCGGCCAGTCATCTGTCGGAAGTGCCGGGAAACCGCAGGTCGTCTGCAGCCCGACGTCTGCCAGCTGCATTCCACTTGAATGGAACGCCGTGATATCGGGATCTGGGTATGTCGGCGTAGAGCCACCCCTCTTCCGCTGCCTCGGGGCTGTTGGCGATGATTCGATGCGTCCGAAGCCCTGGCGCCTCTCGTCACAATCAAAAGACTTCCGTCTCAAAGGTTTGCAAGGGCGGACGGCCCGGGATCAAGAGTTACTTTGCCGAGTAAGGCGAGGCCATGTTTGGACCTCGAGAGATATACGGAAGGGCAGCAGGAGCTGTGCGATAGCAGACTGAGACATTGCATCGCCTATCGCCGTCGTCATAACTCTGCATCGGCCGTGTCAGCACGGTTCGTGCCGGTGACCGGGCCATTTCCAACTCGTTATATTTTGCGCAGACTCGTCGACCCGGCACAGGCGGTTGGACCACGTATTTGTGCAGCATCCACCAAGATAGCCGGAGCAGGGGGTCGTGAGGAGACGGAGTTGAGATGCAAACCTTGGCCCAAGTAGGCAGCTGATGAGACAAGTGCTGACCGGGCAAGTTGAAGTCAGCGGCCTGTCGTTTGCATGAGGGGGATAAGAAGGCCAAGTTATCCGTGTCTGCACAGAGTCTGCGATTCTTGGCGCCATCGTCTCGCATGTGCATTACCTTGGTCTCTCACGTCGGCCATATTCCGTAACTTATAGGCTTTGCGCTTGTAAGACCAGAGGCTCTCGCACTGGCCGCCAGCAAGGACCAATTCCAGTGACGTTGTTTCCGATCCGCGTCTTCAGCACTCGGCTCAGACGCTTCTGCGTCCAGCATCTCACTCACGCGCGTCGCCCCATGACATTGGTCTGACGCTGAGCGGCTTTGGCTGGTGCCGGGTCGAATCGCCCGCTGGACAAACCGACATACAGCTCTGCTGACAGCCCTCCGGATGCGCCATGATCTCGCCAGACTAGCGGCCAGCGGGTGCAACACGATTGGCAGTCCAGACCTTGACGCGTGCTGTATGTACTTGTTCGTATGCCTGCTCGGCCCGCGCGGTCTTCCCCTCATCGCCTGCAGGTTCTGGACTCGCTGTGGACGCTGCTGTCTGATTGACCCATGATATCGCTTTGATCGCTTGCGAGTCCTTTCTTGCCAACCACCCTGGTGTTCGACTCGCGAATCCTGATCACGTCCAGTTGAATACAAGCGCGAGACCAGATTGGAAATCTGGCCATCGCGCACGTCTTGACAAGGGGCTGATGTGAGATAGGCGTCGTTGAGTGAGCGTTCTCGGTGGCCGCCTCTGAGAAGTGACTCACCAGATCGCCAGTCAAAACACCAAGTCGCTCGAGCAGAGCCACCATCAGCAACGATCACCAACCTTGGACAAACAGAGATCAAATGGACGAAGACAGCGGCCCCGATGTCGTTGCGACAGACCGCGGCTCGCCTCGTCGGGACGGAACCCTCTTAGCCAAGGTTCGCTCCGTACGTCGGGCCTTGACGACCCGCGATGGTCTCATTGGCGACTATGATTACGGCTTCTTGTTCCGCCCAAACCTACCCATGATGAAGAAGTCGACGCTCCGCAGCCCCTTCTTCGGCCTCAACGACAGAATGCCCGTCGTGCTCGCCCTGCTGCTCGGCCTCCAACACTCACTCGCCATGCTCGCCGGTGTCATCACGCCACCCATCATCCTCAGCGGCAATGGCGGTGCGAATCTCAAGCCAGAACAGCAGCAGTATCTCGTCTCGACGGCGCTCATAGTTTCTGGCTTGCTCTCCAGTATTCAAATCAACCGGGTTCGAATTGCCCGAACGCCGTAAGTGAACACCTGCATCGCAACTCCCTGGCCCTGACCTTCTCCGTGCGTCAATGATGTCGGATTCGAGCACTGTCCCAAGAAAATAGCTGCACCAAGTGTCGATTATCGAAGCTGAATCCATCACACTCGCTCGAGTAATAGGTACTATCTCGGCACGGGAGTTCTCTCCGTCGTCGGCATTTCATTCAGTATTATACCCATTGCCCAAGGGGCTTTCCGGCAGATGTATGCCAACGGATTCTGCCCAGTGGACGCGGTTGGCACTCGCTTGCCTTGTCCCAAGGGCTACGGCGCGCTCATTGGGACCGCGTCCGTGTGTGCACTGGTCGAAGTAGCAATATCATTTCTGCCGCCTCGAATCTTACTCGGCATGTTTCCTCCAATCGTCACGGGCCCGACAGTAATGCTTATTGGCATTCACCTCATCGAAAGCGGCTTCAAAGACTGGATGGGCGGAAGCGGGCCATGCTCGAATCCGTCAGGAGCTGGCGCACAGAGCGGCCTGTTCGCCAAGTGTCCTGACATCAACGCGCCCCATGCGCTACCATGGGGATCGGCCGAGTTCCTCGGACTGGGCTTCTCGGCTTTCGTCACCATTATTCTCTGCGAGCGGTTCGGGTCGCCCATCATGAAGTCGACCTCTGTTGTCATCGGACTGCTCGTGGGCTGCATCATTGCGGGGGCGTGCGGCTACTTTGATTCTTCCGGCATCAGTTCAGCTCCAGTAGCCTCATTCATCTGGCTCCAGACGTTTCCGCTGTCCGTCTACGGTCCGCTGGTGCTGCCCGTTATGGCCGTCTTCCTCATCAGTGCCACCGAGGCCGTGGGGGACATCACGGCAACTTGCGATGTCTCGCAACTCGAGGTCCAGGGCCGCAATTACGAGTCGCGGATCCAAGGAGGCCTGCTAACAGACGGACTGAATGGTATCGCGGCGGCGCTCATGACCATGACACCGATGAGCCGGTTCGCGCAAAATAACGGCGTCATTGCCTTGACACGGTACGCCAACCGCAAAGCCGGTCTCGCCTGTTGTTTCTTCCTCATCGTCATGGGCGTTTTTGCCAAGCTGGCGGCCGCCCTTGTCGCAATCCCCAAGCCAGTACTCGGAGGAATGACGACGTTCCTCTTTGGGGCCGTCGCGGTGTCGGGAATGGCCATCATGGTGCGCGGAGTTCCTTTCGATAGAAGGAGTCGCTTTATCCTCACGACAGGACTTTCGCTGGGATACGGGGCAACATTGGTGCCAAACTACTTTGAGCGTGTCTTCACTTATACCGGGGGCAACCATGCGCTCGAAGGATTCCTGAACGCCATTGTGCTGATCATGGAGACAGGCTTCGCTGTCACTGCTGTCGTGTGTATGCTGCTAAATGCTGTACTTGCAGTGGAGATAGAAGATGACATTGATGGCGGTACGGTTGAACTCCACAGCGGCGACGATGCTCCGCGTTCAGGCGTCGCGCCGGAGGCCAAGGAGGGTGCGCGTGAGGAAGAGAATTGGACCAGCTCGGCTCCCTCTCGGTAGTCGAGCATGGTGCGACAGAAGCAGGAAAGGCCGAGCTGAATGTCTGGCAGCAAAAAGGACCAGACCAGGCACCCGACTAGGTAGATCACAGCCAAGACCGTTGACAGGCGGAGAGTGTCTTCCCAAACGAGCGACGATGGGGCGAATTGATAGTCTCTAATCTGCAGAGCAATCGAGGAGGGCAAAGCAGACAAAGCAGACAAAGCAGACAAAGGGTTCATGCCATGCGCGGCATGCGCGACGGCAAAGTCGAGACTCCGGGTGGCGGTATCGAGTTTGGAGACAATGGTATTGTCAAATCCCATGACCAAGCCGATGGGAAAGCCGAGGAACCGCATCCTTTGAAACCGGCGGAGATGCTCCTGCAGGCGAGCACGACGTATGTGGCTTGACCGGGTCTGTCACTTGACCGACAAGGATGGCCGACATGGAACCGTGTCCTGGCTGCAGTGTAATGTACGGGGCAATGAGGTTTTGGGCCCGCGTACTAGCGTACATGCCGTCAAATGGAAGCGCGGGAGGGGGCGACTGACCGAGCTGCAGACTTGAAGCCATGGTTGCCGCCGTCGTTTGTGTGCGCAGGTCGTGTTTGAACGGTGAGGGCTGCTGGCGCGGCACCATCGGTTTTGCCACTCTGCCTTTGGCGTCTGTTGGATCGCTGAGTAATTCTTGGAGCAGTTTCTACGGCAGGCACGGGTGAGGCGGCAGGCACGGGGTGAGGCGGAGCGAAAGAAAGGTGAGGGGACGCCAGCAGCGAGGTACCAAGGCACCAAGGCAGGAGGAATCTACCTAGGTAAGTCGAATGCGCGAATCGAAGCCGGGACAGCAATCTGACGTCGCCGTGTACGAGACAACTCGTCTTTCTCGGAGCCAACCTCCGCGCAGGTCGTCATAGTTTGCCCGACCTACCGACCTCTCTCGGCCCCCTTGTTGAGAAACATGGCGATTGCCAAAAGGGGTAAAAAGCCAGGGCCACACACTTCATCGACTCCACCTTTTTGGCAGCTGATGACTGGCCCCTAGGCGGCCGCTAAGAGATCAATCGGGTCGCTATTCTGCTTTGGTGGCATGCACATCTCACGCACACCCCCTTTTCCCCTCTGCGATTCCCGGGTACACTTTGGGTTTGAGCACCCGAGTGTTGCAATTCCCCCTCTCTCTTGCAAACTCCTCCGATCCCGATTCGAAAAATTCGCCCAAGGGATTGTAGGCTCAGTTTTTGTTGGGCCACACGCCTGGATCAAGACTGCGCTTGCATGAACGTGCTCGGCCGCGTCTCAAGATCCCAATGCACTGACAGGCACATGCCAAAGTACTGTGCGGTACGTACAGTACTTCTCAGCACCCACACGCCCGCCCTCACCCGATAAAAGAGGACACTGAACGGCTGCAAGTAACGACAAGTACGCGCCATCTCTCTCCCTCCTTCTTTGTTTCTTGTCCAGTATTGCACACACACAACACCCTACAGTACCTTAGGTACTGGTATCCTTTTTTCCTGTCGCACAGTACCAAGCCATCCTCCAATGCGGTACAGTCACGTACGGTACCGTGCAGCATGTACATGCGTCCACCAACTCCGCGCGCACCCCCCCTTCACCCCTCACCCTAAAAAGAGCGGATCTTGGCCAAGCGGGCACCCGATCCGCGCCCCGTGCCAGCGCTGTTTGTGCAACTTCCCCAAAAGAGCCGCAGGCATCAGCAGGCCGCTGCGCATGCCCATTGGTCGCTTCCACCTCTCTGGGAAGCCCGCAGGGGAGTGGCATGCCATCCTCAGACACTCCCTCTCTCGCTTCCGAGTCGTCTCCCCAGGCCTACGGGATTTGCCACTCAAGATTTGGCCTCGATTCCCGGAGCCCTTTTCTGCCCCGAGGATCGAGGCTCCGTCCAACCTTCAATCCACCTCCGATCACCACCGAATCCACGCCGTGAGAAGCCGTTCACGATACTCGCCAGATCCGGCTTGTAACCACTGCGTCGGTGCCCCCTTCGCTGGGCCGGACTGCTTGCTCCCACGACCACCATCGGTCGTGACATGAACCCAATCGCCTCAGCCACCAACACCTCGTCCACGACTACCACCTCTACAGCCACCACTTCACCGCTGCGATCTCCCCCTTCTTCCCTTGGCCCTCTCTCCTTGCCCCGCGGCGAGGCCGGCGTGGGCGGCTCATCGTCAACTTCACCTATCACGCCGCCCTCGCCTAGCGACAGCCTCTTTTCGCCCGCTGCATCATCACTTTCTGGCCGCAAATCCAAGTCTTCGAGCCGCGGAAGTCGCCAGTCGACGGCAAGCGCTGTCGCAAGCGCCGTTGCCCATCTCAAGGTCTCGACATCGCCCAAGGACGCTCAAGAGGTCGTTGTCACAAATGCAACTACGGCCTCGGCATTATCTCTGCGCTCAACGCCATCCTCAGATCCCTCCACAACCCCTCCGCGTGTCGTATACGGCTGCGGAACTATTGCTCGCCTTCCTGCCGAGCTTGGTCGCCTACATCTATCTTCACCTCTCATTGTCTCCAGCCCGTCTCGCATCGGCCTGGCTCGTCGGATCCAGGCGCTCATCCCCAACCTCGACTCACGCATCCTCGACTCTGCTGTTGTCAACGTTCCTGCCCGCGTTATTGACGACGTACTTGAGCGCATCTCGGGCCGTGACGCTGTCATCAGCATCGGCGGCGCTTCGGCCGTCGGCCTGGCCAAAGTCATCGGGTGTCGCAAGGCCATCCCACATATTTGCATCCCAACGACATATAGCGGCTCCGAGATGATGCCCCTTCTCCTTGACGCAAGCCCAGCCCGGCACAGCAGCAGTAGCGGCGGTAGCAGCTGCAGCAGTAGCAGCAGTAGCAGCAGCAGCGGTCGCAGCCGGCATCACGACCACAAATCCTCCCGGCGCGAGTCTGCCAGCAACACGAGCAGTGTTCGCGATCCCAGAACCCTCCCAGCAGTCATCATATACGACGAAGAGCTTACTTTGAGCCCGTCCAAAACGATATCGGCTCCCTCTGACAGCGCAGCCATGGCCCAGTCTACCGAGTTACGGTCTCGCCCTTCAAAGGGCGACGAGACGGCGCAGTGGAGCTACATTCACTTACCAGGGGTCTAACACCCTTCTCGAACTCCTTTCATTACAGTCACGATTTCATTCAAAGGTTCACAACCAATTGCGTACATCACCGCGCCTTCAAGTATCCGACGACGGTGCCAAGATTCACATATCCGATTTTTTTGCACAGCACGTAACGTAATCCTTTATCCTGCTTCTTCAAACCTTCCCACCGGATGGAAAGTGGGCACCGAAGCCATTCTGTCTAGACACTTCCTCTTTTTCTTCTACATCCGAGGAGACTTACTCAACGGTACCTCAAAGGCTTCAAGAGATTGGACAGCCCGACAGGCAGTTTCGCCATTGCTGCAGAGTATATGCCTTCTCAGAGACAGCTCCCGGACATGGCGGCTTCTCTTTTTTTGAGAATGAAACTGCCCACACAAGTCTACTCAAAAAAACTACATTTCCTTTAACAGGTCAGCGCGGTTCGCTCCGAGGCCGCGCGAGCAAACTTCAAAGCAGGCACACTTGACTTTCCAGTCCGGCCTGCGTGACTTACCGGTCCAACCTGGTCACAGGTGTCCGCCATGGACGTGGTTACGATGATTTGACGCAGTATTTTGGCGGATGCACCAAAAAACGGAGATGATCGAAGAGATGATCGATACCCCAACGATACGAGCAAGCTTTGGACTTGGGAGCGGCATCGCGATGGCCGTCTAGTATGAAGGCGTTGATTTGTTTCCACGCACACAATCGGGCCATTGGTCAGAAAGGGTAGCTTGGGGATGCGGCTTACCAAGGTGTTGGTGCAGACAAACACCCGCGCTGATTTGTCAAGGAGTTGCGGCTTGAGGATGAAGTTGACCCGGAGTTTGGAGGGTGTCCATCTACACGTCTTTATGGGCAACAGGGACTTTTTGCCTTTTTTGCATGCTTTGCCAATAGCGAACGGCGTTTAGTGCATCTCTAGCATACACGGATTGGGAAACACGGCGCCGGTGGTTCATGCGGACACAGAATACAGTCCATTGTCCTACAGTTTCACGATTTTACTGCCTCGTAGTTGCGTGTTGGGGGCCAAGTGACATGTACGACAAAGTCGAATGTGGCGCGCAGTGATTTGAATGTGGGCAGAGGCGGCGATCTCATTCGAGTAGACGCCCATGTCGAGCTGTCTCGGAGATCAAGGTGCCTGCGTGACGCTATCTCGGCGGTCCAGGCGAGGGCGAGAGAACACGACGCAAGACGCAGACGCGAGCTGCATCTCGCCACGGGGATCGCGGGTGGCCGGGACGTATTAGTCAAGGCCCTCGAAGCCCATGATGCCGTGCGCCCCCATGGGGCCCAGCTTGCCGCCCTGCATCTCTTTGCGTCGCTTGGCCCGCCGCTTCATGTCGGCCACGGCGTCTTCGTCGTCGTCGTCGTCGTCGTCGTCGTCATCGTCGTCGCCGTCGCTGCTGTCGGCATCGGCCGCCCGCTTCCCTCTTGCAGCGCCGTTGCCAGCGGCGTCCGCATCGTCGTCGGCGTCACCGTCGGCCTCGTCGTCCATGTCGTCGGCCTCTCCCTGAAGCTCCGAGAGCTCCTCCCAGACCTTGACGGTGCGCCCGCCGGCGCTGATGAGGCGGTTCTGCGAGTCAAAGGCCAGGGAGACGACGCCCTCGAGGTCGTCGTGGCGCAGGTTGGCCGAGACGTCGACCTCGCGACGGACGAGGTCGACGATGCGCAGGGAGCCGTCGCCGACGCCGCAGACGACCTTCTTGCCGAGGCCCATGTCGGCAGGCACGCGGACAATGGCGTCGATGCTCTCGCCGCCCACGCCCTTGTGGCCGCCGCCGTCGACAATGATGCGCTCCTGCTGGTCATCCCAGGCGCCCTTGTCCCAGAGGGTCAGGACGCCGGAGCCGGAGCCGACAGCGACGACGCCGTTGTTGCGGTTGCGCTTGGGCCCCATGCCCGGCATGAAGCAGCCGCTCAGCAGCTCGTCCTCCTGGTCCTCGCTGCGCACCAGGACGCCGCGGCGCACGTCGGTGACGGCGAGCGTGGTGCCGCCGGTGCTGACCCACTGCTTGGGGAAGCCGCTGGTGCTCTCGGCCGAGGGGAAGTGCGTCTGGGCGGGCCGCCGGCCGGGCCGTCCGTCCTCGCGCGTGTCCATGATGTGCAGGGCGCCCGAGTCGGTGGCCAGCAGCAGCGCCTGCGGGTTGAGGACGTGGAGCAGCGTCGGGGCGTCGGGCACCGTCGTGGTACTGTGGATGGCCGTCTTGGAGACGACCTGGCCCGTCAGGGCGTCAAAGTGCTTGATCAGGGCGTCGGTCCCGGCAGAATACATGGCTGCGCGTGCGCGGTGCCGGGTCGCCTCCATCCTCCCCGAGCCCGCGTGTCAGCCCGCGTCTTTTAATCAAGTCGCATCTTCTGCGTGGAAGAAAAATGGCAAGGGAAATAGACGACGTCTTCACCGACCTTTACCGTCGTGGCCGTACGCCAGGCTTCGGCAGCTGCCCTTGTGCCGCCTCGTCTTCCATACCGTGTCGACCATGCCCTTGCCGTCGCTGCTCAGCACGCTCGTGTCGCCGTCGCCGCTGTCCTCGGACGCGCTCGCGGGCAGCCGAAACGTCTCGACATGGCCGCTCGCGAGACCGACCGTCAGAAGAGGTTCCGTCGGATGCAATGCCGTTGCAAAGACGTCCGCCTGCAGCGGCAGCGTGCAGAGGTTCTCGAACATGGTGGGAGCGGCAGCGCGGCGGGAGACTGTGTGCCCTGGGTAATGGAGTTTTATTGAGTCGGAGGGCGATTCTTCATGTTGTTGCGACGGCGCAGGATGATGGCTTTGATGGGTGAGGTCGGTCGCACAGGCACGGAAGTATGCAGCGAGCCAGGGTTTTTTTTTCGTGTCCTATGAACCGTTGAGCTGGGTCGCGATCCACGCTAGCATTTTCGAGCAAGCAGGGGTCTCTCTGGGCAGTGAGCGCCACCAGCCAGCAGTTTCTAAACTCGCACATGTATCCCGTCACACAGGGCTCAACGACACACTGAAGCTATTGCTTCATTGAATGCTGGTAAAATCATGGAAAAATGTACTTGAAATCTGATCGGGCGGTGTTGCCAAGTTCACGATGGCTTCATTGTGGCATCCTGCACGTATCATCAGACCAAGCCATGATGCGGCTGTTGATTGCTCGTGCGAGGGTCGCCAGCTGGCAGATGCGGGACCGTGAATAGAGTGAACAGACAAGGTTACTGTGTCTCGTGCATCATGTATTCGAAACAGCCATCGAGTGAAGTTCGTTGAGCTCGAGCGTGCGCAGCAACAGCGAGAGTGCGCCGAGCACAACCTCTTGCGCCATTCGACAAGCTGCTTCACTTAGCAGCCCAAGATGTTCCTGGTGCAGGAGATAAAGTCATATCTTCGGTTCACCATCATGCTCATGGCTCACTCTAACTTGGGACAGCCGAGAGACGTTTCGCGGTCTCTACGCATAGCGTTTCGCGTGGAGTGTCTCGACGATGGACAAGTCGAAACTTCAAACTTGAATCGCCCCAGAGATATACAGCCTCGCGGAGAGATTCTGCTCGACAATCGCCGGGCATGGCAGAAAGCATTCGACGCTCATCTCTCAGCGGATCGTCAACGAGGTCCGACGCCCTTCATCTCGTTTGTCACAACATGGTCAGCCGCCATGTCATGGAGAATGCGTCTATCACAACGATCCGCGCACAAAATCGTCATCATGGCGGTATGGCTCAAAAATAAGCCGTATATCTACGATGCCCTTGAGATTGCCAAGCAACTCGGCTATGGCCAACATCCCGGCGATGCGCAGAGACAGCTGAACCATCACACGGACGAGGTCCTGCTTCATGGATCCATCGCAGCAAACGAGCGCAGAGTCCTCCTTTGTCTGCGGGCAAACGGCTCAGCCGTCGAGAGCGTTTTCTTCCGCCCTGATCCTCTGGGACTGCCATCATTTCGACTTGCGTCGCAGCTACCCTACGGCGCCATCAAGCTTCCAGCAAAGTGTCGAGGCGACGGGACCGAAGCATTCAGAGATTATATGTTCAGTTTGACTGGTACTGTTCGTCGCTTCGAGTTTGCGCTGTTGCTGGTCATCATGGCTGGCCGAAGCTACTTGGTGACGGAAGACGAAGATAAAACTGCGCTGCAAGTGCAGATGCCAGGCCGCAGCGCTATTCACCTTGAATTCCCCAACAACCTGACTGCAGAGAATGGAAATGGGTTTGGTGATTGCGGCGATTTGGTCGTTGGTTGATGAGTCGTATTGGGATATACGGGATAGAAGGTCAAGCATTGAGCGTTTACCTCGACAATGAGGATCATCTCGGGGCCTTTTCGTGATCGAGACTCCAGAAATAAATGGCAATGGCGTGTTCAAGGCTACGAGGTTGACCATGGAAAGAAAGTGTGCAAGTCGGTGAGCCGTGGATAAGGCATTTGCAAACCTGCAGGAGCGACGGACGAGTGTTCCTGCCGTGATGTACTCTTCGCTTTGCACCCCACGCTCTCAACGCATCTCGCCCTCGCAAAGAATCGAGACGAGCACTTCATCACTCACCATCGACCACTTTGGACGCGCAAACCGCCAAGAACCTCGCCGTGGATGGCTCATGCAAACATAAATCCCGGAAATTGATCAGGTCCAGTCTTCTTCTCCGCCTCTACATCGGCACAGCGCATCATGCTGCCTACCAATTTACGCATCGCCTTTTTGTGGCTCTTTCAGGTCCTTCTCGCCAATGCAGTCGTCTCCTCGTCTTCAGGCACTGCACTGCGGTGCATCATGTACCTGACAGGGTAAATTACTATTGCAATCTTGACTCCGACCGTCGCTCCAAGCGTAAACTCACTCGGCCAAATAGGCAGCATGTCGTTGTTCCCTCAGACCCGAGCCTCACCTCGGACATCTCGCACGTCATCCTCGCCTTCATGCGATCCGACACATTCAACGTGGACAGGACTCCTGATTCTTTCCCGTTGTTCCTCCCCGTCAATGAAACGCGGCGCCTCTTTGAGCCGGACACAAAGATCATGGTGGCTATTGGTGGTTGGGGGGACACTCGGGGCTTCGAAGAGGCCGCAAGTACCAGCCACGCCAGGAAGCGCTGGGCTCGTCAGGTCCGCGCCATGATCGACCACACTGGAGCTGACGGTGTTGACATTGACTGGGAGTATCCAGGGTGAGTGCCTCCCGTCTCTTGATTTTGGATCGTGGATCAGCTGAACATATTTACCGGCAGGGGAAACCGCGACGACTACAAGCTGGTACCAAACGAGAAGCGAGTTTGGGAAATCGAAGCCTTTGTATCGCTCCTAGAGGACATTCGTGCCGCCATTGGGCCTGAAAAGATCCTCTCCGTCGCCGTTCCAGGACTTGAGCGCGACCTGATGGCCTTTACGGCCTCGACGGTGCCGCGCATTGTGAGCCAAGTCGATTTCGTCAACGTCATGACCTACGACTTGATGAACAGGCGAGATAGCGCTGTCACCCACCACAGCGGAGTCGATGGGTCTCGAGACGCTCTTATCCGCTACGTCGAGCGCGGAGCTCCCCCGCGTAAGTTGAATCTGGGGCTCGGCTACTACGTCAAGTGGTTCATGACGCAAGACTGCGACGCACAACAACCTCTCGGGTGCCCAACGCAGCTTCTCGAGGACCCTGAAACAGGTACCGACACTGGAAAGACGGCGGCCTTTAGCTGGCACGACGAGGTACCCCACGACTTGGCACAATCTTTCGGCCGAGCGCAGGCCCGAGGCAGGTATTTTGAGGACGGAAGCTACGGTTACTGGGATGCCGAGGAGAAGCGGTGGTGGTCCTTTGACACACCTAGTGTCATTCATCGGAAGTTACTCCAAGTCATGGAGCTCGAACAACTAGGAGGAGTCTTTGCCTGGGGGCTTGGGGAGGACGCCCCAAAGTTTACTCACTTGGCGGCCACAGTCACGGGCTTGCGAGACGCGGCAAAAAGAACCACGCACAACACTTCAAAGGACGAATTGTAAAGTCGTTCATGTAGCTGACGAGAAGAATCCTGGGAAACGGACGTATATCGCTGATATTGCCCTGACGACAATAAAACTCAAGGCAGAACTTCATCTTGCCTAATCTGCAAGATGCGGTGAACCAGTACCCCAGACTCCATCACTATGGACAGATCACTATGGACAGATAAGGCAGCAGCCAGATACCCGATGCCATCGATTTGTACGCTTTGCCTCGGCAAGCATCCGGGGCGGGCAGAAAAGGTAAGTTCCGTCCCATCTCGCCGTCGACCTCGTATGCACAGGGTCCCGGAGGAGCTAGCCTTCCTCGTGCTGATGGGCCTTGTTAACTGTTGTTTACGCCGCTTACTCCGAGATCCAGCAGAAATGACTCGGCACGGCACGTTTCGAGCCGAGCGTTCTTGATGACAGCACCATCCCCACCGCATCCGAGGGGACGGACAGAGCCTCGGCTGTGAGGGCAACATGATGTTGTCCGGCCGGTTTACACTAGGCCATCATACCCGGCTCGATCCAGAGCAAGTTGCGTCGATGGGCACTCAAGACATGACAATTGTCTCACGCAGATCTCGAGCGAGCTTCGATTGCAAGACCAAAGCTTCCATAATATGAAAGCAACCTCCAAGTTTAGCTTGCCGAGACTACATAACACGTGCCCAACGTGTGCCGTCTCCATATCAACTTCCGCACAAAGGGAGGTCGGCGATGCAGTATTTGGCGATGACACGGAGTCCGCGGCTCACAGGTTGAAAACCTGCCTGCCTTGCGCCGCGGCTGCAAGATAGCAGGCCTTGCGGATCGCGACGACGGCGATTGGACATTTCGAGCTCCTCGAGCAAGACTGCCCAGTCTTGATACTACCATGACCCCAGCTTCGATCGAGGGGATGGTGTGATTTATCCACCCCAACCCCAGTCTTGGCAGGCGATTGCGCAAATATGTGCATGTGCATAGCAAGGACCCATGCACCTGGGAATTTCACCCACTGCATCGTGCCGGACCCTGATGATCGGGGAAAGGCGTCTCTCAGAAATAGCATAGCCTGGACGGGCGGGTTCGTTGCCAGTCGGTTACGCTGACGACTACCTCAATGCCCATGGACCATAAGTAGCCTCGCTGCCAGTTATGCGACTCCAACATCTTACTCCGGTATCTCAACGAGTCTGGTGTTTGACAACACATTGCCGCCGGTTTCCAGTGACGCCCAGTCCCGGCTCTCGGGAGTTTCAAAGGAGGCGCTCTACCACCACCCTCTCGTCTTCAATCCTCGGCGGCAGCGCTCCCACCACATGAAACCTGTAATTCGAAATGCGTCCCGTTGCGATATCAATGCTCGCATGGCTTGCTACAGTCGGAAACGTGTTGGCTCGGCCTCAGCCTGTTCACCAGCAGCCCATTAAGCAAATCGAGCTGGGTCCGCGGCCCTACTTCTTGGTCGAGAGCATGAGCGACGGACCTCTCAAGTCAAAGCTTGCCCAATGTCAGAACTTGAACATGAAGCCATCGTCTTGGTCCTTTGGTCACCGTGGGGGCGCGCCCCTACAGATACCAGAGCACTCGAGAGAGTCCAATATAGCCGGCGCCCGAATGGGTGCTGGGACGCTTGAATGCGATGTTGCCTTCACCAAGGACCGTGAACTCGTATGCCGCCATAGTCAATGCGATCTACACACGACGACCAATATCGTGGCCCTGCCTGAGCTGAATGCCAAGTGCACACAGCCATTCAGACCAGCGGCGGATGGCAAGCCCGCCTCAGCCAAATGCTGCACCAGCGACATCACGCTGGCCGAGTTCAAGCTACTCTGTGCCAAGATGGATGGGTTCAATGCCAGCGCCGTAAATGCAGAGGATTATCTCAAAGGAACACCGAGTTGGCGCACCGATCTCTACGCCACCTGCGGTACCGTCATGGAGCACAAGGAGCATATTGCCATGGTCGAAGCTCTCGGCCTGCGACACAGCCCAGAACTCAAAATGCCCATGGTCAAAATGCCCTTTCAAGGCGATTATACTCAGGAGATGTATGCCCAGCAGCTGATTGATAACTACAAAAACGCCAGAGTGCCACCCTCACGAGTCCAGGCTCAGTCCTTTTCGTACGACGCTATTCGATACTGGCTCGAATCAGAGCCGGATTTCGGCAACAACGCGATGCTGCTCGTCGAGTCGGCCGACACGCCCGACACCTACGCCGAGGCCATTGACAAACTCACAGAGTATGCCAAGGAAGGTGTTAGAACTGTGGCGCCGCCAATGCATTACTTGGTTGAGGGCAAAAACGGATCGTTGACGCCGAGCAGATACGCTGATCGCGCCCAGGAGCTCAAACTTAACATCATCACATGGAGCCTCGAGAGATCCGGCCCGCTTGCTGCGGCGCGAGCCAACGGTGACTACTACTATACTCGAATCAAGAATGGCATCACTGGTGACGGAAACATGTACGAGCTTGTTGACGTCCTATACCGTCAGGTTGGGGTTGTAGGCATGTTCTCCGACTGGGCTGCCACGACGACCTTTTACGCCAACTGTTTCAACATCGGATTGGAAGGGTCAGGATGCCGCGTGAGTTGAGCAAGAGAAGAAAATACATGAAATATTATTCGTTGAAGAGCCATGTGCGACTCGAGATACGAATTAAGCGCCACACGTCCAGAGGTGATGGCAAGGGATCGAGCTCTTATTCCGTTCCCAGACACTAGGGCACTTACCTTTCGAGATGCCCAATACCGGACCGAGGCCGGGCCACTGTGGAAAGGAACACGGATATGTTTCCTCATCAAGCAGGCAGCATGTCTTGTGGGGCGCGTTCATCCGAACACGGGACACGAGCCACGAACTTGCGTCCAGGAACGGGCCCGGACAGACGGTGGCACGTGTCGACTGTTTGCGGGGAAGTGGTATCGTTGAGTCATGGAAAGAGCATAACAGATGATCCGTTGGAAGGGCGCTGGATTGCCGGTCTTCCTGAGATGTACAGTATGGCCGTTGTTTCTCCCCGGTTATTCGGCAAGCTGCACATGGGGCGCGAGATAACAAACCCGACCCCCCATGTAGCTTCAGATATAGTTTCCGTCTCATCGACCGCTGATACCTTGAGACTTCAATACCCGGCGTTTCCTGCCAGCGAATGCGGATGTCCGTCTAGGTACCGCCTTTCGGCAGCATACAGGGAGCTTCGTGCTACTGGGCGACGTGGACTTTGGCCCTCGCGGCTTGGGCTTAGTTTGTGTCTCGAGTCCTGCATCTATGGCGCATCTGGTCTGAAATTGGATGGATTCGTCTGGTCTTTCTTGGAACGATGTGAGTCAAGGGATATACAGAAACCGGGAATCAGACGATGGCGCGCTCTGGCAGAAAAGGAATCAGCTCTCGGCGATGTTCATCTTCACCTCGGCGCGGCTCGTCGGCTTCGGTGTCCGTAGGTTCTGCGAATCTTGGGATGCCGCCGAAGTCGTCCAGATCAGGCTCCGAACGTCTGCAAAGAGGCACTGCGCCGACGCCCCCGGGCCTGGAACGACTCCCTTCGGGATATCCTGGCCGCGTGAAGCATGGGAGGCCAGACCCAAGCATGGCCCGCTTCTGGGCCAACAGGGTCCTGCACTCCGGAAGGTTGGATAAAAATAAGGTAATAAGCGACAGGGGCCACGGGACATGTCATAACTGTACCATCTCCACACTTTAGACTCGGACGCAGCCCGAAAATGCGGACATGAGATGAGAATTCTCGCGTGTTGGACAGGGCGTCTGTTTACAACAAGGGATCCCTCCTATGCAAACGTGGAACTATTAGCAGTTGGAACGATGTCGTCAAAATATAATTCAGGTTTGGAGCTCGTGGCCACATCAAGCATCACGACCAAGTCAAGACCTGAACATCAGCAACTAATCGAGTGCGATTAGACAACATTGAACCTGCACAGAGTCGCCCTAGAGCCTCCATGTAATTCGGTCACGCCACGACGGGCTGAATCATTGAGTAACGTGAAGTACTTTGGGCTTGTTTGCCTGCTTCGCTCGAATACAAGGTCAAGACTCTCGGGAAAGTCCACGTACGTAGGCTTGCGTGCGAGTTTCGACTGGAAATGTAAGCCGGCCTGGTAACACTGAGGACCTGCAAATGTAGTCTCGACAAGGTGCAATCCCGAACATGGAAACCTGCTTCGCTGTGCACAAGGGGCTATTGGTGTGTTGTTCCTTTTCATAAAGTGCAGACCGACAGCGGACTCGACGATGCCGTCAGGTTTTGTACTGACTCTCGAACAGGGGCACAACATCGAATAAGCCGTTGCCATTGACGTCCGACGAGGCAGCGACAGTTCCAACTTGTTGACGTTGACGTCGTCTCGCCGAAAACCTCTCGCGTACGTGATGAATGCGAAGGTGAAGATGGCCGCAATGCGATCGGTGTTCGGCCCAAGTCGAGGCGATCATGGCAAAACTCAAACGTACACGTCAACGGTTTGCGCGCCGGTCGGCTGTTGGAACATTGAACTTGTGGCATGCTTCAATGCTGGAATAGACCATCGGCTTCCATGGGAATTCGGAATCCCTTGGCATCTAGGTTCGTCTCATGCCTAGGCCCTGCTCGAGACTTCGAATAAGGCGCGCTTTGACAGCACAGCACCATGGAATGGAGTTGGACGATGTTGGATTCTCGACTCGAACCTAGTCAGGGTAATGATGTCAGCCTTCACCAGAAAACCCAATAGACCGAAAGAAGGGCTATAGTTGCTCATGAGCTGCTCGGCACGATGCAAACCGTCTCCCTCTCCAGGGCAGATGCATTGCGGCGACGGCAACGCATAGGTGCCTCCCTCTCGGCTCGGCCGTCGTCGTCTCCGTGGCTACCGGCTCGACATTGGATACCAAGACTCGATCCTTCGGCAGGGTGCTTCAGGGGAAATGGACCTTGAATGGGCCATCTCCGCCAGGGGCTGCGCCGGCTCAAGTATCTGGATTGATGAGCGGGTTCATTGCCCATTTGCACGCGGCAGGGCGACTCGGAGTCATCTCAAGGGAGGCCTCGGGGGGGAGGTCCGATCCTGAGCGAGCAGCAAGGCAGCACGATCCGACGCTCGCCCGCGT
The DNA here is from genome assembly GCA_000956045.1 of Hirsutella minnesotensis 3608. Taxonomy (NCBI): domain Eukaryota; kingdom Fungi; phylum Ascomycota; class Sordariomycetes; order Hypocreales; family Ophiocordycipitaceae; genus Hirsutella; species Hirsutella minnesotensis. Next base: position 437,744 of record KQ030518.1, on the reverse strand, counting down.
CATCTCTTTCCCCGACAAAGGAGGACTGACTGGGCTGCAGGGCATTGCGTCGTCAAGGCCGAGCCGGGTGAAAAGGGCAGGGAGAGTCGCAGCAAGGGCCGCCAAGGTGCTCGAGAAAGCAAAGAGAGTTTGAGACTGAGAGGGTCGCCTGGGACAGTGAGACAACCGCTGCCCCCCCGAGCCGCCCTCGAACTCCATCATCTAAATTGGGGCCCTCGGAAACAATGCGGCTGACGTGTCTTGAGGGGGGGGTTCAAGGGAGCCGCTCGCCGCCACGGGCGCTTGTCGGCGGTCGCAACGAGCGTTGGCCATTGTTTCTTTTTCCATGCTCGGGTCGAGCCGACAGCTGAGAAGCCGCCGCGGCCGCTCGCCTTCGAGGGCGGACGAGGCTAAGCTGCCTGCCAAGAGAGCTCAAGGGCGCGGCTGTCTTCAGTCGCAATGTCAATGGCGCCGTTTCGAGGGCGGCAATCTCGCGGCCAGGTCGTCCAAGGGCGGGCGACTGCGTCAAGGGATGGGAAAGCGGCCTCGCACATGTCCAAGGACCAAAAAGCTGGGCATGGCGAGAGCGACGATTGTCTATAAAGGACGGCCGTCTATCCGTCAATCCAGGTTCTTGCTCATCACTCAGCTCAACTCTTCACTTCTCAAGCCATCTTCACTGTCCACTCCTTCACAGACCAACTCTTCAACACTCTCCCTCAGAAACACTCAAGACCACCAACAACCAGCCTTCAAGATGAAGTTCTTCGCTGCCGCCACCGCCCTCCTCGCCTCTTCCGTCATGGCCGCTCCCACTCCCGAGGCCGCCAAGGAGCACTCCCCCGAGAAGCGCGGCGACTTCTACGGCGGCTACCCCGGCATCGGCTACGGCAACAACTATGGCTACGGCGGCGGCTACGGCGGCGGCTACGGCCACGGCTACGGCGGCGGCTATGGCTACCCCCGCAACAGCTGGCGCAACGGATTCGGCTTCTTCAAGAACAGCGGCTACTCTCAGGCCTCGAGCTCGGCTTACCAGTCCTCCGGCGGCTTCGGCGGCCCCGTCTTCCGCCGCGAGGAGTCGGCCAAGTCGGCCAAGGCCGGTGGTGAATTTGGCATCGGCGGATACGGTGGCTACGGCGGATACGGCGGCGGCTACGGCGGCGGCTACGGCGGCTATGGCGGCTACCCCCTGGGCTACTAAGCACTCGATCCTGGTGCTGCGACTACCTCGACGGTCTGCAGTCTCGCGACCTCTCTCTGCACCGCGAGACTCGAGCATTGCCTCGTATTCCGAGAGCGCAATCAACCTTTCAGATCCAGGGCTCCCCGAGTGGGCGCCGTGGACTGTGACATATTCGCCCATGACTTACATGTAATGACACTGTCTATAATTGATCAACCTCAGATAGTTCAAACTGCTGAATAAAGATACTTTCGGCATACTTTTTGGCCTCTTTGCTTCAGTGACTGCTTGCTTCAATGTGAATATAGCGTTCTCTGCTACAACCGCCCTTGAGTATGGGTTCTGGCAGGAAAAGTTGAAATCAAGAGCTGCCTTACTGTCCGAGGGGGCTCAGGCAAGGGGCTCAGGCAAGGGATCTCGCGGGCTTGGCTTCAAGATGACTTGGCTTCTGTGTCTCAAGCATCTCAAGACAGATGTCAGTGTGCGTCAAGTTATGGGTAGCTTTCTTGATGGAGCCGCGACTTCTGTGTCATGATGATGCCTTGACATGTATTCCCACTACACATTAGCCATTAATCGAAGAAGCCAATCAAATTTAGCAAATATGAATAATATTGAATGGTATACATGGGCAGGTCGTGTCACCAATCTGCCATCACATCTTAACCCGTTGTGTCTAGAGCCCCAAGCGTGACCGTCTCGCATTTCGCGTCATAGACAGACGGCATCAAAAGCTGTGCCTCTGGTTCATTATCTCTGCCAAGAGCAATGAGCGTCTCGGCACCTTCCTCGAATCTGGCCACCCAAATTTCGTCAACCCTTGGTGCGGATCATTGCAGAAATTGAACCAAGCCCGCTGCATGAGCCTCGTGAGCCTCTGCTGCTGGGCCGACGTCGCTATTCCCGTCACGTCGGCCGAGGTGCCGAAAATCATGTTGAGCTCGACGCCGTGATAGGCACCGCTGGTTGGGTAGAGGCGAGTGTTGTCCCAGTCGGCGAGGTAGCGATATGCCCACGCTTGAACCCCGTGAGCACGCCGGGCGCGGACTTGGGAAGCCACCGGGCAGGTAAAGGACTCTAAGTTTAACTCCTGAGTCTCCTCGGTCGTCGCCACCACGCCCGCAGCGTATGCGGACACGACGTAGTAGCCGGCCTCGTTGTCGTTGTTGCCAAATAGGATCGGCACATGTGCGAAATGACCGGTGCGTGTCAGGTTGGTATAGTCCGCAAACACTACCTGTCCGTCTGGCAATGGATAAAAGGGCGACTGTGCCCGGATGCGGCTCGTCGTCTTGCCGCTCTTAACAGCCGCCTGAGCCTCTTCAATACGTCTCCAATCCGCTCGTCTCATACACGCCATGACATCCTGCCCGCCTTCGCAGCCGACGGCTCGCACCACCGCAGCCCAGTTCCTCTCGGTAACGCCTGAGGTCTGGGTAGGGAAGCTAAGGGCGGTTCCAGAATGTGCAATAATGCCGCTGACGATGGGGTCATCTTTATACGCGTAGGCATAGTAGTCGACGCCAACTGCCCCGGCAGACTGGCCCGCGATGGTGATTTTGCCAGCGTCGCCGCCAAACGAGCCGACATTATCGCGGAGCCACTCGATGGCGACGCGCTGGTCACGCAAGCCGAGGTTTTGCACCTGGCCAGGCGCCCCGGGAAACCCAAAGATGTTGGTGCGGTAGTTGACGGTAACGACGACAATGTCCTCGGCGTCGGCAAAGTACTTGCCCGTGAAAAGGGGGCTATTTGTGTGTCCGGTGGCGAAGCCTGGCTCTGCACGTCAGCCACCAGAACAGGCTCTTTGAGAAATGGGCTATGACTTACGCCCTCCGTAGAAGTAGACAAAGACGGGTTTGGCTGACTTGACCGCAGACGGCGTCGTCTTGGACCAGATATTCAGCGTCAGGCAATCTTCACTCTGCGGTTTACCAGTGGCTGCGGCCAGTTGGGCTATGAACTTGGGCGCCTGGGGTGTCAAGCCGGGATATTGCGTCACGGGAGGTATCGGCGTCATAGGACAGTCGTATCCAAAGCGCGAGGCTTCAAGACGACCTCGAGAGCCCGAGTCGAGCCTCTGAGGCGCGGCGAAGCGCAGGTCGCCGACAGGAGGCTTGGCGTAGGGTATGCCGAGATACTCGACGACGCATGGCGAGTTGTCCGCCGCGTGCCCAACAACCGTGCCCTGAACTGTCTGAACCTCGATGAACCGGGACACAGCACATTGGGTGTGATCAAATGGCTCAATAGGGTTAGCAAACGCAAGTCGAGTTGCGACCAAGGCAAGCGTCAACTCCCCCAAGGCGCCCATCTTGTAAGTTGTGGCTGGGAATGCGTCACAGAGAGTACCCTAATCCATCAATGACGAACAAAGAGGTTTGAGGAAGCACTCTCAGGACCAGGATAAAAGACTTGACTTATCTTTTTCTGCAGTGACCCGGCTGGTTCGGCGCATAGCTGCATGCCAATGCCGCAAAGGGCAAGGCGACGAGTAGAGATGAAGTTAGTGCGCCTGGATGCTACCAGTCGTTTGCGACGTCGAATCCGGATTCACATATGCAAGGCATCATACATGAAAGAAAATCGTAGTACTTCGTACCCTGGGGCGGAAGAAAGCCGAAATGTGATTCATCGTGGATAACTCATCTTGATGGGTATCACAACTCCCCGAATAGATAGCCTATCTCCCACCAATACTGGGAAACATCCAGAAACTTAATCACGTCCAATCCCTCGACTCACCATTGACTGACCCGGCCCTGATCGAGTCATGCTTTCTTGACCACACTCCCCATCTAGTTCCAGCGGCCTATCTCCGCCTGCAAGTCGTTGAACTACGAGATACCCGGCTACGTCGAATCAAAATGTTCCGATCCCCCATGTCCTCTTCAGAAACTCATGCGGCGCCCGATCCATGGTGATCCGTAGACGCCGTGGTGCTGGCGACCCTGGTTGGTGCCTCTGTGCAGGGCATCTCATAAACGCGCTCCTCGGGCGAAGGAACATACGATGACTGGGTCAGAGGCTCTTTGCCGAGCGCTTCGAACCTTGCATCTTGACCCGAGACTTCATAACTAGTCTGCGTCAACGACGGCGAGCCTGGAAAGGGGCTCCACGTGACGGGTGTCTGCGGTAGATATGGATTTGTTGGACCAGCGCCAAAAGGCTGCCCTTGCTGAAGAGCGGCAGCCCGACGTGCGCGCCTGCGCTTCCGGGCAAGATAAAAGGCCACGATAACGGCTACTCCCAGACCAATCAAGGAGAAGAATCCGAGGATGCTTCCGACGATGATGGGGACTGGTGAGATGGCCGTGGAGTGGCTTTCGGGCTCAGTTGTCGAGACTAGTGGTGAGCTTGAGGATTCAGATGGAGTAGATGAAGCGGCAGCATTCAATGACGTTGGGAAAGTGCCAAAATTGTTGATGGGTGTGGCCGAGGCCATGGCGCCGGCCAAGATGGAGTTCATGTCGGGGCTGATTGACGACGGCAGACTATTCCAGAGAGAAGCAGCTGCATTTGCGAGAGCGGCTGGGTCGACTTGACTGCCTGCTCGAGCTGCAGCAGTGCCCGTAGGACAGTTGTTGGCTAATTTATTCAAGAATTCTAGTCCAATACTGTCAGATCCGGGAGCGCTCAAAATGGGTGTTGGTTCTGACGCGGCACGGATGGAGGATCTTTCTCACCTTGAGGAGGGCGTCTACTGCAACTTGTCTCGATGCAAATTTCGATATTCCTCTCAATCTTCTTGCGCGTTTCTGGAGAGCACTGGCAATCAAAGACGCCGGGTACGCAACCGACCTTGAGTGGCGCCATCTCATGACATTGGCTATAGCAGCTCTTGGCTTGTCGCTCTTCCTCGGCAGTGTCTCGTCGTTGCTTCAGCGCGTCTTCATGCCGCCTCCAAGCCATGAAACTCATGATGACGGCTTGAGGGGCGACGTTCAAGACAGTTGCAAGGACCAGATGGTGAGGCAGATGAGTTGGAGATTGGGAGAGAAAAGACTGTCTCTGGCAGCGTTCCCCTTTCCATGTTGTGCTTTTTTCGATTGAAGCCGACTGGTGATCCACCGGCAAGTCTCCATTCAGTTAATTTGGGCTTTTGCCAGCAACCCATGGTATTTGGAGACTCGCCAGAGATCCATAGCAACTGGGCTCTCGTCCATCCTTCCAGCCTGGTAGGGGATATGCTCGACTCCACTCGCCAATTCCGGGATCTATCAAGTTGCATGATGGCGCGGGCAACTATTCTGATTGGCTTGCTCAGTCTCCAGGCAATGGATTTTCCGTGGCCAAGTCGAGCTCAGACGGTTTGCTTAGATGCAGTGTTGCAGGTGTCAGTTGGGAGGGTTGCCATTTCAGTTTTGGGATTGATGAAGCGTCAGCAGTGCTCGAGACAATCTGTAACTAGTACGGCCACCGTCCTGAGGGGCAACCAATGGATAATGAATAGAGGGAGAGCCGACTCGTAACTAGGGCGAGCTGCCGGTTTCTCGGCCCTTTCCCTATGCGCAACGCAGTGGATCAATCTTTCTAGCGTGCCAAGTCCGGTTTGGAGATGAGAGAAAAAATCGAGACGAGGTTTCTTGAAGTACCTGAGGCAATTTTCCCATCTCGAAGCAGAAGGAGCGGCTGGGCTCGTCTATCTTCTGTCCTCTTGCTCATCATCCGCCTCTGTTGCCGGCAGTGCCTGCCTTACAAGGCCGCTGCGTCTCCGGCACTTGTCTCCTCGTGCACTCCCGGCCCGAGACCCACTATCGCCCCGTGCTGACGGCTCCCCTGATTGGCTCACTGGACCAGCCCAACGGCTAGCGCAGTGGCCCCTGCACGCCTTCTGCAGTGAGTGATTTCAAGGCAGGCACGTTGAGGCGCTGCAAGGGCCACCGTGACATGATGCATCATCCTGCCTGCCCCCTTCCTACGCTACCAACGGTATTCTTGCTGTCGATGTTCGCCAATCCAACAGACTTGGATCCATATCCGCCGCATCGACATTACTTGTCCCGCCATCGACTGAACCACTAAGCTCTCGACTTTCTCTCCAACATGTCCGACACTTCGACGGCTCGCGCCATCTCCTCCAGTTGGAGGTGGGAGCCCATCAAGAGTCCACTCCGGGCCTCGTGGCATGTCGATCTGCCCCCATCGGACGTGGCCAAGGTGGCCCACGGCGTCGTTCCTCTCATGATGGAAGACCGATGGTTCTGTTTCGCCGAGGACCCGGACGCTGAGGGCGTCTTTCGCTTCCATCTCTGTCGCAGCTGGACCGGCAATGAGATTGCCACCCTCACCATCCGCGCGGCACTCGATGCTGCCGGTACCCTGGACCCGGCTGCTCGCGCAACCGTAACGGAGATCGCCTGGGAAGAAGACGCCAGCACCCAGGATCGTGGCGAGGCTGATGCCAAGGAAACGGCGGCCGACGTTTGCAGAGGCCTGATGGATTGCGAATTCAAGGTCCAATAGCAGGGGACCGAATTGACGGTTGATTATCTGCATCCCAACGTTTCACAAATCGTTCCGAAGAGTGCCATGCATGCGCAACAATGCCAACTGGCTGGTTTTCCATCATTTGTTACGCGAGAACCTGGTCCATCGCTTGCCTCAGGGAAGTGCTAGAGTATCGGGACAGATGATAGATTGCAAACATGACTGAGCTCACGCGTCGAACATGCCGGCTACTCTTTGCTGATTCTCAGCCTCTAGCCTCTGCATTCAGCCTCACTGACCGCTCAAGCAGTGTCCAATCTCTGCCGTGCATGCGACTATTCCTTTGACTGCTTCTGTGGATTGATTGCGGTGCCCTCGACTTTCCTCCATGGCGGCAGGGATGCCGCCGACTTATCCAGCGTATCTGCAGCCTTGGAGGGACCAAGCACGAGCTATCGGCTGACGGGGAACCCAATAGCTGTCAGCTGCCTGGCCGCCAGGGTACACGCATAGGCTATTTCGGGCAAGTCTATCTCTTGACCGACCTCGATTCTCCGCTTTCTTTTTCTCCTTGCTTATGTCTTCCAGACGTGTTCTCGAACTATCGTGTAAACCTTGGAGTTGCGGCTTGCGTTTTTGTTTAGGCGGCAAAGAGCTGCAGCGGAAAGGAATCATGGTTTCTTTGACATGAAAGTTGGGAATTCAAGTAGTGTAAGAGACGCGTTGCAACGGGTAACAATGGTCAAAAGCAACGACTCTCGAGAGACTGCTTCGTGAGGCTTCACTCGACTACAAATATGCCCGAGTTCCCTCGCCAATACTGCCATCATCTCATCATCACTCACTCTCATTCAAGCATCTTAACTCTCATTCAAACAGTTTACGCTCATTCAAACAGTTTTACGCTCATTCAACTGCCCTTTCTTTCTAAACAGCTCCACAAGTTTCCTCAGAAGCCCATCATGAAGTTCTTCACCGTCGGTACTCTTCTCGCCGCCGTGGCCGTGGCCATTCCCATTGAGCTTGTTCAGGACAACGACAAGCGATGCGAGGGTCTCGACTGTAAAGTCAACACCATTGCCGCCCGCGACGTCGACTCGACCGGCGAGCTCGAGAAGCGTGGCTACTACTACGGTGACGACGACTATGACTACTGCGACTACTACTACGATGACGACTACTGCGGCGACTACTACCGCTACGGGCGTGGACGCGGCTTCTACGGAGGCCGACACCACGGAGGCCGTGGCCACTACGGCGGTCGTGGCTTTGGCGGTCGCCGTCACGGTAGCCACGGCCGCTTTGGAGTCCACCGCGGCGCTACCCAACACCGCAACACTCACCACCGAAGCCACTAAAGTCGGAAACCGAGCTCAGCCGTCCTAAACTTGTTGTAACGATATCTCTAGTCCATGGGAGGAACTGTATAGAATGGCGGAGGTCGTTGGTGTCGCTCATGGCTGATGGATATAGATTACGTGACGCCGTATAGCATAAATATAGAAGCAACGAGTTGTTATAGTATTTTCGGCGCGTGATGTATGCTCTCCAGCTTCATGAGATGGAACGTGTGGTGCCAAGTTCTCATGCAGATACTATCGCAAAGACCGCAAGTGGCCATCTCGACACATATAACTGCTTGACGAGGAGAGCGTGCAAAGTAAGCTCAACACTATGGCCTTTTGGGATCAGTCGAGTTTCAAGCCTCTGTTTCGTTAGAAACATCATCTTTGGCCCCTCTCAAGACAGAGTGATGGCACTAAAGCATTGAGGATCCAGTATTACTTGATAGCAACGGTGCAATATGGTGGGTATCTATATGAAAGGGAATCAGCTCAGCTCCCCTCTAAGCTCGAACTCCAAAGATTGGCGCGCCATGCTCAACACCCTTTATCCTTCGCGTCTTTATGCCAAGACGAGATGGCCCAAGCCAACGACGGCCATAACTAGAGTCCTCTCGACGGCGGCAATGCTCGCGACTGCAGCACTCGACACGCGCGGGCTCAACGCCGTGGCCTTTGCGGTACTTGGCAAAACGTCTCGCGAGGGGGCCGTGACCGAAGCCGTCGCGCTGGATACTTGGGGCTGTTCACTGACAAGTTCCGGCTCCGGCGAGATATTGAGCTGTGGGTAAGTCCTAACGAACTTGACGGACACTTGATCCACGGACAGACCATCCTTCCTCCACTGTTGCAAATCCCGGGCCCCCTTGGGGCAGGACTCGCCGAATTCCACGCCTTTCGCCAGGCCATCTTGTAGGGCATATTCCCTCTTTTCATCGGTCCAAGCATCCGACACGTTGACCGTCGTCCGGCACTCGCACTGGGCGCACACGGTCTGCGACTGCGTCTCCACGTCGTCCAAGGCCCTGAGAACCTCGCCGGTCCATTCCTCTACCGACATGCCTTCCCTGCGCAGCCGGCGAAGATTCTCAATGGTGGATGGAATCTTTTGGGTCAAGATGCGCAAAAAGGCTTCAAACTGCGATAGGTGCTCCGCAGTCGGCGCGGGCGAGGGCTCCGACCACCGCGCGGAGAGCACTTCCGGCGCCGAGCCCAGGTCTCGCGAGACGGACATGAAGACCGGGTGCAGTGTGAATACATTTCTGGCGGATACAGGCGGCGCGAGAAGGAGGATTGGGCTGCTAGGAAAGTGAGGAGCGAGTTGCGACTCTCATGGTGAAGATGGGCTGAGGATCGTGAGGGCACGAATCGTAGAGGTGGCGAAGGGCCGGGAAGGACTGTCCTGGTGTTGGAGCGACGGCTTCGTGGGGAAAGGCTTGACATCAACCGAGCCATGCGAGACGTTGGCGAGTTTATATCCCAGCTGCGCGGGACACAGAATCCATGTTGTGGGACTGGAAAGTCGTCGATAGCATGGAGATTCGGCAATATTCATGTTGCTAGCTGCCTCCACCCGGGCTGGAGACGGCGGTATTCTGGTCATCGGGCTCGTTTGTTGTGTTGACAGAGACGAATCACTTGATGTCGATGCCGGAGAAGCATGGACAGAGAGTGACTACCTTATTCATTCACAATCTACATTGGGTGAATAAGAAGCTGCTCCGTGTTTGAACGAATTCTTGCTCACGTCTTGTTTAATCAGCTGTCCTGAGCCCAGGCTCCGGGGCCTATTTACATGCGTCTCCATGTTGGCGGTTCCGTTCGAAGGGGCGGAGCGGAGCTCGTCTTGAGCTGTGTAGAAGGCGCCCCCCGAGGGAAGCAACACATGACGAGACTGTCGTGGCTGTTGTATGACACGATGCCTCTTGAGCCGCCAGTCAAGTGCCGACAAGGTCACGCTAGAAGAGCATCTCGAAGTCACTGCAGCACGACGTCCATCAAAGCCGCACTCGCACAAGAGATGGATGTAGGGACATGGGATGATGTTTCGACCGCACACCAGAGGAGGACCCTGGCGTCTCTGTCCAATACGGACCTGGGTGCATCTCTACAAGGCGGGACAATGGTCTGGCCCTAAGTCCCGACTCCGTTCCCGAGGGCTAGAGATGGAGCAGCGTGGAGACGGTACCCGTGCCACGCCCCACCTTTATTTGGAACTCGCGAGCTCGCACCACCTAAAGGTGGTGCTCACCACCGGTATAACCACACCACCGATATAACCATTTTTTCCACCCCTTGATCTAAAACCGCTTCAGCCAGCGTTTACCACGCTCGGAATCGCACACCTCCGCTCTCTCCAGTCTTTCCGATGCCCTCCATTTGCGTGCCTCTTTTGCCGTTTCCTCAAAGCATCTCTTTCGAGCGTTTCGCGCCTTCTTCTCCGCATCCTCGATCACCTTCCTCGCCTTCGCAACCTGGTCTTCCTCCCTTTGCTTCACCATTTGCCGCCCTTCTGATACCGACAACACCCCTCCTGATTGTAGTTGCACGTTCTTCATAGCCCTGCGCTGTTGTTGTGTTCGCTCCGCCATTCTAGTCCGGCCCAGGTCTCTTTTCGTTTGCACAAGCTCCGTGGCCAAAGACAGAGATCCACGGATGAATCGATTCACATTACGAGCAAAGCCGGGATCCAGACTCTCATCGTCTTCTATTCGATTTCCCAGCTCGCCCACCACCTTGTTGATCTGACGTAAAGTCAATGGCGTCTCGAAAGGCGAGGAGTAGGGCCCTGAATGGGGCGGGGGCGAGGGTGTTTTCTTCGCTTGTCGAGCTTCCAGAACACGAAGCACCACTTGTGGATCAAAGGGAAGCACTCCTGTCTTTCGAAAAGCGGAACGGATTGTATCTTTCTTGAAAGCCTTCAATCGCACATCTTGAATGCAGGAGAGAAACTCAAGCTTTGTGATGTTGAAGAGGCCATCCCGAACCATGACGTCCAGAGCCTTGGCGTGATAGTGTTTGAGTGGCTGGAAAACCACAATGTCCAAAGGCTGAAGTACATGGGTGAGCTTGGGTGGCATGCCGAAGGGGATGATGCCTTTCTCGTCGCAGTACTGGATGAATTGCCTCGTGTGATGAGAACCATGGCCGTCGAGGAGCAGCAAACGCCTCGAGCTTTTGGAGCTTTTCGCAGAGTGCCTGTCGAAATGCTGAAGCCACTCCAGACTAATCATGTCATTTGAGTAACCAGTGGGAGTAGGTCGGATGACGGTTTCCTGGTCGAGTTCGGGAATCTGGTACCATGAAGCCATGTGAATCTGTGCAGCGAGTATCAGAAACGCGGGGATGACTTCTCCGCTCGCTGAGATGGCTTCAATGGCAGTCGCAGACTCCCTGTTCTCTGGTATTCCAAAGTAATGCGCTCTCGCTCGCTTTGTCACAATCAGCTGGTCTTTGCCGACCCCGATGCGAAAGCCAGTCTCGTCCATATTCCAGATGTCCTCGGGGGGGATGCCATTTTCTTGAACGACTTGCTGCAAAGTCTCGAAGTATTGATGAACACGCGTCAGATCTTCAGAGGCTTGCCGCTCTGCCTGGAGCTTCTTCTGACGTCTTTTTAGATAGCCATGACGCTTGAGGAATCGAGAAGTCCAGTTTGGCCCCACGACGGGGGCTTCACTCCTGCCGAAACGTTCACGCAATATACAATTTGCGGCGTCCGCAACGAACTCGACGCGGACTGCAAGGTTGATGGCATCTAGACGATCGATGTAGCGACATAATGCAGCCTCTTCAGGCCGCGATAGCTTCGTGTTGGTGGCCTTTTGGCCGATTTTGGCGGGACGGCCTTGCAGACGATATCGCAATCGGCCACGTGGCACTCCAAATTCTCGCGCGACAGTTGCCACTTTCGCACAGGGAAACTTCTCAATGTGTTCAACAGCGCCTTTTACTCTTTCCTCCATTTTCTCAATAGCATAGGTCACGGGGTGAGCTGGAGAGGAGCAGTTCAAGATGAAGGGGTCGTAATTTTGGTTATATCGGTGGTGTGGTTATACCGGTGGTGAGCACCACCTTTAGGTGGTGCGAGCTCGCGAGTTCCAAATAAAGGTGGGGCGTGGCACGGGTAGGGTTTCTGGAACTGGTCTGGTTAGGAACGTGAAACCTCAGACGATGTTCTGATGCTAAACAAGGAACGGATCCGCGGCCGGTGCGTGTGCCGAAGCCATGGCGTCTTGAGTGGAAAGCCTTGACAGCTAGACCTAGACAGCGTGACAGCCTCTACCGAGTGATGCGAGTCTAGAGAGTGTCAGGGGTGAAAGGAAGCAAAAGAACGATCGTCATCGCAACAGTGGACGGCCGCCTCGGAGGGGGGGGATCGCAGACGAGTGATTGGCCGAGAGCATCGCGCTAAGCCACGGCCCAGCAGCCGAGCCACGCATAGCCTCGAACGAGGTACGCAAGCTCGGGCACATGTACCCGCCATGTACAATGATGTATCCCCTGCAGGAGGATTCGGGGCGCAATGACCTCATGGAGCGTCGGCAGGTTGCGCGCCGGTACTTGCTCACGACCTTGGCATGGGGTGCTCTGCCGCGGAGCGACGAGGCTCGTACGCAAGTACTGCAAATTGCTGGCTGCCTAGGTATGCTGCTAGGCATGACATGATGATTGCATACAACAATGTGTGTAGGAAGGCGATGCAACGAGGAGGTAGACACCCAAGCACCACTGCGTCGATGTCACGCTCGCTCTGATGAAACGCGGTCGGCGGTGCTGTCCATTGCGCCGCAGTGCCGTTATTGTAAGGTCCAGGACTTTGCTCACTGTGTACAGTACTCGCTGTCGCGGACCTGCGGCACGCACCCAGTGGCGTCACGGCCGTTGCTTATGGGCTGTGCGGTACGGGCCGTCTACTTGGATGCCAAGAGCACTAGAGACCAGGGAACACATGACACTGGTCAATCACGGCGTGAAATCAATGTTCCTCTATTACCCAAGACAAGGGCGGAGGCGTGACTCACTTGTAGCCCAGGCGTACCCCTCTGCTGCTCAGCCCTGGCTCCCCACGCGCGGGGAGCTCGCCCCATTGGCTCCTCTCCCAATGGCATCGTTCTTGGCACACGTTAGACACGCAAGCCGTCTGTCTGGGTCCATCCACATCACCGTCACCTTCTTTTTTCCCACGCTTTCTCACAGCTACCCCCCGGTCACGGTCCTAATTATAAGCAACCATTACGCCTTTTCTTAGCCCTTGCTTCTCTGCCTGCCCTCCCTCTTCTCTTCCTCTCCATCTCTCGAATCCTAATCATCTCACTCGCGCGCGCGCACATCTGTCGCATTTCACCAGCTCGGCCGTGTGCATAATTCAAGTTGGGCGCAACTTCGGGCATCCGACGCCTACTGTTTCGGCTCCTCGATTCTGCGACACCACGTCGCCCAAACTTTTGCTCCCGCTCACCTTTTCGCCTTCGACACACTTGCGCGTTGCGTCGCTCATCCTCTTCATATTTTCCATCTAAACGCGCGCCTCTATACCAGAGACCGAGACGTTCTCATCGGTTTGCGAACAACACAACAACAACAACCTATCCGTACCACTGTGTCCTACGTGCACCATGGCCGGCCTAAATCTACCGGTTCCCCTCGTCACCATTGCGTATGGCGCTCTGGCCCTGTTCCTCATTATTGAGCTCGGCCTCACGGGCTATGGTATGGCTTCTTGTAAAAGCTCATCGTCGGCCAAGCTAACCTCTTGACTAGCCGTCGATAAGACCGACAACTTCTGGGTCAGCCCGCCATCGCAAATCAGCTTCATGCTCTTCAACAGCATCTGGTCCATTCTCGTCCTCACCTATGTCGCGCTGACGCCTCGCTTCATGGCCCGCCTGTACCACGGGCTCGTCGGTTTCGCTCTGCTTGCCGTCACCGCCCTCTTCTGGTTCGCCGGCTCGATTGCGCTCGCCGTCCTCATCGGCGTCCCTCGCTGCCGCGGCCGTACCTTTTGCCAGAGCGTCCAGGCGGCCGTCGCCTTTGGCTTCTTCATTTGGGCCATCTTCACGGCTCTCGCTGCGCTCGCCGGGCTGAGCGCCTTCAGGGGCGGGGCCAACGCTGACGGCGCCGCCAAGTCGAGCACGCCCGAGACGGCGACTGTCTAATTGAGCCACCGTAATTGGGCCACCCGGGAAGGCGTCAAGACCATGTCTCACCCTGGAGCTTGGGTCTTGGACATGGAGGCAGCGCGTGGAGTTGAGCGGCAGTCGAGATACCCCGAAAAGGATGAACTAGGGAGCAGTGAAGGGACATGAGTGTCTATGATGAAAAGAGCAGAGCAGCGCATGGGCATTAATATTGTCGGGCTGTTGAAGGCGTTTGGATGGAATCATGTTTGGATATGCCTCTGGGAACCTGTCTATTGAAAGTATGACTTGGAATGACAAAATTGCCATGTCTGAATGCTGCAGGCCATTGATCTGTAGAGACTCACAAGCTTGAGTGTAGCAGATGCACATGAAACTTGGATGAATATGTCCTTTCAATGAGCCTGTTACCTGGCCTACTGGCGCATGAAGGAATCTCCAAGCTTGTACTGTCCAGTCGCCTACCTTCTGTCCGTGATTATCCGAGCTACAAAGTACTTGCGACTGTTTGCACTAGCCCGTTTTCTCATCCATCGTAGGATCAATTCTGTTCCATTTGCACACCACGGCCGACGCTCAATCCTTCCTCACACGCACCGAAACACGTCAACCGCGACGCATCCATCCTCGTGAACGACCAAGAACCGCCGACAGATGACCTGCACGAGCCTGCCCACGACACTCATCCTCAGCTCGCCGCCTGTCCGCTGCTCTGGGTTGCTAGCCTGCCCAAATCCCGCCCTTTCTTCCCGCTTCCGGCTCACGAATGACCCAGCTTTTTCTCAGGGCAGAAGACGTTGGTGGCATCGGATGCTGGAGCTAGCGAGCCGTGGGGGTGGTTTGCCGGGGTCTGAATCCCTGCCAATGGTCCTAAGTTGCTAATTTAGGCAGCCAACTCTTTTCGTTTGTTTGCCCGGCCGATGGGGAAAAGAAACACCAACCCAGCCTCCTCAATTACTATCGCGGTCTCCATATCTCCAATGATACAACGCCCATGACCTCGGTTCTACGATGTATGGTACAACGGCGATGCTCGATTCAAAGGAAAAACATCCATGCTTTAGTCGGGGCCTCTGAAATGGCGGATTCCTCCTTGCTCTGGCCAGAGTTTCTCTGCCTGCATCTCGAGCTTTGGCGCCCATTGGACGGCGACGACCGGCATGGGACCCGTCTCGAGAATCAAGGTCTGATGCGTGCATGCACGCACACAATCGTTGCCCACCCCTGTTGGTCCGCCGTCATGGCCGCGAGATGCTGGCCCGCTCTCCCAGCCTCCTCTCCAAACTCTCTCTTCAGGCTCTTGAACCCTCGGTCTCGCTCCTCGCAGGACGTCTGGCCTCCTTGCTTCACGCACCGTCCTTGTTAACTGTTGCGAACCGCTCTCGTCCAGACTCCCACATAGCTAGCTTAACGCCCATAGCTTGCGAGTCAAGGTCTCAGCCGCTTTATCCAGCTAGCTCGACCCTCACTCCACCCCGCCTCGGCAGCGACAATCGCATTGTGTGCTGGCTATTGTGCGCATCGCCTCGATCGCCGGCGCCCGCCAAAGCGAGACGGAATCGAATCATCGTGAGTCTCGGCCTTGCGACGACTGTCAAGCGTCATCGTCTCGATCTCGACCAGCTCTGCTCCATCCAGCCGTCGGCGCACTCGGCCGACGCACCTCGAGTCTCGCGATAGCTTCACTCTGCGCTACCAATTGAATCGGCGCCCCGCCTCAAACTGCATCTAAGCCGCCACCATGTTATTCGCACTCATCTTCGTGTGTACGCGCATCTCGCAAATCGTGACCCTGGTAAGACTTGAAGCCGACCTCTCGAGCGCACAGCGAGGGCTAACGTCTCGTCAGATCCCCGTCATGGGCATGCTGGCCTGGTTCATCAACATCTTCGTATCCAACAACGCGCTCACGCCCGACTCCATCCTCATCCTCTTCATCATATCGGTCCTTGCCCTCGCGTGGGCCGTCTGCACCCTCTTCTCGTACCACCGGTCGTCGGCCAACGCGCGCTTCGTCGCCCTCGTCGACCTCGGCATCTTCGGCACCCTCATCGCCGCCGTTTATGAGCTGCGCGGCATCGCGAACGCCGACTGCGTGCCCAACCCGGCCCCCGGCCGCCTGTGGTACCCGCTCGTTGGCGCCCCCGGCAACCTCGGCTGGCCGTCGGCCGACAAGCCGTGCGCCATGCTCAAGGCCAGCTGGGCCTTTGCCATCATGAACATCATCTTCTTCTTCACCACCGCCATCGCCGCCTTCAGCCACGGCGACCAGCTCACCACGACGCGCGTCGTCTACACCGACGACCGCCGCTCCTACCGCTCCTCGTCCCACCACCACCACCACCATCACCACTCGCGCTCCCGCAGCGGCCGCAGCCGCTCCAGGCACAGCAGCCACCGCAGCCCGCACTCACACACCCGCCGCGTCTACGTGTAAAGCCTCGGTCGCAGCACAAAACACTGCGTGACGAGAGCCAAACGCGGGGGTCGATGAATGCAACGACGTAAACGAGAATCAATGAACCCGGGGGCAGTACGTGATGCACATGATGACGAGAGACGATGCTTCAACGCGAGCACAGTAATCAAATCATACCAGACGACGGGAAACAGCCCCGACAAGCCGCCTTCGGAGCTTGACGTTGCGAGCGGGCGAAAAAAAGGAACCGAAGAGGACAATGAGTTGGAACAGTAACGTCTCACCGACGACGAAAGAGGACAGCGTCTCAGTAGACCGAGAATCAGGTGCCTGGGATGCCACAGCCTTGCGGCAAGCGCCGGCGCATGAAAAGTAGTCTAGCCGGGCATTCATGATAATTTTACTTCATAATACGAAGTAGCTTCGCTCTCATTGTTTCAATGCCGTGTGACATTGTGTGGTATATACTTTTTCCATGTCTCATCAAATGCAGCAAAACATCGAAAACCCTGGCCGGTGCAAGACACGGCGGGCCCGCGGTGAGGCAAATCTCCGGGGCCGAGTCGGAGATGCGCGTCAGGTCTTGGCCTCGTCGTCGCCGACCCGGTACCCGCGCGCGATGCCGCTCCGGCCTTGCTCGACGAGGGCGCTCGGCGCGCTGCGGACCGTGAGGCGCATCGGCCTGCTGTGGCTGACGAGGCGGCCGGTCCGGAGGTCGAATTCGGGCGGCAAGGACTCGTCGCCTTGGACGTCCCCTTCGACGATGTCGTCTTGCGTGTCCTCGGGGCCGGCTTCTTGGCACGATGCCTTGGCTTCAGCTCCATCCTTGGGATCGTGGTTGGAGTCTGCCGTCTGCCGCCTCAATTTCTCGATGCCGCCCCACCACTCGCCTCCCCAGGTCCGCTCGTGCTCGCTCATGAGCGCCACTTGGAGCTCAAAGGGCGTCACGACCGGCCGCCAGTACCCGGCATCGTCCTCAATGAGCCCGCTCTCCCAGCAGCCAACGACGACCCAGCCCTCGACCTCGGCAAAGTTGGCCAGCTTGGCCGGGTTCAGCTTGCCGACGACCACCGTGTAGCTCTTCTTGCCGGCCCGCGCAATCATATCGCGCAGCGCGTCAATCGACGACAGGTAGTTTGCCACGGATAGGGTATTGACGAGGATGCCAATGACGCCGGCCGAGGCCAGCGTCAGCACGCGGGCGAACCGTCGGCGAAGCAGGCCCGCTGTCCGCAAGGTCGGGTTTTCGAGCGAGGGCGCAGAGGACGATGGGAGGGAGAGAACGTGGAGAGCGGCGAAGCGGGATTGAAGAGCGAGAAGAAGAGATTGCGGCGGATCGGCAACGTGGAAAAGGGAGTAGGTTTTGATGGCTTCGGCTTCAAGAGTAGACCCGGATATCCTGCGATTCGGAATGACGTTGTCAGGGTCTCGCACGACGTCGGTGCTGAGTACATTGTCATAGCCCAGAGCGCGTAGCTTGGCGGTAAGTGGCTCGACGTGGTTTTGAAATGTCAAGTCGGCCATGACAACGACGTCGGACTCCTTGTCCGGAAACTCGGCGACGAATGCGCCAACGGCAGCATCCTGGTCGAGGTCGCGCGACGTGTACACGTAAATAACGGGCAGACGACTCGTCGGGCTCAGACACGTGCGGCCGTAGTGCACGACGACTTGAGCGTCGGCGTGCTCAGCAGCGACCTCGTCGACGCAGCAAGCGCTGTAGCTCGTGTCGGCGAGGATATGGACGCGCCGTGCCGGTGCGCCGGCGTCAACCTGCTGGAGCTCGCGGAGCAGCGCCTCGACGACCCGGGGAGCGTCGACCAGCATGTGGTCGGGAAACTGCAGCGCCACGCGCGCCCAGCCCCCATGGCGGATTTCGGCGGCTGTCCGCGCAATCTCGTACGTGGAGCGCAGCGCATCGGCCGACAGCGTCGACGGCGCGGCGGCGGGAAGGGACGCGGCGGCCTCGAAGATGTGGTCGTCGGGGGTCGACAGGACCGGCGCGACAGCGAGATCGGCCGCCATTGCTGTGTGCCTCGCAGGCTGCTGGCGAAGGGAGGGTGCGTGTCTGGATCAGGACTCGGCCATGTTGTGGTGGGAAGCAGTCTTGCATTCCGTGGCGGAGAAAAAGTCGAAGCGACGGATGGAGGGGTTCAGGACGGACCCTGTGCAAATGAGGGGCTGCCGTGCGAATTACGGAAGAGCGGGTGCATATATCTCAGTGCACCACAAGCGTTCCACTAAGGGTCGCGTACGACTAATCATCATGTCCCTCGTCTTTGTTTCAGTTAAGAAATCTCATCCCGATAGGGGTCCTCGTCTAGTGGGACAAGTCTATATTCTATTGAAAAAAGAGCTCGCGGCTGGGAGCTTCTATCGTTGGGGCTCTATCGTCAGGGGCAGCGGGACTATGACTCTCAAAAACCAAAGTTGGGATCTTCGAATTCGTCAGGATCCTGGAAGCTTGACGGATCTTCAAAGTCTTCAAAGCCTTCAAAGCCTTCAGGATGGCCGCCCTCAAAACCGTCAAAACCGTCAAAGCCGTCAAAGCCCTCAAACTCATCGGGCTCTTGGCCGGGCTCTTGGCGGCCAGGCCCTTGGCGGCCGGGCTCTTGGCCGGGCTCTTGAGGCCTCCCGGTGCCACCGGATCCCTGAGATGCGCGAAACTCGAATGCCTGATGCATTCGCTCAATCTGCCCAGGAGTAAATTCGCGGGTGCATTGACTATTGGCCCATGTTAGCGGCAGGCCTCAACCGGGGAATAACGGAGACGTGGCATACTCGCTCGAATAATCCATAAAGTTGTGGATAGGATCCTGACCCTCCTTGCCGGGGCAAGAGTCACGGCTGACGGGACAGCCGTCTGTAGCGTTGGCTTGAGCAGGCGTGTCGAATATCATGTCGCCGCCCTCTTCCTCGTCACATCCACCCTGGAAGGTATGAAGGAGGCCCATCCAGTGGCCGACCTCATGAACAGCGGTCTTGCCCTCGTTGGCAACCTCAACGTCACTCCCAGGCAGCGTGAAGGTGCTGAGGATGCAGCCGTCCTGCACGAACTCATCCGAGCCCTCGGGTGCAGTGCCTGGAAGGTTGCAGATGCCGGCCGTGCCCTCCTCGCCATCCTCGGCGAACCGAGCAAAGTAAAGATTAAGATCGCTATAGCTGCCTTTGCGCAGCCGTCGCTGCATGCTTATTGGATCTTTGGCGAGGTCCCAAGTCTCGTTGACAACCCTGTCAACACCTTGAAGTTGGAAGCGTATATTGGCGCCAGCAAAGCCGTCGTTCAAGGCCTTCATCTGAGCCGTCACCGTCTCGTTCTGCCGGTAAAGAGTCAGCACATTGTCTATGCCAATGTCGGTCAAGTCATGGGCGAGCTCACGCTCATCAACGCCTGTTCGTTTGATGCAATCGAATGCAAAAAGACCTTGACATCAACCGGCTGGGCTGGCGCGGCGGGCTGGTTGCCGGGCGTGTTATTCGTGCTGTTTTGTGCAAATTGCTTCGCCAGCGTCATAAACTCGGCGTTGGGCTGTAGTTTGCATTCTGGGCGCGCCGAGGGCCTTTTCGGGACGCTGGAGTTGCTTGCCGGGACCACGGCCGCGGTGACAGCCGTAGCCAGGGAGCCGGCAAGTAAGATGGACTTGGGAAACATGGCAGATGTCTTAAAAGAGATGCTCGGTAAGAAACGAAGGGTGGTGACGATGCACTTGGCCATGAGACGAAGCCAGGGCACATCTCCGTCTTATACGCACTCGACTTGTCTGTAGCAGCAAGTCATCCCCAGGGCTTGTGTTTGTTCAGATGATTCCTAAGTCCATCTATCCAAAGAGTCATTTACGGTCCTGCCAAGCTCTGCATTGAATCGTGGGCCCAGCTAGATGGCATCTGAACTGCTAGCTACTATAATACGGACAATTGCTCCGCTTCCCGTCGCAGCATGTCTCCCCTTGCCGCACCATTGTGCCTTGGGTTCCAAGGGTACTCCGTACCAGACCCGGAAGCTTATATTTAAGCTTGGGAGTACTAGGAATTGCTCTGCGCGAGTAAGAGCTCCTTCGGAGCGATTCCATCCGCGCCATCTCACGCATAGTCATGGCGACTCATCAATTTCCGCTTTCGCATATACTATTCCCTGCTTTCATAGTAGACCAGGGGACTTACTCGTGCTACTCCCTATTTTCCTGCATCTCATTTCTAGCGCGCCGACCACCATCACAATCAGGAGCGGAAACACACCCTTGCACACCTATCTCAATGATGCGAGAACTATTCGTAACATATCCCACATGTCTGACAGTCCAAGGCGGTGAATGTTATTATTAGACGTGATAGCATAGTATTCCTAGCACACACGACGAGACGACGCCTCTACCAATACCACGAAGCCGTCGAAATGCAAGTCAATCTCCAAAGGTAAACCGTCGGTCTGAAAAGCCTAGTTTCGACGGGGAATGACTGCTGCATGCAGGTTTCACTCGCGGATCCGGAGGCAGAGGATATCAGTCGTTGAAGCATCACGAAATATGACATAGTGACGGCAACAGCAGCCTCCATGGTGCGAGAATCGACTCTCATGAGGCCGCACGGAAATGGAGTGGAAGAGCTTACCACTGTATCATGGCACTATCACGTCGAGGTTTCGGCAGACTCAAGCCGACCATTGGCTAACGCTTGCTTCCGGCACACAGCACGAAGCTTCCAGCATCTCACATGAAAAGAAGCTGATTTCCGCTTGCAATACGGATCTCCAGCTCTTACAGTCTCGACAATCTGGTGCGCGGTTGTCGGTGTGAACCAGTATCGAGAGTATCCATGACCAAGCAATCGACGTGCTCACGGGAATTGAAAAGCCCGATGGTCGCCGGAAGAAGCCGCGAACAGTCCGATGACCTGGCGACTCACCTTCCCCTTCGAGCCGTCGAGCGCGTCGACGAGGGCCACGCGCTGTTTGGCTGCAGCCGCTGCCGGGTCAAGCAGGGCCCAATCGTCTCGATCCCGACATCTGTCGGTGTCGGGCATGCCGCCAGACTGTATGCGCGGAAAGCAGACATATAGGACTCGATTCCTCGGGAGCAGACATATAGGACTCGATTCCTCGGGCGCAGCCTATAGTCCACACTCTCGATTAGCTGCTCTTTCGACCACTTCGCAGGCATGGCTCGACGTCTTGTCCTGTGTGCCGCACTGATTGCCGCCGCCGTCCTCGCCGCCGACGGGCCCCCTCGACTCTCCGTCGAACCCTCGGCCCAGGGCCTCTGCGACGACGGCAAGGACTCGGACGAGAATCCGCCGTCGCCCTTGCCACAGCGAGCGACGGCCGCCGACCTCAAGTGGCAGCCGGCCCTCGACTTCGACACCGACAGCTGCTACAACGTGCCGGCCATCGGCCCGGACGGCCACGTGGATCGGGGCCGGTCCCGGCGCGAGACCAACACCGAGGGCTGCCGGGACGAGCGCGACCTCGACCGCGGCAACGTCTACGCCCGCCAGCGCTGCAACGCAAACGGCTGGTGCGCCCACACCTACGACTACTTCTTCGAAAAGGACGTCGGCGACCGCATCTGCATCGGCCACCGCTACGACTGGGAGCACCTCGTCGTCTGGACCCGCCACGGCGTTCCCCGGATGGCCGCCGCCTCGGCTCACGGCCGGTACAACGCCCGCCTGTGGGACGAGATACCCAAGCACGAGGGCACGCACGTCAAGGCCGTCTACAACAAGGACGGCGCCATCGGCACCCACTACTTCCGCTGGTCCAACGGCGACCGAGACGAGCCGCCTGAGAACCACAAGCGCCAGTGGTGGCGGTCTGCTCTCGTCTCCTGGAACGGCTTCCCCAGCGTCGCCCTCAGGGACAAGCTCGCCGCCCATGACTTTGGTGCCGCCCACATGGCCATTACCGATGCGTCCCTGGCGGGGAACCTGAGGGCTTCGGTCAAGGATGTTCGTGGCAGAGTGCCCGACTTTGCCTTTGACTTTGACCGGGACGAGGCTGGGTCTCCTGGCAATCCGTAGGCCATCATTGCCACGCGAGAAGAGCAGGAACGTATGGGCGGCTTGGACAGCTGTGGGGACCAAGGACAACTTCTGCGACGGTTAACCGTATATTCGATCAAATTCCTACCCCTTGTAGTCATGGGAGCAGCTGGTTACGCGTCCCGATCGTCATGGAATCGTACCTCGTCACCAGACGGCACCATTGGTGCGCGTCTCGACTTGAACGCAGGTCGAAGCAGCGAGATGCTTCCATCCGAGTCTACTGTTGGCACATCACCGCCCAACACTCCACGGAGGCCTCGTGGGATGCATCGACGACTCGACGATGGCCTCATCGACAATCATCCATCACATTCCTACCTGGTGACGAGGCCACGTGGTACAACTGTCGCGCCCGACTCGCAACTCCGCTCCATGCGAACTGCCGCGCGCTGCAGCCACCGCTGCAGCTTGGCGCATATTCGGCCGCGTCCACGCCACGGCGCCTGGGCGTCGTCGCCGTCGTTGCCGCCAGCCAGCAATATCTGCTCTCAATGGAGCAGGTGCCGGTTCATGCGAGCCATGTTATCTGCGTTTAACCATGGCACCGGTACATGGCTGACACGTCGTGTGCCCTCGATCACCCGAAAGAAAAGATTTCCTCTTGGATCGAGCCTTTCCCACAAACAACATCCAGAAATGGTTCAGTACCTGCTCAGGAGGCGTGTAACGGCGGTTATTGGCCTCGCTAAAGAGACAATTCGGTCAAGGGGACTGGTTGCGCGTTACCTCCCCGTTCCCTCAAACGGTATACAGTATATCACTCTATCCTCCCGTAGGCCAAGGGGGATAGGAATCGTCACTATGGTTCTCGGCTTCGTGTCGTGTTACCAGGTTTTAGTCTCCCAATGAGGCAAGTACGTCTATGCAGGACCGCCGTCTTCCGCGAATCGGCTCATCCGGGCACATGGTGACACTGACCCAATGGCTTGAGCGAATGCCGCGGATCGATTCAAGCGTCTCTCCATTCCCGGCAGCATGGGCCTCCCGCTTGGCACGTCTCTCCAATCTTAGCCCCAACAAGATGCAAGCCGGGCGACGGTTCGTGGCCAGCACTTCTGGAGCTGCTACTTCGTAGAGTGGCGACGAGTCGTACAGTATGTACCAGAAGATTCGGTGATACAAGAGAGTCATGAACCGGAGGAGAACTTGCATGTTTGGTCCAGGCCTCGGCGGGCGCAAAAGCAGAGTGATGCTGCTGCATACCCCGTATATCTTTGACGTCAACCGGCCTCTTCATCTTCATAGGTCAGTTGCTGTCGCGAACCAGCTGAGTATGCACAATCTGCGACGCTGCATCGCCATGTTAGACGGCGAAACCCGCACAACATTCGCTGCGTAATCATTCGACCACCTCTCGCTTACTTCCCTGCTGATCGCCTCTTGTGGGATTCGTCCCCCGATATACAGGGGTGCCAGCCACGGTAGTCGGCGCCCAAGTGACGCTCTGTCGATAGCATAAGCGTGGCTGCAAGCCGGTCTCCCATCTGGTCTCATGTTGCACTGAGGAACCTCATGAAGCGGTCATCTCTACCGCACCGTGCCTTTTATCCGTTCCTTACCCAACGGCTGAATCATATTTTATAGAGACGCAAAATCGGCGCCTATTCACTTTCAGATCGCTCCTCTCACCTTGGTTCTGACTGCAACATTGACAAGACTGACAAAAATTGTCATGGACGCACGCGGCGCCCGAGATGTGCATTTCCTAGAGGGCAAGACAATCTTCATTGTCGGCGGCGGCATTGCTGGATCGACGCTGGTGGCCGGGTTCCGCAAGCTGTGGAATCCAGCACTGAAACCTCCGACTGTTGTCATCTTTGATCGAGATTCTAGCGACCCGACGTTGCGCCGCCATGAAGAGTCTTTCACTGTATCCGTCTCAGGCCAAAACGAGGCTGGTGGCCTCCCGGCGATACAGAAGCTCGGTCTGCTGGAGTCTGTCCTCGCATCGGCCGTTGCCGGTCAAGACCAAGCAACCGGCTGCTTCAAAATCTGGGGAACCGACTGGCACGTGCTCCAAAGCATTCGTCGAAAGCCCATTCATGGGTTGCCAACCTCGAGCCTTCGTATATCGCGAAGAAACCTGCGGCGCGTCCTACTCGATGCTGCCCAAGGTTGGAGCCATGGCCGCGTACAGTGGGATTCGCGATGTCTTTCTGCAGCGAGGCTCGAGAATGGACGCCTTCGAGTCCGCATCCTCCGGCCTGAGTCGGCCCTCCGGTCTCAGGCGACGGATATGGGCAAACCGAGTGACGGCAAAAAGGCGAAAGAGGTCTGGATTGAAGAGGAGCAGGACTGCGACTTGCTCATCGTTGCAGACGGTGCCAACAGCAAGCTGCGAGATTCCTTGAGACCAGCAGATCGTTTACAGTACATAGGGGTGGTCTTGCGCGGAGGACTATCTCGTTTCGACGACAGCCCGTTGCCAAGTGTGCCTGGAGATGACTGGGGATTTGCCACATCTCCAGACGGGGCATCGTGCTTCTTGTCCCCCGTCGACGACAAGTCGCTTGTCTGGGCCGTGGGACATGCCGAGTGGAACCCGACTCCCAAGCTTGACAGCAGCGACGCATCAGCAATGCGGGCCGTAATTGAACGCGGCCGTCAACTCGGGGCAGCCTTCGCCGAGCCCTTTGAGGCGATTGTGGCGCGAACCGACCCCAAGATAGTTCTTTGCATCAACGGACGCGACAAACTCCCGTTTGCACACGAGGACATTGCCCATATGCCCGTCATCTTCATCGGCGACAGCAACCACGCCGTCGGCCCTTTTGCGGGGGCAGGGGCCAACCTGGCACTCGCGGATGGATGGAACTTGGCCGAGGAGCTTTGCCGGGGCGCGTCGTTGGTCGATGCCGTGGCCATCTACGACTCGATCAGCGTTCCGAGGGCTGCGAGTGTACTCGATGAATCACGACAGGCGGTGCGGCGGTTCTATGGCGGCGGTTGGAGAGAAACTATTTTCTGGGGCCTGTTCGCCATACGCCGCTGGATGTCGTGGGCAATGGCCAAGTTGATGAGAAGAGCCATGTGGTGGCCTTGACAGCGTTGACGGGCTGTCACAAAGGAGGAGGCGGATTGTTGTCCCCGGCCCCGGCCAGAATATCTCAAAAGTATGGAGTCGTCGTATCTATTTGAAGCTTGGAGGGAAAAGAGCGACGCCGAAACTGCCGACGCCATCGCCGTTCGTGATTCCAATAGCCTTTCACGACGTGTCGGGGCCGGGACTTGGTTCGGAGGCGACGGGCGAATCCAATATCCGGTGAGAATCAGGGATTTTTAGAAAGGATTGTGGCATAGGTGTCGCCAATATTTCGCATTGGAAACATTTGGCGTGGCAGGCTGTGTGGATATGCTACTACGTCGTAGTAATTAGACACGATTGATTCTTGGGCGAAGCGATATAAGAAGTACAGTGTGCATTATATGCTCTATGGATGATATTACACTGTACACTCCCAGCACTTTACGCGAGACCCTGGACAGGCGCTGGCGAGCGGGCCGCCGATTAAATCCAAATGGACGCGCACATGCGGTACCTATATCGGCACCCTAAACACTTCGCGACACATGTACCGACATGTCGCGTCGTACCGGGGTCGACACCCAGACGCGACTTGCTGTAGAAAAACGCGACGCGCGGGCCTTCATCTCCTTCGGCTTCATTCGCTTTTGTCCCGCTTCTTTCATCGTCTGCCAGAGGTGACTCTTGCATCCTCAATGGCGCCCTGAGCTCACTGTTTCCCTTCCTTCAATCTTCGGCATTATCTTTGAGCATTGCGTCGGTGATAGCGTTTGCGAATTCTGCTCGAGTAGCTCGGAGGCCATCGCTTCGAGCTCCTTCACCAACTCCTGCACGCCATCGTCACCACCTTTTGTATTTTCACAGACGCAGAACATCAAGATGGCCGGCGACAAGAAGAACGCCCCGGCTCGAACGCCTGCGCGGGCGGCTCCCAAGCTCGCCACCTCCAACTCGGCTTCGACCAAGCAGCGATCCATCGTCTCCTTTTTCCAAAAGTCGTCACCCGGCTCGACGTCGTCACCGCCCGCTCGATCCGGCGAACAGGTCTCTCCCGCTCCTCACCGCCCTTCATGTCTGCAAGAAACCACCAAGGCCAACTCTCTCCCAAAGCAGGAGCCGGAGTCCAAGCCTTCCACCAAGCTGTCCACGCCGATTCCCAGCAGCGACGTCCTCGAACCTCCCAGCTCACCCGGCGACGAGAACATGGGCTCCTCGAAGCTGCCAATGCTCAGGCATCTTCCCTCGCCATCTGCTACAACCACTACTGCAACTACCATGACATCGGAGCTGAGGGCAAGCCATCTGTCTGCTCCCAAGGCAGTCGACCATCCAAGTCCATCCCGCAAGGTGTGTGTCCTCGCATTCAGATGCGTGAATGACCTCTTTTACGCCGTCTACTTACAAGAACCCATATTCAGGCGAAAAAGGTCAGTAGTTATGCCGAGTCTTCCGACGATGAAGATCCCTTTGTCTATGGTGCGGGTTCGCAATCGCGCCGCCGAAAAACGCAGAGGTCTCGCCCGACCGTCTTGGACGAGGACGATTATCAGGAAGCCGATGCAGCCGAAGCGCAGGACGACGACGGTAGGCTCTCCCGGCGGACACGGCACTGTTAGAGACGGATATGACTGACCTTTATCCAGACGACCTTGCAGACTTTGTGGTATCCGACGAATCTGATCAAGACACTCCTCGATCGCGCAAGCGTAAGCGCACAACTGCCAAGCCTCAAGCTTCGAGAAAACGCTCCAACATGTCGTCGCCATCTTCAAGAGCACCGGAAACTCAGTCCACTCGCGATACTGCCGACGACGTCTCCATGGACGATATCCCTTCGACTTCCTCGGCTTCGCAATGGAGCTATGATCCGTCATCTACCGACAAGCGCGCCCTAGTCACGCCGACTGTTCGTACTGCCCGAGACTCTGGGACAAAGGAGAAGGCGCATACCAGAGAGCCTGAAGACCGCTATCCCTGGTTGGCCAACATTCGAGACAAGGAGAAGCGCCCGCCATCCGATCCTGAATACGACCCGCGAACCATCTTCATACCGCCCATGGCGTGGAACAAGTTTTCGCCGTTTGAAAAGCAGTATTGGGAGATCAAACAGAATCTTTGGGACACCATTGTCTTTTTCAAGAAAGGCAAATTCTATGAACTCTACGAAAATGATGCCACCATCGGCCACCAGGAATTCGACTTCAAAATGACGGATCGAGTCAACATGCGCATGGTTGGCGTACCTGAAAGCTCTCTGGACCACTGGGTTAATCAGTTCATTGCAAAGCAATACAAGGTTGCTCGCGTTGACCAAATGGAGACAAATCTCGGCAAGGAGATGCGTGAGCGACAAGACAAGAGCAAAAAGGCCGACAAGGTCATATCGCGCCAGCTTGCTTGCATTCTCACTGGCGGTACCCTGGTGGATGGCGGAATGCTCCAAGATGACATGGCAGCGTACTGCGTGGCTATCAAGGAGTGTGTTGTCGACGACATGCCGGCATTTGGTATCGCCTTTGCTGACACAGCCACTGGCCGCTTCTGCCTCTCTGGCTTCGTTGATGATGCTGATTTGACCAAGTTCGAGACACTCATCGCGCAGACGGGACCCCGGGAACTCGTTCTCGAGAAGTCGCGTCTCTCGACCAAAGCGCTTCGGATCCTCAAGAACAACACGAGTCCTACCACCATTTGGACACACCTGAAGCCAGACGTCGAGTTCTGGAATGCCGATGTATCCCGCAGAGAACTTGATTGCGGCGACTACTTTGCCGTCGAAGATGGAATGGTTGAGGCGTGGCCTGAAGCCTTGCAACAGTACCGCGATGATGATCTCGTCATGTCGGCCGTTGGCGGGCTTGTTTCTTATCTCAAGTTTCTCAAGCTCGAGCGACCATTACTCTCCCAGCGCAATTTCGAGACTTATAATCCGATTCACAAGAACGGAACGCTTATCCTGGACGGCCAGACACTCGTCAACCTGGAACTTTTCTCCAACTCGGCCAACGGCAGCTCCGAGGGGACATTATTCACACTGCTTAATAAATGTGTGACACCCTTTGGGAAGCGCCTGTTTCGTTCATGGGTTGCTCATCCGCTATGCGATATGCGGCGCATCAATGAGCGTCTGGACGCCATTGAGCTACTGAACGCCGATGTCTCCGTGCGAGAACAGTTCGCTTCTCAACTGGTTAAGATGCCGGACTTAGAAAGACTTATCTCGCGAGTTCACGCTGGAGCCTGCAAGGCCGAGGACTTTGTGCGCGTCCTGGAAGGCTTTGAGCAGATAGAGTACACCATGGGCCTTCTCGGCGCGTTTCAAGGCGGAAACGGGCTCATTGACCGGTTGGTTACATCCATGCCGGACCTGAACGAGCCCCTCGGCTACTGGAAAACGGCCTTTGACAGAAAAAGAGCTCGGGAAGAAAAGTTGCTCATCCCAGAGCGCGGCATCGACGAGGACTTTGACCAGAGTCTGGAGCGCATTGATGAAATCAAGGGCCAGCTGCAGGAACTGCTGCAGTCCAAAAAGGCCGAGCTGAAATGCAAGACTCTCAAGTACACTGACGTGGGCAAGGAGATTTTCCAAATCGAAGCGCCCAAGGCGATCAAGGTGCCGTCGAGCTGGCGGCAAATGTCTGCCACAAAGGATGTCAAGCGCTGGTACTTTCCACAGCTGACGCAACTCGTGCGTGAGCTTCAAGAGGCCGAGGAGACGCACTCACAGCTGGTTCGCGACGTGGCGTCCCGATTCTGTGGAAAGTTTGACGTTGATTACGAGACTTGGCTTCGGGCGATTCACGTCGTCGCGCAGCTCGACTGCCTCGTCAGTCTGGCCCGAGCCTCGACGTCGCTCGGCCAGCCCAGCTGCCGGCCCCAATTCGTTGACGAGGAACGCAGTGTCGTCGAGTTTGATCAGCTGAGGCACCCATGCATGATTAATTCCGTCGACGACTTCATCCCCAATGATGTCAAGCTCGGTGGCGACGAGGCCAAGATCAATCTGCTCACCGGCGCCAACGCGGCGGGCAAGTCGACGGTTCTCCGCATGGTACGTTTGCGCGTCATACGATTCTTCAACCTTTCAAGTTGCTTGATACTGACCAACCTTCAGACTTGCATTGCCGTCATCATGGCTCAAATTGGGTGCTTTGTGCCAGCGGTAACGGCTCGACTGACGCCTGTGGACCGCATCATGTCACGCCTTGGTGCCAACGACAACATCTTTGCCGCGCAATCAACCTTTTTTGTCGAGTTGTCGGAAACCAAAAAGATCCTCTCGGAGGCCACACCACGTTCGCTCGTGATCCTGGACGAGTTGGGACGAGGGACCAGCTCATATGACGGCGTAGCAGTCGCGCAGGCGGTGCTGCATCACGTAGCCACGCATATTGGCTGCGTCGGTTTCTTCGCAACACATTATCATTCGCTCGCCACCGAGTTTGAAAACCACCCCGAGATCCGCGCGCGTCGCATGCAGATCCACGTCGATGACGACGAGCGCCGGGTTACGTTTCTTTATAAGCTGGA
Source organism: Hirsutella minnesotensis 3608 (assembly GCA_000956045.1). NCBI lineage: Eukaryota > Fungi > Ascomycota > Sordariomycetes > Hypocreales > Ophiocordycipitaceae > Hirsutella > Hirsutella minnesotensis. The sequence continues at coordinate 407,653 of KQ030518.1, read as the reverse complement.
AGACGGAGTGGCCGAGGGCAGTTTCGGAATGCACTGCGCGAGCATGTGTGGTATATCGAGCAAGGTGGTGGAGCGCGCCGAGGTGGCGGCCAAGGAGTGGGAGCACACGAGTCGACTCAAGGAGAGTCTGGACAAGGCCAAGACGGGCTGCTATATTCCGCTGGGCTTCCTCAGTGATATTGGAGCGCTGCTCGGGGATAAGGGGGACGTTGGCGACAAGGGCGTCGATGTCTTGCTCAAGGCCATTGCTTGTTTATAGCTGCTAATCGGGTTTCATCATGGGTTAACTGTCGGCGGTGGGCTAAGTTTGGGCGGGGAACGGCGTTTATCTGCGTTGGGCGAGCAAAGAGCTCATTCTTTTGATGGATCAAGACATTGTCCAAAGGGCTATCTGTTGCTCAAAGCTATCGAATTCGATGAACGATGAAAAGGTTGGGACCTATTTCGACTTTCTTGCTTGGCGAATCCACGGCATTAGACAGACTCTACGAGCCATTGTCGACTCTCATGTCGAGTGCGAGAAGACTATATACATACAGGGCTTCTGACATATACGACGATTCGAAACCGTATAGACTTGACTCCAATGGGAAGCGGACTTGGGGGGAAAATGGCATCACGAGCGGGACTCAACCTTGACCTCAAAGGTACGTCCATGTGATTGTTATTCTTTTCTCCAAAGACTACCGAGCTGATGCACCTCTCATGGTCGACCTCAGGTGCTTGGCACTGGCCAGGCTATATCCCCGAGTGTTACGAGACACTTGCTTTCCTCACTGTCCGGCTGCGAGACATATTCGCAATATCCGCAGTAATTGCCTGCCTCGCATGTGAAGTTGCCGTTGGCTGTGTCGAAGCAATCCCACTGGGCTGATTCCCCCTTTGGCGTCTACAACAATTCGCACACTGGCATCAATAACGATCCGTCATCATTGGAGCAAAGCGGTCGGGCAGACTTACTCTCGCAACGGCAGGCCAGATAAGCCGCCCCGTGTCCGTTCTGCACTTGCCGCCCTCGGGGTCCCATGCGAATCCGCACGTCGAGCAGACATGCCATCCGACGTCGAGCTCGCGGCTGTTTTGGCCCCCGCCGCACGGAATCCGCCCCGTCGAGTCGGAGCACCTGCCCGTGTTCTCGGGCACCTTTTCCACGTACGGTTCCTCATCGTCGTCCGCGGGGCCGGTCCAGGGCCGTGGCTTCACCTCCCTGTGCGAAGTGCCCCGGATCCATTTCTTGATGGGCAGGACCTTATTCATAAGGAGGCCGAAGAGCGTATACTCGGACCATACCTCGTGGATGCCCAGGGCTGCCGACTTTGCCACGGGCTCGTCTTTGGCGGCTCCTTCCATGAGGATTCGGTTGAAGACTCCGAGGGGCGTCTTGGACCAGGCTTGCGTGACCATGTTGATGTTTTCCTCGGCAATGGCCATCTTCTCGTCGTACGTCGTTGCCTTGTGAATCTCTCGTGCGATTACGACCAAGCGCGTCAGGACGTCTCGCCAGAACCCGGAGGGCGCCTTGAACCGGAGCGTGCTGTATCCGTCGAGCACAAGGTTCGAGATGGTCCGCATGGCCGTTTCTCCGTTGCCAAAATCCGTCCACCTGGCGTCTATCGTTTCAGAAACGGCTCTTTTAAATGCCAGCAGGCAGTCGGCAACCGTGAGTTTGCCCTTTAGAAGCTCGTCGAAGAAAGATTCAAAGTCCTCCGGGTTCGTTTCCGCAACAAATTGCAGGAACTTGTTGTCGCTTATCCTGGACAACTTACGGTTGGTTTTACGCTTCTTGGTCTTCTGTTCACCATCTTCACCAAGCTCAGCCGGCGAGACGCCTAGAGGGGACTCGGGCTCCGCGCAAGTCAGGTCCCGCTTGTGGCTGCATCCCGTCCAGGGCGGCAACTCCTTCTTCTTCTTTCTCGGCCCAAGAGGTTCTCCCGGGGTTCCTGGTCTTGTGGAGACCGGCCTTTTGGGCCTTCTCAGTTCAGGAAGACCTCCTATCATGTTCTTCCAGGGTGCTCCTCCGCCTCTGGGGAAGTACTTCTCAACCCGTATTCCTCCGCCGGGACCCCATCCTGAGATGCCCTCTCGGATCAGATCCCAGATCTTGGCGCCTGGCGCAGTTTCTACGGGGGAACGAGCCAAAATAGCAGACCCTTGAGCCAAGTCGGTGGTCGAGAGCCCGAAAAGGACAATGGCTAATTTCATGATTGGTCGCGACTTCTTTTGCCGTTAATCTGCGTATAGCTAGGCGGAATCATAGGCCAAGTTCCTGCGGCCTTGATGTTAGTCGATTCGGCTTTGATGTTACCACGAGTTGCTTGGGCCACTGAGCCACGCCTGCTTCAATGGTGTTCCTACGCATGGTGCGCGGCAGGGGCAATCTGGACATTTATACGGCCTTCAAATCTCCCTCCGAGCCCAACAAGACAGTTACCGCTGTTTGGCTTATCCATGATGTAGATGGCGACCGAACCAATCGCGAGTCATTCATCGAGCGCCGCTGTGTAGGTTTGACGAACGAACCGCGGCTCTTCGCTATCGCGCAAGAGATCTGCCAATCACTAGGCGAGCCTCATCACATTGGTGCAATAAGATGAGTATCCACGACTAGCCTGTGGCCTTGGAATATAGGGACTTTCCGACCAGAACGCCACCTGTTTTCAACGGGTTTGCCTCTGAATCCTAGTTCTTATATTCGCTTGCCACGATTCCAAAGATGGTCTTGCACTCGCAAAGATTTGCGTAGTGAGCGCGAGTAGCTCCTATAATTCAGCACGAGTTCCTTATCTTCAATGTTCTGTGACGCCGTACTACACCATGTTGAAAGGCGCGCGAACCCACGAACGCCATCTCGTGTCGTAAATCTTGACGTGAGGAATTCAACCGCACACGTGGATCCCCGCTTCGCGGTCACTGGCCGATATCTCACATCTTATTATCCTATCATAGATTTCCTGGTCGTGACTCGGCTCCCCAGTGACCTCGGTCCGCGATGCGTTGCCCTGAACCTCGAATAATGGCATTTTGCCGCGACCCAAGTCTGTTCCTTGGCAGCTGCTAGCGATGCTATTTGCGGAGCATTCTGCGTAGAGCCCGACGGATACCGGCCCCTTGTGCGGTGTTCCCACAGCGACACGGCTTGGCGTAGATCATATCTAGCTACCCGCGAATCAAGATGCGTTGCCGAATCTACGCGCATATCTGATTAGGCTTCCCTTGCATCTTGTAGAGAATAATAGTATTCGTATTGAGCCCTAACTTTCCGTCCGAAACAGTTGGCCAATGCCTTCAAGTTACCAGGGTTGAACCATGGATGTAATTTGAAGTCTCTGAACTTGACGTAAGATGCTCATGTATAGAGGAGATAATCGTCAAACCCTGTAAGGCTCGCCTTAAGTGGAGTTCATGTACTGGCCATCTTCGAATCTCATCTTGAATACAGTCCCATTTACAAGCGGAGTTTCTTGTAGGGAGGCAACATTCAGTACCTGTTAACCTTCGGCGCCCCTCCATAGGCCTGTTGTCAGGTTCCAGGACATCTATTTCAAGTTGGCTATTCCTCGCCATAAATGGAGTTTATACAAAAACATATACCAGGATCGCGTCCACGCGTTTCTTCATCTTGGCAAAAAAGCCCAGACACTGCATATGTGGGCTACGAAATCGAGACAAATCTATCATCGCACTCACATGTATGAAGCACTTGAGCACATGCACCGAATGTTGTCTGTCAAATTCAAGTTGAATTATTGAGAACATGTGATTTGAAACTACTGTAGCACGGCGCCACAGTACTTACGATATCAGCATCGATTCCTGTATCGTGCGCGGCGTCGAGCATTGCCTGATCTCGGATAGTATGTTACAGGTAACTCGATCCTAGCCTGACTCCTCCGGCTGAGAATGTAAGATCGAATAATCGCGAAGAGCCATATCCCGTCATCACGCACTGCCACCAGTCTGACCACTCCTTAGGGCTTTCGAGAAAATTTTCGAAGCGACATACCGACCGTGCGTCGCTGCAGCACATCATCAAGCCGTTTCATGCCCCCATGTCCCAAACGCACGCGTTCATCCCGGACGTCCTGGTGAAACGGGCATGAAATGCCGCGTAGCCGTCGAATCGACTTCAAAATAAAAGTAGATTGTACAAACTGTGGATGGCGGTGCAGCGAAATTGCAAGTTCAGCATAGGCACTTTCACAGTTCTTGGTTGTATGATGGCTCCAGTCGATTCACGCTGGTTAGCTTTGGATATTGTGCAATAGACGGGACATAAGGATTGGCTTCATTCTCCAAAGCTCGGATACATCATAGTGCTTCCATTTGGGCTAAATTATCGTTCCGGCAACGTATCTGTGATGCGGAATTATGTGCGACTGTCATGACTGGTGGACGTATACATCAAATGTAGAAATTAATTGTCATGCTTCAAGAACTCGCTTGCTTGAGATGCGCAAGGCAAGGTCAAAAAGCATCTCTTTGGTATAGGTCTCAAAATCGCTACATCTAAGTCGTGAATATCTTCAAGTTCTTGGACTGGTGGCCCTGGATGCTGCCACCTAGTTGATTGTTCCCGCCTGCCTCAACTGATTGCCAATCCAATCTTTGACGACACATCCTCGCTTGTGCGTCTCTCACAGTCTTCACCATCGCTGGACGAATCATCGTGGCCCGGATGACGTTTAATCTCTTCACTAATGCGTGACCTCGAGCTTTGGCTCATGCGTTGACTTCTGGTTTCGTCTATCCGGGACAGCTCCGTTGCTTGTTCCGGCCTGAGATTGCTCTGACGATGGGAAGCGTGCGCTTGCATAGTGACGACGCTTACGGAATCACGGATCCCCTTGGTAGCGACAGAAGGCATCGAGGGAGAATCCGTAGTCATGGTGTATCGCGACCGACCCATGCCGACGGCAATCGCCCGCGAGAACATGACGCGTAGCGTGGGTAGAGAGGTGCAAATCGAGCCGATGTTGACCTCCAAGGTGGACCAGAAGGCAGTGGTCCATTGGTCCCATGTCGGGTTCTTCGAATTGGCAAAGGAGACGAGAGATTGCAGGCGCAGGATAGAAACGACCGTTGCACTGTTAAAGCCGTGTTAGCAACAGACTTTCGGATGACAGAGGCGTTGGTCGGTATAAACACTTACACAGCGCCGGTAAGGAACATGATGGCAACAGCAATCTTCTTCCTCCGATTAATCTTGAGCTTCCTGAGTTGTGTGACGGGAATGGACAACATCCAGACGTCCATGGCTACATTGAGTGCGCCATTGACCCAGGCAACCATGTTGATGTTGACACAGTGGCCTTGCGTTTGGCCGCCGTATTGATCCCAGTAAAAGTTAACGGGCGTACACTGGAAGATGCCGGTAAAGAGGAAGGCGACGCCGAGCACCAAGTTGGCTGCGATGGTCATCCAGAGCACCCTGCGAACGGATGAACTAGGAAAGATGGTCAAGTAGAAGAGCGCCAAGCTGACTTTGATGGTCGTCGTCAGGACAAAGTAGATGATCTCTTGGAGGTAGAAGAAGAGGGCGAATTTGGGGAGCTGTCCAGGAGGGACGGCCCATACGTCTTTGCCGAGACCGTTGGGAGTCAGCCCGACGGAGTTGATGATTGTGCTAGGAATGCCGAGGATAAGGGACGAGAGAATGACCCAATCGCCAGAGTCGAGCTTGGCGGCGTAGCTGAAGAAGCGCTTGTATACGACTCGGATGAGGACGATGAGGGCGCCGACTGTTCCGGACACGATATTGATGTAGTCGTACGCCGTCGACTTGTCTCGAGGGACGCGGCCGCAAGCCTTTTCGGTGAAGCGCTTGACGTCTGGAAGTAAACAGTGTCAGAGAAGTCGGCCGGGCCCGTTGCGCGAGAGCGGGCTTACTGAGAGACTCGAGCAGCGTGCAGGCCGACAGGACGCATGCCTCCGACTTTGCTTCGAGAGCCGGGTCGTTGCAGACGCAGTCGAGACCGACGCATGTCATCGAGGTTGTCGAACTGAGGAGCTCTGCCACGCACTTGAGCTGTAGCCCCCGTATCGAGTCAGCAAAGACGACGGGACGCTGCGGGAGCGGGCGCCCAAACTAACCGCACAGTTCGGAATCTTGGTCGAGGGATCATCAGGGGAATCCGGAGTGGCCACGGCGATTTGGGCGCAGGCGAATGCCCAGAGCAGCAGGGCTGCGGTGAAGAGCCGCATTGCCGCGTTGCGAGTCTTGTTCTTTGAGGGATCAAAGACGACTGATCATGGAAGCAGTGCCGGACAGCAAGAGGTTCCATCACGAAGGTCAACTAATGTCTATATAGATCCGGACTCCAGTCAACCCCGTCGACGTCGGAAACGAGCAGTCGGCTACGTCGGTTCGCACCACAGCGCACGTTCAACCGGACGCTCTTTCGGTTCAGGCCTAAGCTAATTAAAAGGGTCTGTGCTCGCCACTCGTGGAATTGAGGACAGGCCGCCCGGGGCGGCTGGAGTCCACGTAGGAGCCTGTCTGCCTCGTGGATCGTGGCGAACAGATGCCCTTAGCTTAGGTGAAGGGCCAATAGTGAAATCTCATGTCATTTCATCGAGTCTGAACGCGCTGCTTCCTTGAGCGACGGCCGGGGACCTTGTGCTCCTCCGCACGTGCGCTCCGCGAGGTTCTGGGAGGGCGCTTAACGCCTCTTTCTGTGATCCGCACCTCACCGAACTCGGAACGCCCCAGGACTCGTTGGGTTAGCCTTGCGGATGACAGTCTCGATCAAGGCAGAGCTTCTCCTCTTGGCCGCCAGACATTGTTGAAGGAGTTGGGACGAAGACAACAAAGCAGGGACCCGGCGGACATCACGTCTACCTCGGCTCGCCATCGATGGGTGCTTGACGAAGCGTCGTCAAAAGTCTTGCTTGTCTGAATTGGATTCAACTCGGAGTGATGGACGAGAATGAGCCATTGTTCATGGCTCTAAAGTCCATATCAGGAGCATGAAGCCATCCAGTCTCACCAATGTTACGAGGTGTCAGACGGCAAGCGTCACAAAAGACTGGGCATGGAGTTCAGCAGTAGTCTCCAATCGGCACATGGCTTTCTTGTCTGACCCTGAAGCAATACATGGTTTACAGCACCGAAGGGAACAAGACAGCATGTACCGTCGAGAGAATATACATGCCGTAATCCGTTGCTACGCATTGGGCGTGGTTCCACAAGAATATGGGGTGGTTTGTAAAGATTGGGCAACTTTCTGGCTTCATGTTCATTACACTGGAACGAGTAGTTTCAGCATTCAATCGTCTCATCAACGTCCCAAAACCGACACGTCATGTTCATCTTGCTGTTGTCCCGACAGTATCGCCTCTGATGTTCGCCATGAGCGTCGTCTCCAGTCCGTTTCACGCTGAACTCGGGCATGGCGTCCCTCTCCTTGCGGCCATCTCGTCTCGCTCAAAGAGTAAAGCCATCGGACGACCGCGCCAAAGCATCCAGGCGCATCCACGACATGGCGGAAAGCTACCGTCACGCGAGGATGGCGTGAGCACGAGAGCACCGGGCTTCGGAGCAGCAGAGGGCGAACGCGCCTATTGTCCGCCTATCCAGCCATGTCGAAATTCGATGCTTTCGCAACGCTTACTGATCCAATTCATGGCTGGATCCCTCACCTACGCTGCGTCCGGGCAACCCTAGCGCGCGGCGCCACTGACGACCGGAGCTGGACACTGGCGGCCCCGATTCCTCGGAAGCTTAACCCGAACCGTTCTAAACAATCATCGGGTAGGGTTGTGTAGTTCGGGCAGACATTGCCGAATGCCGTCCCTAGAACCCCCTGCTGCCGCCATGAATGGGTCTATTGGTCCCGCTGCAGCAGCTCGCTTCGAGCTCGTGGGGGGCCGTCCTGGGGATTGAAGGCATCGCCAGAAGCGCAACGCATGGCGATCCCAGAAATTCCATCCGGCGGGGGCTGTACTTCTGCCGTCATCAGTCCGAAGCGGGCGCAACCCCGTGAAGAACACTCCGGATTCAGGACGCGGGTATCCCTTGTCAGATATCACGCTCAACTGGTCGGGCCAACGGCTCAAGAGAGCCACTTGAACCGGTTCTGCGGCTCGTCTCCTGTCAACATCTCCAAACGCAGAGATCAGATGGCTGAATCCAGGAGAGCCGCCTTGGCATTCCGCTGGGGAGGTCCGATGAACTTGGCCGGCAACTCCGCCCATGTATTGGCACGTTTATACTAACCAGAAACGGATACCAATCCACATGGCATCATCAAGTCTCGTCCGAGTCGCTGTAGATGCGTCAAGTACCACGTCCAAGGCGCATTGATGGAGTCGTGAATGCAGCGTTCAAGCCAACCGCCAACGAATTGAACGAGCGCCTCCGAGTTGGAGAGCCCTTTGCTCAATGAGGACTGATGGCTGATAAAGGGGGGACCAATTGGGCTGGGTCGAATTTGATAAACTGCGCTTGTAATTACGCTTGCTGTCCGTGGACACCCAAGAGGGTCTGGTTTTGACACACACCTCGATACAGTCCGCGGTAAGGGTCCTCGGAGGTTTTCGGCAGTGCGATGTGTCGCGTAGACAGCCAATCGCCTGTCACGTTCAGCGCATCTTCATATCGACTTTGTATAGTATCCAGAGAAGACTGGACCTCAAGAACTTGACGACACGCAACGCTTGCCGTAAGAACGATACAAAGGTTGCAAACATGAAGGCGCCATCGAGGCTCGCGTACGTGTAGGTCGCCTTTTATTGAACCGGTGTTGAAGATCATTTACATTCAACCATTTAGAACAGCTCCCATCACTCCACCAGCCTGTGCAACCTTTGCACTACTTGCCCTACACGTCTGCTGTCAGAGGCAACTGTAGCTTCGCACTATACTCTCTTGTGGAATTAGCTGCAACACGGGACGAACTGTATGCCTCTTTCTCCAGAGTGACGCAGAGGCCCAGTGCTGTAGTGATGCCATACTGTATGCTTTATGGGTTTAACTCACATATTAGCTTTCATGAGCGTTTCTCCCCACGAGCGGCGCCGGGAGCTTGAGAGTTCATGCATTCAACGGGAATGTGAATTGAAGTCATAACGACACTCTGGGCTCGTTCGGGATCTCTCTGCCGTCCACGCAGAGCCAACATGATGTCTATTGCCGGGCGACACGCGCAATGTTTCGGCTCTTGCACCGGTAGTCACGCAATCCGCGCAGCAAGACGGCATGGGCCGAGCTGCGCAACCCATCTTACTGGCCCCGTGCCTCACTGTCGGGTCGGTAATTATGCGATATGAACATGTCCGTGCCCCCCAAGCTTTCCCATCTTGATCCGTGAGGGGTAGCAACAACAGGAGGGTAGGTGAGTGCTTCCCAGCTCTCTTTCATCATTTATTTGTTCAAATGAGGATGAACGTTGCCGAGCTGGGGGTCGCAAAGGCCATTCAAGCCGGAGATGCAGACTATTGACGATTCCGCTTCCTCAACTGCTGTTGAGAAGAAGGTCCGGTCTCGGCTGTGAAGCCCGCAGCTTGCTTGACGAGTGGATGACTAATAGGTCCTGTCAAGATAAAGACGCTCATTCACGCTGTTGCCTAAAAACAGCAAGCAGTTCGTAATGCCATATTAATAATGGTTTCGAACTTTCTAGCTAATATCGTCATCTATGCTGCCTGGGTGGCATTATCGCCACCATACCTATCATCACAAGAATATAAAGCGGCAACGCAGATCAAGACGGAATAGAACGATATATGAATACACACATTCGCAGGAGACCTATACGGTTGATCTGACTTATTCTTTCTTTGTGACTTTTTCCTCCTTTCCATATAGCTCTCTTCGCGAGAACTGCAGCCCGACAGTTGCCAAGCGGAGCACGGCGAGGGAATAATTTCCCGGCAGTTGGACGGCTCTCAGAGCTTCCCAGTGAGCCACATGTAGACGTAGGGTCGCGGTAGATGGCGGAACATGAACGAGGGTTGCCGCGGTTGCCAAGTCCGTGGAGAGATTGGTAACGCAGCGCTCTCTCACACACAAACCCATTGCCGACATTGAAGTTGACGAAACCGAAAGGGCTCGAGTTGCTTCTGTAAGAGATGTTCGATATCTAAAAGTCAATTATTGCATGCAAGCTGGGCCATGTTAAAGTCATCAAAGCCTCTTGCTGCAGCTCAACTACCTCGAAATTGCCATTGATGGCTGCGTCGCCGTGTTGAGAACCCTCGCTAGAAAATATTGGCCGATCGGATTCCGTGCCGCCCTTCCTGTTTTGGCGATGAATAGTGTGGTTGCATAATCCTTGGCCGAGGAATCGTATGCTCTCAAGTCGGATGTATCCATGTGAACAATGTGACGCACGGAGTTGCGCCTTGCCCTCCAACTCGGCCCACTGAACTGAGGATTGACAGTAGTAGTATATAGCTCTTATTGTATATACTAGCTTGAGACTTTTTACTGCAAGTTTCAATTTGTACACCTCAACAGCGAGGGCTCCAATTTCTCAACAACTCCGGTAACCTCTGATTGCTGTTGAGACATGCACTGTCATTGATGCTTACACATGGATCTCACATTGAAGCTACCAGATATTGATCAGAATCCCTTGCGCCGACGGCAATGCTTTCTGTTGTATGCCATTAACCTTCAATGTATCTGGCCTAAAACCGCAGATCACATGCAGCCAAGGAGGATAATTTGCTTAAAGATTGCCCTCTTGGGATATAGATCCTTGCAGATCAGCTGGCGTGGGCTACGCTAGCGAAGATCATCTCACGGCTATTCGAGCGGCATGGTTGCATGGCTCGTTCTCCCTTGACGCCCGGGGAACGGGCCGAGAGCCTTTCGGGTCGGTTGGCTCAAATCGGACCTAACTCTTCTCTTCCTATCAGTGTTTCCGGTTATAGCTGAGCTCAATGCACCAAGTACATGTAATGGCCGCCAAGCGCTTGTGGGTAACCGCGCGAGCGGCTAACTTGAATAACTCGAGATTATAACTTCATACGGTCGTCTGAACATGAACTTGCCTTAACTCGAAACCTTCATGTCGCGGGGAGCGCGCGGAAACTGGAGACTTTTCCAACGACATGAGTGCGCAATGAATCTGGCCCGGTCCCGACAAATCATGCCCCTCAAAGCTTTACTCAACCAGCAGCGTCCGCATCATCTTGTTGTGCTTCCGGCTAGTCGTGATGCTCCATATTATTCCTATGCACTGAAGAGCTCACAACACGACACCCCGTCAAGCGCAAATGTAAGTGGCCGGCATAAACCGCTCAAAGCTGGGCTCCCGCAACACGGATGTGGACAGTTTCATTAGGCTTCGAAAACATCTGCGTTTAGATTTAGAATAACTGTGGAATAGACCTGCCCCGAAGCATTTCCATTCCATGATGAGGAGCTCTGACTCGTCAGTGCTTGATTCAATACATGAGATTGATCTACGTGTACATGTAGGAATCAAGTTGAGCTCGCACAGTTTCAATGCCAGAAAGCTTGAAAACCTATATAACAGGACGCAGCACGCCTATGAGGAACTCACGGCATCCAAGGCCTTCATATACGGGCCTGAACCACTATAAGATATTTCTCTGCACTTCACTTATCGTGATAGCTTCACTGAATCCCGCCGCTCTCACACCAGACAATGCTTGGGGGCTCAACACTCGTTTTGTTACCGTTGGCTGTGCGCGCCTCGGGTAAGAAATACAGCTGGTTGGCTCCAATGAAGAAAACTTTTTATCTTGAATCAAACAGCGCTCGTGGGTCAAGTAAACCATAAAACACACCGAGGAGAGCCTGCCACCGCCCCAGCCAATTTTCCAGAGTGCAAAGCTACAGTCTTTGGACGGTATCAAACGTTTGCCCTAGATGTACTTAGGCAGAACCTGAATAATCCCAAAGCGCCATCAAACGGCATCAAAGACAACACGCAAGGCTCACGTCTTCCCGCTCGAGCCGAACCCCCTTTCCAACCAGCTGCTGCGCAACCCGCTAACCCAAGCAATGCCATGAACAACACGGGCGTCGAGGTCGTAATTGTGCGCGATGACATTCCGGAGCTGGTGAAGAACATGAAATCCAACAACATGACAGGATGGAGTATCTGAAGGAGCTCGATTTAAGGTTGAGATTTGATGTCAAAACATAAAGAACATCAGACGTTGATATATCCCATTTTTACATGTAGATAGGCCTGGCGCTGTCAACAACCCCGGCACAATCAACCGATCTTTTAGGCATTCGTATACAAGCAGACAGACTCAACATGCTTTGCGAATGACCATGCGAGCAGAAATTGCCTACGTCGTTACTGTTGAGTCAACATGCCCTCTCTTACCGGTGCTGGCTTTCTTCAAGTTCATGGGCAATTGAGAATACTGCAGCCGCAATGGCTGCAGTCGCAGTCACAGTTGCGCATCAGTCGTCGCAGCAGTTGCGGTTACAGCATGAAACACTGTGAAATCGAAGTCGAGATTAGCTTGTTAAGACACTTTAATTCTCCGCGAGGCAGCGTTTTCCAGGTTCTCGTAATTTAGGGGCACGTACGACAAGCTCCCGGCCTCAAAACAGAACATTGAAGAAAAAGTGCAGCAAGAGAGCCAAAACTTATGGCACGCAGAAGTCTGTCTCGCGTCGGGCGAGTTCGCCCACTCAAATGAGGATCCACGCTCGTATTCTATCGCGGCTGCTCTTGCTGCTCGTAGCTAGTTAACATCATTGATGATATGGCGGCGTAAAACAGAGCTATGTCAACCCAAGATTACCCCAACCACTCGTATAGCAAGGACGTTATCCTGACTGATCATGAGTTGCCTCTTTTTGCTGTTTCAGACTGCCATACTCGGCGTTCTCCACAGGTATAGTCGACGTCACGTTTCAATTAATGTTTGTAAGTCCGGTACACGAGCTTCACTTGGATCGAGAGACGACTGATGTAATATGGAATTCAGGTTTAGCGGAGTTTACTGGCTCGACTTGCGTATATCAGACACAAGGGAATTTCAATGGAAGACGGACCGCATCAGTAACTGTCGGGATACTGGACAAACACGATAGAACATGAGGTCAATTGCTGTCCAGGAGCCGGTGCTGCATTGAAAAGCGCCTGACTGCAATAAAGCTAGGCAGTCGAAGGCGTAAAAGTCGTTGAAAATGTCCTAAACCACTGGGCTTTTCCAAGATTCACCGACGCATATTCAAATTCTTATATCGTCATCTAACGAGTCAACACCTCAGTCTGCTATCGATCAAATTGCAGTCAACTTCACAATTCCATTATAGTAGTATCCAACTCCATATACCTCCAGGTAACGTCGAAGGCGGCTTTCTTGTCGACGCCGTGCAAGGATCATGTGGTTATGAGGTTTACATACAGCACCTGTCCATCCTGTACATCATTGAAATGTGCATATGCTCCATTTCCACCAATAGTGTGTGCATTTAGGATTGCAGTTCCGTGGTTCTTTTCCCTACGTGGCAGCGAATGCCTGACCATCGCAACTGCCTTCTCAAAACGTCTATGTCCCGTTCACGTTGCACTTATTGACTGATGGTATTGGTAGATTGTTACACTTCGCACGTTCGATACATGGATGCACGTCGAAGCTTCAGTAACTGCTTCCCATGTTATCAAACCCTGTTCCTAAATTCATGCATTCATGTTACGGATGGTCTTGGCCTTTTAGACTTAATGACATGTAAAAGACTCATCTTTGTAAATCTCTTTTCCAATAGGATGGAGTCTATATTACGTAGCGAACCATTGCCTGTACATGTAATGTTTCTTTGGATAGATTACGCTGCTTAAAACCCCACAGTTATTAATTAGATATGGCAACTTCCTTGATAATCTTGGATGACTGCAAATCCAATCTCAAAGATTGGTATACACGTCGGCCATACATTTCTTTACCTCGCACTCCGAGTTGAATTGTTTGGCGCAGGGGTATAAAGCTGCTCGCCTCCCTTTTTGAAGCCAGCAACTACCATCTGCCCCTCTCGACTGACAAGCCATTTGGCAAACCTCTCAGCCATTTGGGAATTTTTGGGCTTGGATGCCACTAGGAGATGAGCGGGATTCAGCAGCAAGTCATCCGGATTGTCAGTGCTGGCCTTGTAGACGACTGTTTCGTTGCGTAAACGAGAGTCCAGCGATAGCAAGGTCCCTCTGTCGGAAATCGTGTATTCTTCCAGCTTGATGGCGGCTGTAAGGGCTTCGATAGGAAAGGCGATGTACTGGTGATACCACGGAGAATAGCTTGTTGCCCACGGTACCTGCCAATGTCCAATTAGCGTTACTGACTGAAACACACGCAATACGTGTAAAAGCTTACTTGACCAACTTGAGTCCATAACTTTGACTCCTTGATGTTGGTTGCCGACTTGTCGTAACGGCTAAGAAAGCGCACCGGGGGAGAAGTCATGTTGCCCTCCGCCGCATCCCTGATTTGGGAAAACATGTTCAAGATCCCAGAAGATTTCGTTAAGTTGGCAGGATTCGACTTCGGTCCAACAAGGAGGAAGTGATCGCGAAAAGCGTAGTAGCTGGGGGACTTGGCGATGCCTTTGTCGATAGCAATCTGCTCGGCGGCGGGATCGTATGTAATGCCAACATCCACCGTTCCGGATTTGAGGTACTCGATGGTATAAGTCGTATCGCTTCTGTACCACGCCACCCGGAATGCTCCTCCTGTCTTATTCTTGGCCTGACTCCTAATGAAGGCATCTGCCAACTCTGCTCAATCCTGGTAAGTTGAACGGCCCCGGCTGAAAATGCTGTCAGATGACTAGGAGGAGCATTGGCGCGGCTCACCTTTGATCAATCCGCTCTGTCCAGCGCCGCCATTTGCGATGCGTAGCTCGATTTTGCCATCTTTGCCATGGCCACCATCGTACACGGCAGCAGGTTCAACCGCCAGACAAGGGACTGCGAAGATGGCCAGCGCGGCCGCGAATAGGCTTCTGAGAGGTGCCATATTAGAACGTATTTGGGAAAGTGACCTCTCTGAGATGTTATCAACAAAAATGAGTGTCGAGAAGGGCACAAGTGAAATGTTTCCCTATTGGGTGACAATCAGGAACCTTTATTGAAACAGCGCGGAGCCCTCAAATGTTCTCGTTACGCATGCGTATTGCTAGGGGCTAGCGACATTGAAATACTGAGTGGCCTTTCACCTACAGTCCTACATGCATATCCGATTAAAGCGTACACTCGATCATGTCGCCTTTCAGACCAATATTGGAGTACATTAAGATTTCGGAGTTGTCGGGCTCTGCCCGGACTTACACATCAAAAGTTGGTAGAAAGAGAATGACAAGACACGCCGGTCCGGGGAAGGCTAGCTATTGTGGGCCGGCTTGGCCGTTTCCGACTCTGGCTTGTGTCTCAATCATGCCGTACGGTGTACAGAAACTAGTTGAGTTCTCTCTTTCCCTATGTAGAGTTTTAATAATAACAAATGCCGTGTACATGTACGGAGTGGTATTGCGCATTTACGACTTGTTGAAGGGCAAGCAAACGTTGGTGTGAACAGAGAAGCAGAAAATGATGATTTAGGGACAATGCCGATATGGTTCAACGGACAAACGTTGAACCTTTGATCCCTGATCGTTCAAGGACCTAGATTCTTTGGCTCCAACCGTAGCGCCGGGAACTTCGGTTGGCTTCAACGCGGTTAGACTCAACCGCTGCCAGGCTAGATGGACTGGAAATGCTGCTACGGTGTTTGACAAGGGGGCTCTTGAGAATGGTTCATTCCGGATTCCCAGCTTGAAAAACTCTCCCTTCCCTTTTGATCTAGTCGACACTAGGCTTCCCTTTGCTACCTCATGAGTGCACGTGCTCAGTGAGCGTGAGACGAAGACTATGCGCGGCTCCGCAACTCAGGGCATCCAGGCATCTACATGTAGGTAATGAACTAGTAGGACTGCACAGGGAAGTACAGCGCCAGCGGCTCGTCGCTTTCCGCGAATCTTCACACGGATTATGCAGGGGCTGGCCGGGCTGCTGCAAGCGACATTCGTCCCTGCTAGCCTCGATGAAGAAGGTTGAAGAGATTTAGCCTGCAGTATAAATTAGGGATCAGAACCAAGGCAGGTTCCCGATGTCAGCACTTCGTTAGAGCAGTATTCTAGGTATTTGCTGCAGAACACTCAGGTATTGATACGATCAAACGTTGAAGTCAATGAGCCGATTGACACGGGCTCCATATCTTCCAGAAGATCCGTGCAAGGTCATGACCTTGATTAAAACACAAATCTGGCCGGTACTAGGGCACAAAATTGGACGCAACTCCCGGTTCAACGAGGATGCACCAGCACTCGGTTCGCCGCCTCTTTGCGAAGTCCGATATCAGATCGGCTTTCCCTACCCGTGTGCCAGCCTCATCCATGGTCTTCATCGTTCATACAAGCCGAGCTTACTTTCATGCTCCCATATGATGCTTCCTTCCCGATCCTTCGGTTGTCGAAGCCTCATGCGGCGAAAAAGCCGGCCTTGACCGGCTGGGGCGGCATGTTCATCATCCGACGCTGACCCTCCCCGGCCAATGACGCCGGATTCCCAAGAATATTTAATGCCACTGTGTTCCTCTATTTGATTAGCAACTGGAGGCACAAGAGGAACCACCAAGTAATAGACATCTCAATTATCATACCCTGCCATCGAGTCGACCAAGCCATACGCAATATGCGGCCCTTCACTCTTCTCATGCCCCTTGGCGGATCTGCTCTTGTTGCAGCAGCCTCATCCCAAGAGAACATATTCCAGGCCCGAGGTTGTCCCAATGGATACAGCTTCTGCGGGGTGCGCACATATCATCCATTACTCGACGACATGTTTTTACTGACAACTGTTGGTTTCATGAACAGAGATGCAACGGAACCTCGTGCAAGGTTGCTGGCATCAACTAGTGAGTCCAAGGTGTATGCATCCGCTAACGAAAAGACCAGTCGATGCTCCATAGAATCTGTGAGTGACCAGCTGCTCTATTACGCATTGTACGGCGATTTTACTCATCAAACAACAGTTCACGAAGCAAAGTGGCGCGGGTGACGGAGCCATTTGCTACACCAAAGGTTCTCTGGCTCAGGGCCCGTATGAGTGTCCTGGACGTCGTTAAGACACTAAATCCGCCTCCCGTGAGGCACGAGTGATCAAACTTGGCTCTAGTGTCGAAATAAGAGAGCTGTCATCACTAGAACCTATAAAACCATGGCCGCAGGTAGACCCAGCCATATAGGGCACGAGGCAGCCGGGTCTTAAGCCGTTACCGCTGCCGGCCACTCTAGGTACATGTAACAACTTCCAAACGAGGCAGACGATTCGAACAGCTGCGGAGACGGCTATATTAGGTCTCAAAGGCGACAACTACAAGACTTCAAGCCCCTACCCAAGTTAAACCTACCTAGACTATGACTTGTACTGTGATAGGGGCCCCGTAACCCCTCGAGTATATCGTTCATATTGTTGTTACACGGTGTCCCCTGTTTCCCCAACCAGATGGCCCGATGTCTGCAGCAACAATAGGACAACAGCTATAGCTAGGCTCGAGACTTAGCATCCGCATTTCTCACCCCCCACTCCATCATGACATCAACCAGCTCACGAATCTCGTCCGGCGTATTGTTCACATGTACTATCAGCCGGATGCGCTCCGATGTCTGTGGAACAACGGGGAAACGCAGCGCGTGGGTGAGAAATCCATGCTGCCGGAGTTCACGCTGCAGATCATGACACAGGCTGTTCCCGGTGATGATGGGCACAATGGGAATGTAGTGGTTCCGTTGACAGTCGTCCCTGACGGAGGGGATTGACAAGACGCCGGCTCTCTGGTTTGATTCCCAGCTAGGGTGCCGCAGTATACAGTCATGCAAATGTTTTATTCGATCCCGGAGTTGTTCTCGAAGCTAGTGTTCCGGTCCGTTAGAAGAACTGTCGGCTGATGTGGGGAGAGCGGGAAGATGGCGTGGTCATGCTCACCTGCTGGCCCTCCGTGCTGCGGAGCGTGTCGACACAGGCACGCAGGGTGGCTACTGTGGGGAAAGAAGGGCCAGTTGAGTAAATCAAGCTCCTTGCATAGTTGGTCAAATATTCTTTGACCAGTGGATGGCACAGAACAATAGCTGGAAGGAGAAAGCAGGTCAGCCTCGCGAGAAGTGGACGGCGATTAGCCCTTCTGCTGGGCTCGCATGGGGATATACGAACCACCCAAGGCACCTGGGGCTTTGGCATAACTATGCATTTGAATAATTCCCTCGTTCTCCAGTCCTAGGTGACGGATATATCCGGATCCATGAGGTCCAATGAGTCCTGTGGAATGGGCCTCGTCGATGATAAATACAACGTTCCCCTCGGGTAGGATACTCCTGACCTTTGCCACCATCTCCAACACGGGGGCCATGTCGCCTTCCATACTGTAGAACGATTCGAACACGACAAATACGGTGTTGCTGCCCCGGTGAATGGCTGACTGGCTCTTCCTGATGTCCTCCACCGCCTGGCCAAGAGCGTCCACGTCGTTATGCGCAAAGGCCTTGATGGTGGACGCACGGCCGGCTCGGATACCATCATGCATACTGGCGTGAATCATCTCATCGTGGACAACGGCGTCTCCCGGGTGGAGAAGCTTGCTGTAGATGGCCACATTGGCTTCGTATCCCGAGTTGAAGAGAAGGCCGTCGTCGGCACCGTGGTAGTCAGCCAGATATCGCTCGAGTTGCATGACATGGCGATTCGATCCGTCGAGAACTCGGCTACCTCCTGCTCCGAGAACGAAGTCCGCATCTGCGCTCAACGTGTCAAGGAATCGTTGTCGAACACTCCTATTATGCCGAAGGCACAAGCTGTCATTAGAGCCGATGTCGACGAGTCCCAGCTGGTTTGCAGGGGGCAATAGGCGGAAGTACTGGTCCTGCTGCTGGCGTTTTTCCAGACCGGCTTCGAGAGAACGTGAGAACGACCGGGGAAGTTGCTTAGCAGCCAAGTTGCTGCTTCTTTCTGTATATAATGAGAATTTACGTGAAATATAACTGCTCGCCTTTCCAGCACGATGCCACCACGGAATATACTTCAATCTCATAGTGTAAACTTTATAAGATGTAGAAAAAAGTGTAGTCCGGTATTATACGACGCGGGGTAGGCGAACGGTTATATTTCACGATATCCGGGCCTTCACCGCTACTCAGGGGGCCTTAAAATCGGCCACACTCCCCTCCTTAGCTTTATATATAGTACGAGGGGGGGTTTATTAACTAAGAAAAGGGCTGATAACTAGGGCAAAAAAGGATGCCTATAAGTTAGCCCCTCCTATAACTAGCACCCCACAACCGCCACCTTCTTTCTATAACACTAACTCGCTAACCCCCTTACTCTCTCTAACTTAGGTTTTATATAATTTTACTTTATAAATAATAACATTATAATATAGCTAATTTAGAAGCTTATAAGAATTATATAAAGATAACTACCTAACTTCTAAGTTATTTTTTAATTTATAATATAGATAAGATAGTAAATAAGGGTCTAGATAGAAAGAAAGGGGGGCATTATTAGTAAAAAAAAGTTATTAAGACCTTATAACCCCTTTCTACTTATTACTCCTAAGTTATACCCTCTTTAACTACGGATAAATAATATACCCTATTATAGCTTAGCTATTTTAAGGTGTCTACGAAGTAGCTTTACGTTTATTTAGCTGGATATTAGCTAATCCGTAATATATTAAGAGGATATCGCTATACCTTTAATCGTCTTAGAGATGCTCGACCGTGACAGTAAGCGATGTATATAGCGTAGAGGTGCATGCATATAACTCACCGCCTCCCGACGCAATCACAGTCTATTACGCCTAGTAGCGAGACAGCCAATAGGGAAGCTTTTACCATACCGCCGGTGTAGAGAATGTAAGCTTTAGTACCATAGATACGATCATACGTGTAATTGTGGGATCCTAAGATCAGTCGGTAGGTTTGGGATAGGGCTACCGTACTGCCGTTCTTGACTAGTATAAGGACGCGACATACATGGTCTCCAGGCTGATTCAATTATTTCGACGTGCTCGGACGTTGCTTACTTTTCCCACTTCTCAATATTGGTATTAACTCAGCAGGGTTCCTGGGAAACGTTAGGAGTGTGAAATGCCAGTGGTACCGAAAGTGATGGTCGCCCCACGCATGGTCGTTTTTGGAGGACATCCAACCCGAAGCCGTCCGCTGAGGATTTTAAACGCCCCGTGGAGACATCTTTCAACTCTCCCACCCCGACACGTTAAAGGACATGACGTCCATCGGCTTCAAGAATTACGCAATCACGTCCGCGATTTTGTTTGTCGAGAAATCACCAAAAACAATGCCCCTACAATCGACAAAGGCCACGAATTTCCGAGACAGTTATGGAGCAAGTTGGGTCGATCAGGTCTTTTGGGGGTCGCTATAGATAAGAAACTCGGCGGACTAAGCATGGGATACCAAGGCCAATGCATTGCTATGGAAGAGCTCTCACGGGCTTCGGCATCTATTGGACTATGCTTCGCGGCGCATTCCCAGTTCTGCATGAACCATATTCAACTCAACGGATCTCAAAAGCAGAAGGAGAGATACTTACCTCGTCTAATTTCAGGTGCCAGTGTCGGCGCACTCGCTGTGTCCGAGGTCCAGGCCGGTGGCGATCTCGCCAGTATGCGGACCAAGGCCCGTGCAGTGCATGGTGGATATATCTTGGACGGCTATAAAGTCTGTGTGACAAACGGCCGAGATGCTGATATCATCATAGTATACGCAAGAACTGGCCCTCATGGAATCTCCGGGGGCATCACAGCATTTCTCGTGGACACAGATTCGAGAGGCTTCAGCTACCTAAGAAAGGAACATGGATTGGGGAGCAGTGCAAATGCATGCCTATTTTCTTCGGTTTTCGTACCGCACGAGAATGTCATTGGCAGCATAAACCGTGGACTGGAGATCCTGGTGAAAGGAGTAACCCTAGGGCGCCTCGTTTTGAGCTCAGGACCTCTGGCCCTCATGCAGGCTGTCCTGGACATGGTTTCCCCTTTGATGCTCACACGGAGGTTCTCCAACACACAAGCGGTCTCCAGCGCATATGTCGAAGGCTTAGTGGCCGGGATTTACACAAAACTGCAAGCTTCAAGAGGCTACACTTACTCAACTGCCAATATGGTGGACGATGATGGCCTTATCTGCCCACAAGATTGCGCAGGCGCCCTATCGCATTCGACGGAATCTGCGGCAAAGTGTGCCCTTGATGCCATTGAAATATTGGGAGAAATTGGCTGTTCAGAAAATGGGCTAAGTTACCGGCTACTTCGTGAGTAAGTACTGCCTTACCCTATTATCAACATAAGCTAATTTGCACAATATAGCGGCAAGCTATACGAGACTGTATTAAGAACGTCGGTTTTTAAAAGCGAGGATATAAGGGGGGCGCTACTCAAGGAGTCCCGCTCACTATAAAGGGAATATAGGTCAATTACTTTGGGGGCCTTAAAATCGGCTAAATCCCCTTCTAAGCTCTATATAGGAGGAGGTGTGTCAAGCAGTTTGAGGGCAGGCTTGTTGCATGGAATTAGAAAAGGGTAGCAATGTGAGATTGTAGAAGCATCGGGCAAAGGAGTACCCGCAAAGGTAGGTAAAAGAGGTGAATTTTCTAATTCCCTTTCTTCCTATCCGTCTAATAAGGGAAGGAATAGCTATTTACATAAATATAACTAGCGAAACAGGGTACGTTAAAGAGAGTAGTTAGGTCTATAACGTAGTCTATTATAGTCGTTATAAGGGATCTATAACAAGTGTATCGTGTATCTAACTTTTATTATAGCTATTATAAGAGATCTATTCTAGCGTCTATATAGGTGAAATTATTCGTGCACGAAGCCTTATTGCTTCGTAGCCTTATAGCCTATTATAAGCTTCGTAGCCTCGAGGACTTGGTCTAATAGTATTAGTAAACAACCTAAATACATCCACGTGACGAAGTTTTGTTTTTAACGAAGCGATTTCTTCCGTCATGAGTCGGATCGTTTGTCTGTTATCACACTGAATTGTGATTTGGGAGGAATCAAGCTTCACAGCTAGGTCTTCGAGCAACCGACTGACAAATATTGACTCCTTGGCAGCTTGAGAGAGGGCTAGAAGTTCAGCCTCAGTGGTCGAGGTTGTGACTGTATCTTGCTTGTTTGCTCGCCATCCAATAAGGCCACCGAAAAGCTTCATGGCATAGGCTTGTGAACTCTTTCGATCAATCGAGTTATCGGCGTACGAGGCATCGCTAGCAACTTCAAAGTCATCTCCTCCACCGAGTTGGAGCGCGAGAGTACTGGTTGATACAAGATACTGCAGTACACGATCTGCTGCTTTATGATGCTCAGGGCCTGGATTGCTGTTGAATTGAGCGAGCCGTGATACTGCGAAGCTAACGTCGGGCCGTGTGATCACCGCAGCATAAAGTAACGAGCCTACTTTGACTTGATAGGAGTGGACTTCTGTGTTTGTTGCGTTGCCTGCGTACGGCAGCAGCTCGATGGCAGACATTGGAGTCATTGGGGGACGCGTCGTGCTCGCGAGCTTCCCTATCTTTTCAATATAGGAAGACTGAGAAAGCCAAATTAGCAGTTGTTCGCGATCACGGAGGATTTCGATGCCCAAGAACCATTGGAGGTCCTTGCCACCGGTTAACTTATAACGGGTTTGAAGCTGAGCCTCGAGATTTTTGGCCTTTGCAGCATTTTTCTGATTATACGCGAAGACTATGTCGTCCACGTAGAAAAACACAATGATCCCGTCGAGTGTCAGGCAACAGGGCTCATGGGGCACAGAATTGAAGCCCATTCTTTTGAGCGTAGCCGTGAGCTCGCGGTGCCACAACAAGGGCGATTTTCTTAGCCCGTACAACGCCTTGACAAGTCGCAAGAGATAGCCCTGCCTTCTGTGGCCAGGGGGCATTTTCATGTAGACTTCTTCGTCAAGCTGCGCGTTGACAAAGGCATTGACGGCATCGTATTGAATCAACTCGAGGTCGAACCGCGCAGAGATCGCCATTAGGGTACGAAAGCTTCGTCCTGCAAGCGTTGCTGCATACGTACTCTGACCTGATCGAGCTTGTTGGTCTCCTCGCACCACGAGTCGGGCTTTGCAGTTTTTGAAGTAGCCGTGCTTGTCAAATTTGTACACATACACCCACATGCAATCAAGGATCGTGATCTTCCTAGGCACGTCTTTCGACTTTACTTCTAGCCACGAGCCCATCTCTCGATGACTCTTGAGGTGTTCGCCCTCGGCTTCCTTAAAGTATTGCCCAAGGAGGTGATCATCAAGATCGCGGTGGCGGCTTGGTAAGGGAGGGAGAACTGAACGATGAATCCGCTGCTTTGGGTCCTTAAGGAGCTTGGCGAGTTTTTCTCTCGCGGCCTCAAGGGGGCGCTCAAGTCTCTCTTTTGGTACCTGCAGCAAGCGTTGCTCCTTGGCTCGGTCTAAGGCTCTGCCATTCACTTGGAGCACTGTGTTTCCCAGGCGGCCTGCATTGAAAGCGGCTTGCCAGACCTTATGTTTCTTCGGGTCCATCACAGATCGTGATGTGGGAAAATGCACAGCAAAGGAAGAGGGTTCCCCTTGTAAGCTAGTGAGGTCATGACTCTCACTGCCGCCAGGTTGCCTCTGTTGAATGAACCCTTCTAAGTCAGAGGAGGCCGTCGCCTCATGACCGCCGAGTTGCTTGAATTGAATGAACCCTTCTAAGTCAGAGGAGGCCGTCGCCTCATGACCGCCGAGTTGCTTGAATTGAATGAACCCTTCTAAGTCAGAGGAGGCCGTCGCCTCATGACCGCCGAGTTGCTTGAATTGAATGAACCCTTCTAAGTCAGAGGAGGCCGTCGCCTCTTGACCGCCGGATTCCAAGAATTTCCATTCCCCTTGTAAGCTAGAGAGATGATCAGTCTCTCCGCCGCCGGGTTCTCGAATGGAGGCAGCAAGAAGGGCTGCTGGAGGCGTTTGTGGAGGCGTAGGAAGGAGTTCAAATCTCGCTTCAACGTACTTAGGGACGTCTGCCTCATCGGTGCCTGTTAGATTGTCAACATTGTGTGCATCTGAGTCAATTTCAAAGTAGTTGGAATCTTGTTGACTCCCTTGATTTGAAGTAGAATTGGGAAGACTGATTCTTTGGAGCGTTTGAGCAAGCTCATCTAGGTCAGCTTCTTTCACATCGAGAATCAGGGTTTCGAGTGTTCCATCGAAGACCTGATCCTCATCAAAAATGACGTCTCTCGTAGAGATGATCCTATTGAGTGAAGGAATCCAGACACGATACACATTGGAAGAAGTGTATCCAATCAAATATCCGATCCACGCTCTAGGATCGAGCTTCTTGAGGCGATTTGTCTTCTTCTGCGCAGCCGGCGTCATCGCAAAAGCTTTGCAACCGTAGACTCGAAGATGTTCTTGTGCTGGCTTCCGCTTGTAGAGTCGCTCGTAGGGAGACTTCCACCTGAGTCTGTATTTTGGCGTACGGTTGTTAAGATAGACTGCGGTTTTGACGATTTCTGACCAAAGTTGTGCTGGGAGATTGCCTCGCATTGCACGAGCTTTCTCTTTGATCACACCCCCCGAGCGCTCGGCGCCTCCGTTTTGTGCTTGGGTGTACGGTGCCGAGGGCTCTAGCTTGAGGTTTTTGCGTTCGAGGAAATCCTTTACGGCTGGTTTTTGATCAACAAACTCGTTATCACACTCTATAACGCGTGGCTTGAATCCGTATTGATAAAGGAGATAATCAAATACTTGGGTTAGTGTGCAATTGATCGTGGTTGCAGTTCGGTCCGGGAGATAGTAATCCCAAGAAAACCCGGAGGACCTGTCCGTCACCAATAGGAGCGACTTGTACCCTTCGTAATCAGACTCGAAGTCGTGGAAATCGAGAGCTAATCGTTCTCCCGGTTCGAGGACGTCGGTTTCTCGTGGGGCTCGCCGAATCTGTCGCTTTGCTTTGGCTGTAGCGCACAAATCGCACTTGTGGGTCGGAATGCCCTTGATCCTGACACCTTGAGAGGCGTTGACGAGATGTTCAAGCGCTTGAGGGCCTGGATGGCCGAGTCTAAGGTGCCAGATGTCGGCAGTGGCTCGCTGGGGCTTTCTCTTGGTGTACGAGTTAAATTTATTGCGTCTTGTGAGAAAGGAGTGGCGTGAAAACTCTTCATCGATATCTTCCACAACGAGCTGCCCGTGTTTCTGTTTGATCAGGGCTAAGACGGAGCGGTCAGAGCGTCTAAGGCTCATGTGACGGTTTGGGTCGGTGTCAAGCCAAATTCCCAGTTTGCTGAGCTCGTTGAAAGAAATCAGGTTGCAAGCGAAGTTGTCGCAGAATGCAGCATCATAAAGGCGTAAAATCGATGATCCTGACGGGCCTGTGACTTCAACATCCACATCCCCAAAACCTTCAATGGGCACTTTGTTGTCGCCTGCCCACAAGAAATCTCCGTCTCTTGCCGCACGGAAATTGTTGAATCTGGAGATTTGGTTGAAGATATGAACCGTGGATCCAGTGTCAAGAATTGCGGAATTGCATAACGGATATTTGCTGATAGAGAAAGACATGTGCTTCTTTGATTCTGATTGCGCGATGAAGAAGCTGCTGAGAGTGCATTTCCCCATCGCTCGCACGAGTCAATCTTGGTCGTTATTCCCGGTGTCGATTTTGGCGGCTCTTTTGCCTTTGATTCGTTCTACTTCTCGGGCTAGCTCCTTGTCTTTGAGGTTCCTTTCCACAGCTGCCTTGGTGTAGTCCCTTGGATGCCAGTTTCCGTTTTCAGGGGGGAAGATAGCATAGCAATCTTCCATACGGTGCCCAACATTCTCACAGAGGCGGCATCGGCTATTTGACTCTTTATTTATTGCTCGAGGTCGTTTTCTGCTTCCCTCAGCGTTAAATGTAGGACCAAATGCTCCTCTTTTAACAGGCTTCTGCCGTGTTGCTCGTGAATCGAGAAATTGCGAAAACAGATTATGAATTGTTCGGTAGGTGATTGTATCGTCATTGATCCTGTCGGATAACTCGAAGGCGTCCACCCACGTTTCAAAGTGTGGTCTAAGAGCATCGAGGAAATTTCTGAGCCAGATTTCACGGTTGGTAGCTTCAACAAGTTTCTCGCGAATCCCTTCAGCCATTACTTGGTCCCAGTTATGAAGCCAGTCAGGCCAACTTTTAGGCGGCTTGCTCGTCACCATGACTGCATCGCGGTACTTATTTTGAAGCTTTCTCACGATCTCTTGCCTAGAGCCTTGGGCGTGATCCTTAAGGTTAAGGTACCACGTCTTGATCGATTCATTCGGATCACAGCAAGTCTGGTAGTATGACGTGCATACGTGCTGTCTCATGTATGTAGAAAGCTCAGTGATGCTATTCTGCTGGCGCCAGTACTCCTTTTCTTGGCTTTCGTATCTTCGCCATTGTAGTTGAGCGACCCTAACGGCTTGATCGTCTTCGTAGTCGGGCTCCAGAGGTCTCACGGGCTTTTCTAGGATAAATGCATTTGTGGATCGCCGGCCAGATTGCGGCCGTGAGGGGTCAATCCACTCCCAAAGGTGCAGATTCCTGGCCATACTCTGGAATTGGGAATTCCAGACGCTCCAGTCGGTTGGGCTTTCGAGGATAACCTCAACCTTCTTTGATGACAATGATTCCATTGTAGGTTTTCCTCTCTCGCGGGTATTTTTGCGGTTAG
Organism: Hirsutella minnesotensis 3608; assembly: GCA_000956045.1. NCBI lineage: Eukaryota > Fungi > Ascomycota > Sordariomycetes > Hypocreales > Ophiocordycipitaceae > Hirsutella > Hirsutella minnesotensis. Next base: position 380,959 of record KQ030518.1, on the reverse strand, counting down.
CTGCGCTCTTCTGGCGTGAGGTGAAGGATTGGATAAGTGGTTCGCTCGTAGGGCAATGAGACTCTTAATTGTCAGAAACTGGGGTTTCTGTCACCTTCCAACGTCACAGAGAGGCAGTCACCGGATGGACGAATTAATTGATCGAAGAAAGATGAAAGATGGTGATCCCTCGCTTCGGCTAACAGCTCAGTCTCCTTTTATGCCCTTGCATGTGATCTTGTGACCTTATGGACTGCCGAGGCTTATTTCCGCTTTTGCAGGGTCCCACATCTGCATATTCTGACAATAGCCTTCTTTATATATATATCTCCTATACGCATTACCTACCTTAAGCCTAACCTAACTACTAAAACGCAAAGCTAGCTATTTAACTATAACTTTAGAATAGCCCCTTAGCTAGTATTAGCTTAATAGCTGGTATTAGATATGGAAGGTATAAGATATATACGGGTATATAAGGGATAGGATTAAATTCTCGTTATTGTATTAAGTATATTTATTTATATAACAGATATAATATAGATTAGATATATAGATAAATGGCGCCGGTGCAACGGTTGACCGTTTTGCTAGGATTAGCGCAATATAACTTTAAAGTCTCTCTACTATATTCGACCTATGCACTTACATCACTGCACGACAATAGGAAGGTTTTCCTTGAGAGGCCTTAAAATCGGCCACAACCCCTCCTAAGCTTCACATAGGAGGGGACACACTGTGTACTTGCGGTATCATTGCGGTTCTTCCTGCCGGCCCAAGACCAGCTCCGTTGTCGCATGGACCATCCAGGCAAAAGTGAGACGCACATCCCAATAGCACCGCTGCTTCTTTCGACAAGATAGCTGAGAAGAGCCCTGGGAAGCGAAAGGCTATGGCGCTGGACTATGGCCGAGGCTGCCCGGCTCTGGATTGTGAGCGAGAAGACCGTGGCTCAGGGGGGGAGGATAGCTGAACTCTGGCGTTGCCTATTTCCACCGGGGTAACGAGAGGACTCAAGGAAACGTGAACGAGTTGGCCCGCTGCTAGTCCGCGGTATATTTTCCACGCCAACCCGAGATACCCGTATGACCGGGGCCAGGGAGCCTAGACCCAGAAGGGATTTTTGCAGCAGTATCCCTTGTTGTCCTCTGTAATTAATGTCGGTGTGTTGATTTATTTCGCCTGGATGGGGGGTCCCTATCCCCTTGACTGCGCCTCATGCGGTCAATCGCCCAATATCCCGTCAGCGGTGATACCAGACCTTAGACTACTTCTAAAACGCAGGGAAAGAGATGCGATCGGTGGTTGCACTATTGGCCTAAGCCGCTAACCCTTACGCTCAAACTCTTGATAAGGCATTGATGTTAGGCCTCCATCTCGGGACATGTCGTTACCAGAACCATCCCCATTGGTTCAAATGCTGTCCGGTGCTGTCTCCGGTGCAGCACTGTTAGCGCAAACATTGAGGCTTTTCGTGCAGCTATATGCATGTCTTGTCTTATATTGGGTCGGCCCGCGTGTGCCGAGAAAAAAAGCAAGTCTCTTTGCGGCTGTTAGCGGACCATCGCATGCAACGGAGCGAGAACCGCGAACAAATTTGACTAACTACCCTTGGCCTGATCGTCCGAGGGATTGACTTGGTGTCGCCACTGAACATTGAAGGTATGTATACCAGATCTTTTGTCCAGCAGCTACCCGACAAATCTATCAGATGTAGTTATTGATCGTGGCATGCATGTGCCAGCGTCGGCATCGCCGCTAAAGCAGCATCGTATCCTGCCTTGCTCCACGAGGGACTATACTGGAATCAGCACGCTCGCTGCCCAAAGTCCCCTCTCAGGACCAGATGGCGATGATGAAGTAGTTGCCATCTCCAAGCACCCCCAAATGCACACCCCAGTAGCCCCAGCTCTCCCTCTTTGACCGGGTATTTAATCACCTGCTTTCCGAAGTTAACCGTACTCCCTTTCACTGTACCTAGATGTTTGTTATGCCTGGCAGTCTATGACATTTGGCAGTCAGTACTAGTTCCAACATCTCGAATAGGCTATACTTCAGCCGCACACCATAGACGCCATGACCAAATTCGCCCCACTCCCAGTTACTCAGGGAGAGTCTTCCAAAGTCTGGCAGGCATTGTCTGCGTTGCTCCCTCCTCGCAGCCCAGACTGTAATTACTGGTGGAAGTTGACCGGAAAGCAGCTGGCTGTCCTGGTAGATGCCGCTGGCTACACTGTTGAGAAGCAGTATGAGGCACTGCTGTTCCACTATCACTTGATAGTAAGTCACTCTTTAGGGTGCAACTTTTACCACCACAGCACCGCGCTTCTAACTTAGCACGACAAGGTACCTTACCTGGGCCCGGCACCAGGACCTGATGGCAAGTACTCATGGCCGTCCATCTTCAGCATAGAAGGGCAGCCCATTGAGTACTCCTGGAAATGGAACACGGCTACCGGCAAACCGGTAGTGCGATATACTATCGAGGCTAAGGGCCATCACACCGGAACCCCCATGGATCCTCTGAATCAGGAAGCGACACGGGAGCTCTTGCACCGCCTTCAGAGGTTGATGCCCGGCGTCGTTGACCTTACGTGGACCAACCACTTGTTGGCGACTCTCTATGATCACGATCGATCCAAGCTTGAACAAGAGAACAATGGGGGCAAATGCTTAACCACGACTGTCATGGTAGCCACTGAGTTGGAGCCCAGCGGCTTGAGCTTCAAAACATATTTCGTACCGCGCCGGCTTGGCCAGAGCGTAATCCAGATTCCCCTGGCTGTATGGAAGGAAGCCGTTGCCGGAATATGCCCGGAAAACGCCGCTGCTGCTGCCGTCTATGATTTCCTAGACGGCCCCGAAGGCGCACTACTTAGTCCCTTGTGAGTATTTCCTTGGTCGCAATCTTACTCGGAATGACATCTCTCTATAATTTTATTGTTCGATATATATACATATAGAGAGAGAGAGGGAGGGAAGGGGTTTCGAGTATGGCATGCCCTGCAATTGGATTCAGTCACTAACGAGGTGTGGTCGTGCCACTGCAGCTTTCTCGCGGTTGATAACGTGAAACCGGAGGATTCCCGACTCAAGTTTTATTTTCTATCGCCTCACGCCAAATTCTCGTCAATACGAGAGATTATGACACTAGGTGGACGCATCTCAATCTCGGACGAGCGGCTTCAAGACCTACAAAGTCTGGTCGCCGCTGTGACTAGTTTGAAGGCGCAACCGTTTGCCGAAGATGCTGAGCCCCCCCTGACGGACCAGGACGGCCCCATATGCGACGGGGCCTCTGCCGGAGAAAGCACGTTTGTGCCCGGTTGCGGATACTACTTCAACATCGCCTCTGGGGGCCAGTATCCACAAATCAAACTGTTCGTCAAGCTGAACACGTACGGACCTGGTGATTTGGACATGACAGGCCACATCACGACCTGGATGGCTACTCACGGTAGGGGTCAGTACTGTCAGCAGTTCTCGAGCATGCTGAAGTATCTTTGCCGCGACGGACAACTTGGTGACAAAAAGGGTGTATACTCCTATCTTTCTTGCATGTTTAAAAACGATGGAAAACTGGAGGTTACAACGTATTTGAAGGCAGAAACCATGTTTACGTGTGGTCGAAATGGGGTCGCAGGTGAGGCTTAGGTCGTTGGTTGGGGCAATGAATAAACAACTGTGCGAAAAGCATGCCGGTAGATTCTGGATGGCTGCATCAGTCATGCTTTATGCCGGATTTGTTTTTCCGGTCTACAAACCTTGCTTTACTAAATCGCTTCAAGATATGTACATACCGGTACGTGTCCAGTTTTGTGTTCGCGTGTTGAGCCCAATACCCCATTACGACAGGCCAAAAGGGCCAACAAATGTGTTGCAAGGGTATTCTAACTTATCTGCTCATCAAAAAGAGTTAAACCTGTTAAATATCCAGCTCCAATTTTGCGTTCAGAGTCGCATTCATACGACATTTCGGATGGCTGAGCAAGCCAGAGGTACTATATTAGGTGAGATTCATCGATTTATTCATTAGTTCTATAAACCTGAATCCCTGAATTGGCCAAGTCAAGGAGAGGAAATCCGCTCACTTGCTGAACATGCTCAAGATCCTTGTACGCTGCCCATCGGCCGTCCTCGGGCTTTCAAAGGCTGCTTACTTTACTTTATCAAGTGAAGATCTTCGTCAACGGCAGCGTGCAGCAATTGGTTTGTAGCTAGTTGTCTAGTGAATACCCCGACCCACACTTTCAAGATACAAAATGATGATTTAGGAAGCGGTCAAGATCGGTCAGCTCATCCTTGTCCTTGGACAGGCCCTTGGCTGCACTCGCCGACTTCTTGAGCTTCCTCGCCTCGCTTAGGTCATTGGACATGCCGAAGTATCTTCCTTGGCATAGCTGCAGGAATCCGAACATGTCACAGATACATCCCAGCGCCGGGTTTCCCCGCATCTCAAACGATTTCCAGTCCTCGACTGGCACAAATCGCGACCTCGTTCCAGTGACTGTAGGACAGGTAAGAGGAGGAGCTCGTGGCGGGCGGGCATCTATGACAAAACTAACCGCTTTGAAAGAGCTTTGTCAGGTCTTCTGGCGTAACCAGATCGCTGATCCCCTGTATGAATTGCTTGTCATAACTCCCTGGATCGAGTAGGACGCCATGTACGAGATCACCCCAGTCCTCCTCGACGGCGATCAGAGGCATCTTTCCATCGCCCCCCCATCGAGGCGTGCGGAGCGTTCTGTATCCATCAGCGTCGTCCTCGTACGGGAAACCGCCCAGGAGTTTTGCCAACTCGCGGGACGTGTGGTTCTCCATGTACCAGCCGGCGGCGATGACTACTGCGGTCTTGAATCCTTTGGCTTGAGCATATGTACCAATGGTATGTTTTTCTACTACTGTCAGCGGGCTTGTCGGTTCAATGTTATCTTGGCAATAACCACAACGGTCTCACCATCGAATAACCGTGATGGAGTGGCTCCTTGGCTGAGCAGAGAGGCAGAGGCAAGTCCAGAGTAGACGAAAACGTCCACACCCGCTTCGAACGCAGCATCGACAATGGACTTTCCAAGATCACTCTCCGTCTTGTGGCTAGGTTCATACAATGCCTGCATATTCAGTCAACAAAGCTGAGCCCAAGCTGCGATTTGCCCATATCATGAATGTAACTTCGCACCAGGTCAGAACTGTCGGTGTTGACAAAGACGGCCCAGCTGCCCTTAAAGGCTTCCAGGACCTGTTCCCGCTTGTGGCCATCCGCTTTGACCACGTCGACTCCTAAACTAGCCAGCTCTCGCGCCTTGCCGGAATCCGGGTTGCGAGTGATCGCGCGGACTGAAAAGGCGTTCGACTTGTTTTGTAGTAGTGAGCGTACAACACTCCCGCCCTGAGTGCCTGTAGCACCGTAGACGGTCACAAGCTTGCCGGAAGACATGATTCAGGAGTTGGCTGAGCTTTGGTCATGAACTTGTAGTCACGAGCACAAGAATCTAATTTATAAAGGAGTCGCAATGCGTCAGTATGGACCACATAAGGACTGGAGATAACAACAGCTTCTGAGAGGGGGTCTTCGAACATTAACAGTTCAACTATGTGCCTTCGTACTGCACCTCTGTTTCGTCGTGCTTGCGCTCCTTGTGTGGAGTGAAATGGTCTGGGGTCAGACCCGTGGGGTATTGTTACAGAACGAGGGAAAGACGGTGAATTCAGAACAATCGCTAGGGCCTGTTCGTAGTCTGGTATCATCCTTGCCCATCAATCAGCCCATCTCTTTAGGGCATAGGAGGTGCCTCTCACCGGTCACTAGACTAAAGCCAAGGACGTAATGGGGTGGGAGGGAGGGGGTGGGAAGTGAGCAGTGGAAATGGGGTGAATGCATTAGAATAGCCTCACTTTACGGAGATCTATAGTGTATGTATGTACTGCATCACGATAGGAAGTGAGGCATGACAACACATGAGTCACTGAGGCAATTCCAGGGCGGTGCAATAATGGGGAGCATGATTGGGTACATGTAGAGTGGCGAGAAAGAGCTACGTGGCAAGTTGCCAACATGAAGTGAGCATGCACGACGAGACATGGAGTAAAGAATGAGGACCAAGCGGTTCCATTACGTACAAAGATTGAAAATAGATACTCTGTTAATCGTACAGTATATATAATGGCATTCTCTTTCCCGTAATATTGTGCTTCCGCGAGGCTTGGCAAAGTTTCTGGTCTGACGGCTCGTTTCAAGCGCCTTGATTATTGTATCGCATTATCGAACTGAAATCTCCGACCCTCTTCAACATCCAAGACGTACACAACACCATGGCGGATCTTTTGAAATCCCGGGTTGAAGCGTATCGTCAGTCCTGGCTTTCAGGGCAGATAGACGAAATTGCCACCCACTGGGCAGACAGTGGTGCTGAGATGACGGATTACAGTAAGGGTCCCGACGCTACGAGATCAATTCGAAACGATCCGAGTACTCACTTTTGTGCATAGTGACACTCAACTTCAAAATGGATAAGAGAAGGGCCATGGATTGCATCGGCGGTATGCTAGCGTTCAGTCGTGATCTTACCATGAAAACCGTTAGTTTAAGCGGGACACCAGACAAGGCGGTATGGGAAACTATAGCAGAATTCACCTGTCTTGATGATGTTCCGAATTCCCCTTATAAAAAAGGAGAACGGGCACAAATATTTGGAGTTACTTTGGTGGAGTGGAACGAGCAGGGCAAGATTGTGAAGTACGACGACTACTGTTGCTGGGGCAAGATAAAGAGCTAAGTTAACTTGAGAGCGTACATGAAGCTACGTAGCTATGGAGAAGCCAGGATCCTGATTGGTTCCTTTATCGTGCAGGAGAGAGGTCTTGGGTTGCCTAAATACATACATATGCGACAGCAGCTGGTACTGTGGCGAGGGTGGAACAATCTCTCGTTCCAGGGCTCCTAATACGTACATGTACCCGGGCCACGTTAAAGTGGGCGTGGCACGGGTAATCATAAGAGACTATTCGTCTTCATGTTCAATTCACTTCAAAATCCCGTCCTTTTTTTTATACTTTTTTTCATTACTCTCATGAGGCCTGGGGCTATGGAGAGGCAACTAAGCTACAGGCCTAGTTACAAGCTAGCTAGCTAGCTAACTAGCTCGCCTTGCTATAAGTAAAGAAAAACAAAGGAAAGCTCATCTGATTGGTATATCGTGTTATAATTAGCCTATAAGCTAGGCCTAGGCCTAGCCTATAAGCTCGAAGGCTACTCTTTTTCAAACCACGGTGGCGTTCCTATCCGGAAAATCCCGTCGTACATAAGAGCCAAGGGAAGAATACGAAATAATAACTGTTGGCCGCCGTACCCATGGCCCTAGGCGCCGAAGCTGAGAGACCAGGGGTGCGTTGGCAAGGCCTTCCATTCATTCCTCAAGACATGTGTAGAACCGGAACGCCGGGGGAAGTCTCGTACTTCAAGATGAGAGTACATTATTTTTCAACTAAAATGGCGGCGCATTGGTGTGCCTTTATTTCCACGGTCAGCGAGCATTTTCCGGTCAATGGCCTCGTCCTTGATTTTTCAGGTTCCCCGTTGACTTTGAAACCCCTTCCGGTAGTGTGTCCCCAAGAAGACCAGAGTCACTTTTCTCCCAGGGCTGCTCGACCTCGATGGCCCGGACAAGCTCCGCCGCCTTCGCACTCCTCGGTACCATCTTGTAGGGGAAAACCTTCGGAACGTTAATCATCCCGGGTGTGACCTCCTGCTTAACGTCAATCTCCTGGCCCTGTTCATCGATCGCCTTGCTAATGTTAAAGCAGCTAGCGTTTGCGCGATAGCTAAGAAGACGCTGGAGTTAGCAAAGTACTGGCCCGGGCATATCCTGCGTCCAAAGCCGAATATGACAGCCTTAGGATCAGGCTCATTGCGCGGCTCCAGGTACCGCTCTGGGTCGAATGTATCCGGCTCCTGGTATACCTCAGGATCGTGGCAGAACCACCAGACCCCGGAAAGCAGGCACGCCCCCTTTGGAATGAGATACCCATTGTAGACAATGTCCTCCTCCGCTGCATGCCACACGCCCAACGGAGCAACTGGGGACCACCGGTATGCTTCCTTAACCACGCCTTCGATATACGGCATCTTCTCTCTGTCCTCAAGCCGGGGAAGCCGATCGATGCCGATCACGCGGTCTATTTCCTCCTGCGCCTTGCGCTGCACCTCGGGGAACATAACCATAACTAAGACAAAATAGCCGAGGGTGGACACCATAGTATCGGCGCCCCTGGCATACATACTCGCGGCGGTCCACTTGATTGCATACTCGTTGAGGCTCAGCTTCGACTCCGTGTCGCCGTCGCCGCTTCGTTGGGTCAGCTTGGACACATACGACGGCCGATGGCTACGGTTAGCCACCTGCTGCCGAACGAACGAGTAGGGAACTTCCGCCACTTCATAATTGATCTTATTCCACCGCCGGGCTGTCTCTTTGAATGCTGTGCCGGGGAAACCGTCCGGTAGGTGCTTGAGAGCAGGAATAGTATCGACTAGCCAGGCGAGAGGAACTCCGGCAAGCGACAAGTTGGCCATCATGCGCTCGATCAAGCCAACCAAGGGGTCAGCCTTGTTTGGCTCGACAGAATAGCCGTATGTCATTTTCAAGATCATGCCCCCGGTCCACCTATATTAGAAGTGAGCGGACTATTAGCCGGTCGGCTGCTCAATACATGTAGAGTCCGTCAAAGAATGAGCATTACTGTCTTCCTCTTATCTCTCGAACGTCGACGATTGAACTTACGCTCTTAAATTCTTGATTAGGTCCTGCGGCGTATTCAACATCCGCAAAAGAAAACGCCGCACCTCTGCTTCTTGAATGTCACTGAACTCGGAGACCGCCGCTGTGGTGCCTAGCTGCTGGTGCAAAATCTTGCGACCGAGGCGGAAGTTTTCATCGTACTGCTGGAAGGCTATGATCCCACCGAAGCCACACAATCTAGACGAGAACTCCAGCTCAGGCCTTGCCAAGGTCTTTTTCGAATTCGTCTCTAAAAGATCGTGCGCCGCTTGTTTGTCATTTATTATGATGAGAGTCTGCCCCATAACAGTGACGGAGCTGATCGGGCCGTAAGAATCTTTATGCTTGAGCCAATGCTGGAACTCTACCTCTCCCTTTGCTGGGAGGTCCATGAGGTTGCCGATAATGGGTAGAGGCCGAGGTCCCGGAGGAAGACCCGGCCTAGCCTTATTTCGAGAGTACTGTCGATGGAGGAGGAAGCATGTCAATAGAACAATACTAACTTGTACCGCAAGCAAGCCGGAAGTCATCTGGCCAGACCAGGGCTTCCGGATCGCGGCAGCTATCGATAGATTCCGGATCGAGAATGACATTATCTGACTTAGAAGATTTATTGGCAGCGCCACGAAAGAAGTAGGTAATTATCGATGCGGCTATGTTGAATACAGATTAAGGTTATGTACCTTATTATCTAACAGAATGTCGGTTTTGTACAACTATTTATACCTACCGGTGTTCTGTTATATCCCCTACCTGCTGAATTTTACGTTCAGCGATTACTACTAGTTAATAAGAGCATGCTATCTTCCAATTACAACGCCCCCCTTTTCACCAAGATCACCTACAGATTTTGGTGTTAGGGGTGGCGATTTTCTGGTCTCCGCATGGGAGCCTCTGGGCCTCTCGATCCACTCCAGTCCAAAGCTTTGAAACTTCAAATCCAATCCATAGTCTAATGCTAGTCCAGTCCAACAAGATCACTGGTTGATTGCATTGTTTGCCAGCCAGCCCGTGACAATAGCAACCTTGTCGAGAAGAGGTTGTGATCCCATCTTGCTAAAATAGTGTCGCATACTAAGGCTGCCTACGAATAGAAGACTTATTTATGAGGTGGCGATATTACTACGCAACGCCGCTGTGGCCTATTCGGCAATAGCTACATGTCTACATAATTATGCGACGAATTGGATATTTCATTTGTACAAAGAGCTGCACAACTCCGTGCGTTTATTCACTCGCTTCTTGGTCTTTAAATAATTCTCATCAATTGCCTGATGTCATCCCTGACCCGTTTGGAGCCAAATGTCTGACAAATAGGCCATCCGGTCGCCTCTTCTCCAGTGTCCGAAGGCGTCAAGAGGTCAATCGCTCCAGGATATCTTTGTATATGACGTTCGACCTAGAGATACGTAAAGGATGCGGTCTGCAAGCGATGAGTTGTTGTAGCGTGGTGTAGAGGAAGTGATCGTCGGTACATAGGTCAAGGTGTATAGGCTAGCAGGCGCTTAATGTAACCTTGAGAGCAGAATATCTTACTGGCTCTAATCCGACGCCTTGGGGCGAGGGCGGGTGAGAAAGTACTTGGTGCGATGTTTATCAAGTTGCAGACACAAACGCCCAGCAGAACAATTGTCCTGCTTAAGTTGGGAGTACCAAGTACGTGGAGAGTTATTTTGACATGCAATTATAGAATATAATTCATCCCATAGTGTACTATTGAATTTCTATTGAACCCATTTTTAGTTTGTATTCTGGATCGTGGACCATTTTCGAGGTTTGCCGCGGTGAGTCGAGCCCAGACGTGCAGCAAGTGGACGATGTTCAATCCGTATACGCTCGTGAAATACAACCAGTTTTGGCATCCGCTACGGCACGTTGGTCCCTCTGAGACACTGAGGCTTAGACCGAGCGCATAAGCTGCCCCGAAGAAGTTCGGAAGAACCCTAAAATCACCCCTGTAAGCTGGCTGTGCAACGTGGTGCAAGTGAAGCTCTGCCGCCACCCGCGTGCCTGGTCGGGACATCCCGCGATGTTGTGGAATTTGCTTTTTTCGGATCTGCCACTCTCGCGAAGAGAGCTATATGGAAAGGAGGAAAAAGTCACAAAGAAAGAATAAGTCAGATCAACCGTATAGGTCTCCTGCGAATGTGTGTATTCATATATCGTTCTATTCCGTCTTGATCTGCGTTGCCGCTTTATATTCTTGTGATGATAGGTATGGTGGCGATAATGCCACCCAGGCAGCATAGATGACGATATTAGCTAGAAAGTTCGAAACCATTATTAATATGGCATTACGAACTGCTTGCTGTTTTTAGGCAACAGCGTGAATGAGCGTCTTTATCTTGACAGGACCTATTAGTCATCCACTCGTCAAGCAAGCTGCGGGCTTCACAGCCGAGACCGGACCTTCTTCTCAACACACCCCCTTAGCTGTGGCACTGGCCTAGACCCTCTAGGAAACAGCTACACACAGTCAAACAGGGCCTCTGGCATGTGAGCATGAAGGTAGGGGCAAATCCCTTTTCGCTATCCAGTCTCGGAGTGTCTCCAGGCGAGCTTCTTGCCAAAGTCGATCTTTCAGGTCCACTATTCCTATTAGCCTTTGGAAAGACTGCAGCTTCTGCAGCGGGAGTGCCTTTGTTAGACCGTCTGCTTTCATCTGTGCCGTAGGCACCCAATGCAGACGTATCCTTCCTTCTTCGATCTCCTGCCGTAGCCAATGCTGGTGGATATCAACGTGCCGTAGCCGTGTTGATAGCTTCGATCCTCCTTCTAAGAGTCGGATGGTCTGCGTGTTGTCACACTCTAGCTTCAAAGGGCTAGGAATCTGGATCTGTAAGGACTGGAGGAGGCGGCTGAGGAAAATAGCCTCCTTGGCTGCTTCTGAAATGGCCAGAAATTCGGCTTCTGTGCTAGACGTAGCCACTGTAGCCTGCTTCGAAGCTCTCCAAGCAATAGGTCCGCCGAAAAGGGTCATGACGTATCCTTGTGAGCTTTTCCTGTCGAGGGAATTGTCTGCAAAAGAAGAGTCACTCGAGCAGACGAAGATCTCTGCTTCCTTCTCTCCTCCCCCTAGTCTTATTCCATAAGACTTCGTAGCGAAGAGATAAAGGAGGACTCGGTCTGCGGCCATCTGATGCGTGGAGTCAGGATTCTGGTTTTGCCGGCCTAGTCGGGAGACAGCAAAAGCTATGTCCGGCCGCGTGGAAATAGCTGCAAAAAGGATAGATCCGACCTTCTGCTGGAATTGATGGACTTCCTTCTGCGAAGCTTGCCATGCTATAGGAGCCGGAACTAGCTCTTCGTCCTGCATCGGAGTATCTGGAAACCTTTGAGAGAGGAGACTCGGGTCCCCAATTAGCTTATGAGTGATTTTTTCGATATAAGCGTCTTGGGTCAGCCAGATCGTCTTTCGGGCTCGGTCCCGTAGGATGTGGATCCCTAGGAACCAACGGGGCTCCCCCAAAAGGCTCATCCGATAGCGTTGCTGTAATCCGGCCATAGCTTCCTTTGCTATCTCTTTGTCTTCCTTCCTATAGGCCCAGATGAAATCGTCCACATAAAAGAAGACTAGGACTCCGGCCTTCCGCATTACACAAGGTTCTTGTGGAACCTTCTCGAAGCCTAGAGCCTCGAGAGACCCTGTGAGATGCTGTTGCCAAAGAAGAGGAGAGCGGCGTAGCCCATAGAGAGCTTTTCGAAGAAGAAGGACTCTGCCGGGCCTCGTGAATCCAGGGGGCATCCTAATAAAGACCACCTCGTCTATCGGGCTGTTGACAAAGGCGTTGACTGCATCCATCTGTTCGAGCTCAAGGTCGTATTCGGCTGCTATAGCCATCAGGGCGCGAAAAGATAGGCCGGCCAAAGTTGTGGCCCTCGTAGGAAGATCCCCTTCCTTCTGCTGGTTCCCACACACAACAAGGCGTGCCTTGCACTTTTGAAGGAAGCCATGCTTGTCAGTCTTGTAAACAAAGACCCATTTGCACCCTAGGACCTGCTTGCCGGCTGCCTTCTTCCAAGGGACCTCTTCGAAGGTACCCATCTCTTCGTGAGACTGGAGATGGTCCCGTTGGGCCTTCGTGAATTCTTCACGGAAGGGATGCTTTTCAAGCTGCCGAAGTGTCTGCGGGAGGTCGGGAAGGTCCTTCTTATGTGGCCTAGCCTTCGCCTTAAACAGCCTTCCAGCTGTAAAAGCTCCGTGGATCCCGTCTTCTATTGGCTTCGGGAAGAAATCCTCGAATCGGTCCTTGGGCTCTTCGAACGGCTCTTCCGATCCTACCTGCACAGATGGTCCTAACGCATGAAAGGTGCCTGCCCCCACCCCCTTAGGAGCGGAAGAGACCGGAAGGAAGACTGAGAGAATAGATTGATAGCTTTCTTCTTCGGGAGGCGTAAGATAGCTAGCTTCTTCTAGCTCCTTAGCTCTCTTCAGGGCTCCGTCGTCTTCCTCTTCGTCCTCTTCTTCTTCGTCGGGCTCTGGGCTTTCGTCACGGACAAAGATAGTGCTCCTGACCTCGTCTTCGTCATCTGATCCAAGCTGACTCTCTAGGTCTGTTTCTTCGTCGAGGACTTCTTGATTCTTCTGTTGACTCTCCGGAATAGAGATCTGCTGGACTAGCTGATTGATGCTTTCCAAAAGTGGCTCTTGCTCTCTCTTCCCGTCAAAGAAGGTCCTTTCATCAAAAATAACATCCCTAGTCGAAATTACTTTCTTCAGCTGTGGAATCCAGATCCGGAAGATGTTCGTTGAATTGTAGCCAACTAAATAGCCGATGTGAGCGCGTGGATCTAGCTTTTGGAGCTTTTTCCTTCCTAGTTGTGCATCGGCAGTCATTGCGTAAGCCCTGCACCCGTAGGCCCGAAGATGCTTGTGCTGTTCGGGTTGATCCTTTCGAGTGAAGAGCTCCAACGGGGTTTTCCACAGGACTTGTTGATCTTCCGGGTCCGACGGACTTGCTGACTGGCTTGGCAAGTCCACGGGCGGCCTAGGGGCTCGAGGCGTCCGATTCCACACGTAGCAGGCTGCTTCCACCGTCTCCTTCCAAAGGTCATGTGGAAGCTTCGCGGCTATCCTCATCTTCCTAGCTTTTTCAATGACTATCCCTCCGAACCTCTCTGCACCCCCATTCTGGGCCTGGGTGTTGGGAGCTGACGGCTCTGCCGAAATCCCCTTCTTCCTCAGCCAATTCCTGATCTTCTTAGTGAACAGCTCTCCGTCTGACCGTACGTTCCGGACCGTACAATCAAACCTTAGCTTCATCCAACTAACGAAGTCACGGAGGGCTGCCCAGTTGTGCTTCTCTTGATAGGTCCGAAGGAAATAGGGGAAAACCATCCCTGAAAAAGCATCCGTGATGAACATGACTCGAAGGAAGGGTCCGAATTCTTCGTCGTGGCTTGGTGCTAGGTCGGTCCAGTCGATCCAGATTTCCTCACAGGCATAGCTCCTTTCCCTTGTTGGAGGTCGTCGTGAGACCTGCCTTCGGGCTCTTCCCTGGGCACAGATCTCACACTCAGCAGTCTTTGGACCCTTGATTCGAAGACCTTTCCTTTGTCCTAGCTTATACAAAGCCATCGGACCTAAATGACCCAGACGGGCGTGCCAAAGGTCGGCATCTGCAACAGCTGTAGGTCTCGGATCCCTTGACCCCTTCCTTCTTGGCTTGGAAGCAAGGAACGCGGCTTCGTCGAAATCTTCCTGCTTGATTGGTCGGAAATCAAGGACGAATTGCTGATATACCCTAAATAGCACACAGATCGGTCTCCGGCTCTTGTGGACTAGCCGGGTAGGCGTTGGAAAAGTGTCCCAGAAGATCCCTTCGTCTCGGAGGAGTTGAAAAGAGACAAGGCTAGCCGAAAAGGTAGGGCAGTAAGCAACCTTCTTTAGCCGAAGCTTTCTCTTTGACCCGTCGGGTGCTGTGACTGTCACATCAACCCTTCCGTAGCCCTCTATTCGAACCTCTGAGTCTCCTGTGATTAGAAAGTCCGCTCTGGCCTTTCGAAAGGAACGGAATCTGCTAAGGTTGTTGCAGATGTGAAGGGAGGCTCCTGAGTCCAAGAGGGTCGAATTCTTCAAAGGGTAATCCGCAGACTTCTTTTCAGCCGAGTAGAGAAAGGCTGGATTAGCAATTCCTACTATCTTGCCATGCTTCCTTCTAGGACGAGATCCTAGAAGCCGCTGTGGTTGCTATTTTTCTTGATCCCTCTTGGCCTTGATTTCTTCTACCTTCTTCTGCAAAGAGGCATCTTCCTTTAGGGCTTTCTGGGCTCTCTTGATAAGGCTCTCGTTCTTAGGCATGTGTGGTGGACGAAGCTCTTCAAAGATAGACCAACAGTCGGATAGGCCATGCCTAGTCGATCCGCAGCCTAGACAACGAGTCTTCTTTTTCTTTTTCGACGGCCTCTGGTCGTCTTCGTCGCCGTCAACGTGGAATCCGGCTCCTCGGCGACTGATACACGCGCGCCCGGGCGCCCATTTATCTGTGAGCGCCCGGGCGCTTTTTTGACTAATTCCTGCCGACTTTGCTCCACCTGTAGTTGTTCCATCCAATTAGAGCAGAATGTTCCCTCAAGAAAGGTACTTACCCATAGCAACAATCATAACAAGGAAGCTGCTCATGCCTGATATCGCGGCACAGACGGGCCAAGTACGCTACGCAGCGCAACCTGTGGGGAGTCTCAACTTCAACCACAGGTGCATAGATGAAGGGTGATCCGATGCGATAAAGGTTGACGACGAGCTACGGTTGGTGCCCAAACTACAAACAGAATATTCCCGCGTTGACGAAGACGGTGTCAGAAACCTGATAAAGCGCAAAAGATTGCTAGAAGCAACAAGTGTTGTCTCCTAAGATGAAGTGCATAGAGTATATCAGTAGCTGTAACTCTCGCGAAGAGAGCTATATGGAAAGGAGGAAAAAGTCACTAAGAAAGAATAAGTCAGATCAACCGTATAGGTCTCCTGCGAATGTGTGTATTCATCTATCGTTCTATTCCGTCTTGATCTGCGTTGCCGCTTTATATTCTTGTGATGATAGGTATGGTGGCGATAATGCCACCCAGGCAGCATAGATGACGATATTAGCTAGAAAGTTCGAAACCATTATTAATATGGCATTACGAACTGCTTGCTGTTTTTAGGCAACAGCGTGAATGAGCGTCTTTATCTTGACAGGACCTATTAGTCATCCACTCGTCAAGCAAGCTGCGGGCTTCACAGCCGAGACCGGACCTTCTTCTCAACACATACATGTATGCTCCCACCTAGCAGACTCAAACGCCCATTGCGCTTTTTTGGTTCCTCAGATACTACATGTATTAACTGCACGGGAGTTGTTTTTGCACATCGTCCTCACTCTCAATTGTTTTAACGCACATGTGCCTTTAAGTGGGCGCTGATGGGGTATGATTGAACCGTTGTCACATATCAAAGTCCATCTTTTGCTCCTCGCCTCCGTTTCTTACACCTTTAAGGATTGAAGACTTGCGACTTTTCGGTGTAGGTATAGCGACGAGGTTTCAGAGATCTTGTCACCATACATGTATGTACATAGTCAGAGGTATCACCAGATGCAAGCTGGATGAAGTCAAAATTCTGGATTATTGCAGTTTTGAGGACAATGGGGCCCTTGACCAATTGAGCGTTGTCAGGTCTCGGAGCCGGGCTGACCATTGCTACATGTAGTGATCAATGGCTACATGATGCATTGTCGGACAAACGGAGTGTGACTGTTATTCTTTCACATGTCGCGGGTGTTGATGTAGTCTCGTTTCATTATAAACATTATAAACGAATACGTGTACCATTGCTGCATGTGCTTCTAAAATGGTGGTTTCTGTGATGAACCGTTGTCTCATTTCTCATTGAACCGTCTTCAGTGTTATATGTGAGCGCGACAAAGTATGCCTATTACTGTTGGACGTAGAGTGGTTCTGGGGTATAGCCCTATCATCTCAGATTCTCGTTGCCCAAGAAAGTCAGTCGTCAGCTATCAGTTTTGTTAACACGGTACCATTGCCCTATCACAACCGTCTGGTCTCACTTCAGCACGCCTAAACACGAACCGAGTTAACCCCCATGCTCGCCTCATCCACGGTCAATACGCATCGGCCATTGTCCATCTAGAAACAATGATGGCCTCTGTGCATCAACGGCTTCGCGCTCGCAAGGCGTGCATCCCGTGTCGCCATCGGAAGCGCAAGTGTGATGCTGGTGAACCTTGTGGCATGTGCACGGCGTATGGATATGACTGCGAATATCCACGGGACGATGGCCCGGCGAAAACTGCCCGCGATGCCAAGGTCACGAGGCGCCTGACCGCACAGGCTGCAGCCTCGGCAATCTCGCCCTCGGAAGCTGCCTCATCGCCCGGCGGGAAGGGCATGGCTGCCGCAAAGACATGGACGATGGCAGGGCCGACACATGAGCAAGAGACGGGCATGCTAGACGCTCAAAGGGCGCGCTTTGTGAGCGCATCTTCCGTCATTGCCTTTCCACGCGTCCTTGATTTCGAGCTCGGGTCCAAGAGGCCACACGTTCTTCACTCGTTTGGATACAACATGGGAGTAAGACCAGAAGAAAAGTCAACTCACAGCGGCCATCTTGCGAATCTTGTGACCGAAGAGGACATGGAATCCTTTTCCGCAGTTTTTCATTCCGTCCTGGGCTCCTGCATTGACTTCATACATCCCGAAACATATCGACGGCGGAGTCAGCAATACTACCGAGATCGAGAAGAAGACGCCATATTTGGAACTGTGGTTGCCGGCGTGGTCGCCTTGGGGTCTTTCTTTTCTTACAAGAACGGCCATCCCAGAGAGACTGATATAGCCCATTTCGCCAAATCGGCGCTCGAGGATCCAGCCTTAACCCGCCGACCTACGCCTGAGCAGATTATCGCATGGGCATTGCGAACTATTTACCTGCGATCGACGACGCGGCCCAATAATGCCTGGATGGCATCCTGCACCATGATGCATCTTATGGAGGCACAAGGGCTCCATAGAGACGAAAACATTAAGCGGCTAGTCCATGTCCCGAGTATAGCGGCAGCCGGTCTCGACGAGAACAGGATCAGAACCGTCTTTTGGACCGCTTGGTCGCTTCACATTATTCTCTCGTACGAATACGGGCGTTCGGCCGTTCATTATCCTGGGGTGACGTGTGCCGACTTCAGCCTCGACTCGGGCGAGTCTGACGCTCACCGGCTGGTTCGTCTTGCGCAAATAATCCCTTGTCCAAACTCGCCTTTTCGACTACAAATAACGCCTCAAGATCCCAAGGACGACCTGTGCCATAGGATAAGAGCGCTTGATCGAGTTCTCAATTACCACTCGTTCCTCATATTCACGAAAGCCGATATAATGTTTTGCTTCTATCGGCGCCTCTATCAGTTCCGAGCCAAGTTGGGAGACGACGTTGTCCAAATCTTGATCAAGGCTGGAAATGAGTCTGTCAAGGCAGCCACTGCCGTCGCGCAGAGAGGTCTCCCCTTCTGGAACGCCGTCGGCAGTGTGTTTCAGTATTGCTGCGTTCTGATTGCACTTGATACGCCGGCTGCCCTGTCGCACATCCCGTCGGCGATTCAAGGGTTGCAAGACATTGTCTGCGCATTTGACACAAGATTGACACGTGAGGCGCTGTCAACGGTGCAAAATCTGCTACAGGACCGCATTGCGAGGAAAAGGCAGGAACTTGAGTATTTGGAGGCCGCAGACGTCAAGAGGCCGGCGCTTTCGACGTCTCCCGAGAGCGTTCAGCCCGACCATGACACCTTTTTGGATCTGGACCTCCTGGCGCAAACGGGTGATCCACCAGAAGGATTCCTGTCCGACTCATTCTGGCAATGGCTGAGGTGAACATTACGGCGCGGCCCAAATGTGTCATGAACTGCTTGCTATTCTGACCTGCCACGATACTTTAATCTCTATCAAGGTGACACTCGCCTGCACGCGAGTTTCGCTATGTACGGTATAAACATTGTCCTCCACTTCTTTACTTTCTAGACCCAGGTCGTCGCCATTCAACCCAGCAAAACGTCAAGCCTACAAAAACTCCGAGTCCCGCCATGCCGACACCCGTATACCATGCGCCTCGATACCCAGATAGGATATCTCGCCCTCCATCGTTGACGTTGTATTCGACAGTGCCGGCAATGCCTAACCCAATAGATATTGAGTAGTTGACCACCGTGTTGACTAGCGATGCGGCAAGACCCTGATGCTCTTTTGGCATGGCCCTGCTGAGGAGGATCGTGCCGGCTGGGAAAGAGAGGTCCATACCCCAAGGCAAAACGATAAAAGCGACAAATGTCTGCGCCCAATAAATCTGATTCACGGGTAAGGTTGCCATGAGTATACCGCCAGTGAGGAACGCTGCCATGGCAATCGTCATGACGATCGACGCTGATATACGGCCCAATAGGAACCCAGTAGTCAGGGCAGCACAGAGCCCACTCACAGCGACGACGCTGAACTGGGCTGTGGTAAGAAGGGGCGTCTGTTGTCGAAGTACCTCGAGAAAGTTCCAGATATACAAGACGAATACGCCGAAACTCGACCAGCCTGCTGCAATGCAGGCCAGTGAGAATACCGAGTCCATGCGCAAAAGTCCGAATGGCAGGAGTGGGTAGTCGGCTTTCTTTTCCGCGAAAATAAAGAGAGCAAAGAGAAGGACGCCAATGATGAGAGTGATGTAGGTATAGGGGGTGGTCCATCCAACAACGGGCCCCTGATTCCAAGCAAAGTTGAACAGCACAAGTGCAGCGACACCTGTGATGCAACCGAATAAGTCGATCCTCGACCATATACTCGAGGTGTCGCCCTCGGGGGCCGGGGCAGGTGACCAGGGGATGACGAGGAAGCCCAAGACGGCCAGAATCAAGCATGCCACACACATGATCCAATACGCCCATGGCCACCAAGCAAGCTGGGTGAGAAGACTGCTAAACACAGCTCCGATGACGAAGCCTCCCGGCGCTGTGGCTCCAAAAAGGCTGAAGACCATGTCCTGCCGACGGCCGGGCTCATAGGTGCGGCCAAGGATTGCAATAGCGTTTGGCAAGAGAAATGCAGGTCCTATCCCCTGCATGGCGCGCGAAAAGTCAAAGAGTATGCGCGTGCTGTAGACGGAGAGTCCCGCCACGAGAGACCAGAGCCCGAACCAGGCGAAGCCTGCAACGAAGAATCTCTTGTGGCCAAAGACGTCGCCCAGCCGGCCGGCAATAAGGATAAATGTGCCAACGGTCAAGGAGTATCCGGCAGCAAACCAGCTCAGTTCTCCGGGGCTCTTGACGCCGAACGAGTCGCCAATGTAGTGCATCGGTGCGATGCTCATGGCCAGACCAGCCTGGGTCATGAGCTGCGCGGAGCAGATGACGGCGACAAAGAGGATCTCGCCCAAGAGGGACTGGGGACGCTGAATTTGCGAGACATGGCGTTGCAGAGGCTTGAGATCCTCGGTGGGTGCTGGTGCGGGCTTCTCATTGCAGAGCCCGGTCTCGACGTCGGCGGCTGAAACATACAGGTTAGACATGATGCTGGGTTGGTCGTCTCCAGACTTTGGGGAGCTTTCAATGGTCGGCGGAAGACCCTGAAGAAGGAGTCATTTACCTCGGTTAATGGAGGTGCAAGAATGGAGTGGTGCATGAGGCTGAAGTAACGGAAAGTCGAGACATCTTATTGTTTATATGTCTTGCCGGGCTTAGCTTTTCGACGGCGAACGAAAGGGTCCGCTTCGGCGCCGGAAAGAGCGGGTCGGAGGCGGGGCGGATAGCGGCTATTGCGGGTCGGATCGGAGCGGAAGCGGAGCGGGTCGGAGCAGCCTGTCGCCCCGGAATCGCCGCAACGAGCCGTCTCCAATCCCCGACCTCTCCAGACCTGTTTTGTCATGATGATGTCTGAAGAATAATCGACGCGGGCTGATGTAAGGTGCAACTTCCCTTATACACGTCGCTGGGTATAAATGGGCGCCGTACGCTGCATGTCGCAATCTGCACGTCTTGGTTCATGGGCATTGAATTCAGTGATCTTTCCGACCACATCGTTTAAATTTACGCAACCCCGACACATACTTCATTGCCAAGGTCTTTTACCTATTTCTACACTTAAAGACAGCGACAATGACTTCTTCGATGACTCCAAAGACAATGCGCGCGTTGGTCTTGAGCAAGGCCTCCGGTGCGGCCCACCCTTCCCTGTCCTTTTCCCCAGCCCACCCCGTTCCGGCTCCATTGCCGGGCCATGTTCTTGTTCGTGTTCATGCCAGCGCGATTCAACCATCAGACATCTACAACTCCGAGGGCGGCTTTGGATCGACGACGTTTCCAAGGATCCCCGGTCGCGACTTCTCCGGCGTCGTTGTCTCGTCGACTCCCGGACCCGATGCGGACCAGTCGCGTTCTTGGCAACCCGGAACGGCGGTGTTCGGTACGTCGGGAGCTACGCATGCGTTCACAGCCGATGGTTTCCACGCGGAATATGCGCTGGTTCCCGCCAATGGCGTGGTTCCCAAACCGGCTGTGCTCAGCCACGTCCAAGCTGCGACGATGGGAGTGCCATGGACGACGGCCGCCCTGACTGTCGAGAAGTCCGAAGCCGCAAAGGGACAGACAGTTCTGGTCCTTGGGGCCAACGGCGCCGTCGGAAGTGCAGCATGTCACTTGCTTCAAGCGCGTGGATGCCGAGTCTTGCGAGGAATTCGGGGGCCTGGTGCAGATGTTGACACGGCCGCCGACCCAGGCCTCGACACGATCCGCGAGCTACCCGGAGTGGAAAACGGCCTGAATGCAGTTATCGATGCTGTCGGGTCGCCCGCGCTCACCCGAGCAGCGATTGACAAGGCCCTTGGCCAAGGAGGAAAACTGGTCTTTATTGCTGCGCCCAAGGGAGACAAACCAATCCCCGAGTTGACGTTCAACATGCGAGACTTTTATCGCTTGGACAAGAGTCTTGTTGGTGTCAACTCCATCGCAAGGGATGTCAGCACCATGGCCGCCTTATTAAAAGAAGTGGTCAATGTCATGTCGGACGCGCAGTGGAAGCAGGTAATGAGCGGCTCAAAATGGGAAGAAGTCGCCCTGGAAGATGCGGTCGCGGCGTATCAAAGTCAGGACAGGAAACGCAAGTTTGTGATAAAGATGATATGAAGCGAAGCATGATAATTTCTAACATTGACATAAGTGCCCAAATAAACACATGCATTGTCTCTCTCAAGACGTACATCCAGCACACTATTTCCTCCGTTTACAGATGTTCAAATTTGTTCTCAGTTGCCCCATGTCTTGGACAACATCGGCCACCCATACCGCCATACTTTGTGCCTGGGTCAGGCGACAAGCTGGAAGCCTTGCTTAGATATGTCGCCAAGCGCGAGCGTCTCGGATCTCTCGCAGAACGGCGCAACACCCTCTCCTTTGCACCATATACCACGAAAAGGTGCATGCGCCCAAAGTTGAAGGCGTCGCAATTGCGAGTAGGAGAACGCTGCAGAGCTTCATCTTGGCGTATTGGCCAAGAGCGAAATAGGGACGGCACCACAAGAAGACCAACCTCGGCAACACGATGAGAGTGAAAATAGATTGAGTAATAATGCGGCCTCTTGAACCGTTTCCGGCCTCGGCTGCACGTATGTATAATTCATGACGAAAGGAGCGCGAACAACATGATGAAGAAAAGTTGCAGGACCAAACTTGCATACAGCATACATCCTACTAACGAGATAAAACGCTTGATGCAGCGTGGCGCTGGGCTCAATTTTTTTTTCCGACCGAAGCTCAAGAATCAAGACCAAAAACGACGAAGATCTCGTGCATCTTGCGCGCCGGAATTGACCAACTCTCCCATTACCACGATAAGGCTGCCTGACTACCTGTTACGCGAGACAACATTGAAAATAGCAATGCTTCAGAGACTGAATACCTTCCATACCTTTGTACGTGACGGAACACGGCAATGTGATTACATTGGAGCCTCTTGTACAGCCATCAATGTCATTGTCTCCTGAAGCGCCTCCATTCCGTCATCGTTGCAATGTGCATTCAATGTCAGACTCGACAACATGAATCCAAGATACAAGTACCATCAAGAATGTCACCGGGGCCCAAGTAAACCACTGAAAAGATGCCATGATCCAACAAAAGATAGGTACGACGAGGAGAATGCGGGAGCCTAGAGCTGTGGTCTCTTGACAATGCACGTATTGATCATTCAATTGGCTACCCATCATGCATAGCCCTCTCTTCTGCATGTCGTACAACTGGGGTCCAAGGATTACGCAACTGCAACACGCGTCTGACACCTACATGTACTTAACATACAACAAGTCGGTCAACCTCTCGACGTTTTCATGTTCCAGCCCCGCCTCGTCTGGTGCGTCCTCGACAAAAGAGCCTGAACACAAAGCAATAGCCGCCCTTTTCCAGTACAAACGCCTTGGCTGATCCATAGTCACAAGGCCCAACATGAGATTGCGTCAATTGATCATCGCCTCCCTGGCTTCGGGGGCTATTGTCAAAGCATCGGAACTCCATGTCAATTTGCCCGTTGATTCACGTTCTGCCGACCAAGCACCGCTCCGAAGCCCAGAAACAACGAGTGAGAACCCATTCACAAAGGACTTCAAGGACTATGTCAAGCAAGTCATGAAGGACTGGAAGGTCCCGGGCATGTCAATTGCAGTTGTGGACGGGGATCAAGTATTTGCTGAGGTATCAGCCCCGGTTGACCAGACATCCAATGTTTGCGGCTTCAGTCAACCATGAAGCTCACTTTGTTTCCCAGGGCTTTGGATATGCCAGCTTTCCTGACAAGCTCGCATCACCGGAAACACTTTATTGGGTCGGGTCAACAACCAAAGCGCACCTGGCAGCGACACTTGCACAGCTCATTGATTCCGGAGCTCATCCAGAGCTTTCCAGGGGCTGGAACACTCCCATCTCCTCAATCATTCGCGATGACTTTGTGTTGAAAGACGACTGGGCGACTGCGCATCTCACATTGGCAGACGCAGTGAGCCACCGTACAGGCATGACGCGCCACGACGCTTCTTGGCATAAACAGGTCAATGGCAAGAATACGACCGTAAAGGACGTTGTCAGGAATCTCAGGAACCTGCCCCCTCTCACCTTTGAACCCCGGACCCGTTGGTATTATTGCAACCTCATGTATGTAACGCTAGCACACGTCGTTGAAACGGTTGTCGGTAAGTGGCTTGGGGATGTTATGAAAGAAGTGATTTGGCACCCTTTGGGAATGAAGACGACCTATCTCAGTTTGGACGAAGCCCTTCGTGTTCCGGTCGACATCGCCAAAAGCTATGCCTGGAAGGAGGATACCCAAGAGTACATCGAAATGAGCCAATTTCCATCGCTAGCAGCCAGTGGTGCTGGAGGCATCATCTCGAACGTTGTCGACTATGCTAAGTGGTTGCAATGCCTCATTCATGAGGCTGAACCCTTTTCTGCAAATGTGCACAAGGACATCAAGACGCCTCGGATGATTCTGAACCCTTCTCCTGGTCTTTCAGGGGACATGGAGCTATATGGGCTCGGTTGGTCGCGCATGACGATCCACGGAGCTGTCGCCTATGAGCACGGAGGGTCCACGCTGACATTCGGTGCCGAAGTCTACTGGTTCCCGGAGCTCAAGTATGGCCTCGTCGCATTCGCCAACTCGGATGACACGTCGAATGAGGTTGAATCTATCGTTTTGCAGCGAATGATTGGAGACAAGCTACAGGTGCCATTGGAGAAGCGACCCAATGTTGACAAGAAGTAAGAATTGTCGGTTTTAGTGACTGTAAACTCATGTGCATTTCGCTGACACGCGCCATGCAGATTGAAAGAGTCGAGAAAAGCAAACGTGCAACGCCTGGAGAACGCAAAAGACATTCTCTTTCCACGACGGCCGGAAAAGCCAAGCCCTCCAAGTCTAGAAATCAGCCAGTTGGCCGGCTCATATATGGATTCTGGATACGGCCTCCTTCGGCTTGCTCCCATGCCGCACCCTCGACATACTCATGAGACTATCTTGGTCGCGAACCGCACCGAGTTCATCTTTGAGCACCAGCTTCAACTGCACCACGTTTCTGGTGACTACTGGATCGCGTATTTCGTACTTCCTGGAGAACTCAAGACCCAGACCAAGTTCTTTGCAAGTCGGTTCATCTTTGGAGCAGATGGGCAAGCGAGTAGCCTGGAGATTGATCTTTACGACCAAGGAACTAAAGTACGAGAAGGTGTCGTGACATTCGAAAAGATCAATTAGACCAGCGGCATCACAAAGTTGGATAAATTAGATATAACTACGAAATCTGAAATCGCTTCAATCGGAAACAATGGCAAGCAAGAGCTCGCTGTGAGATGGTGGCTGCTCTAATCTTGAGGCAATTACCCCAGGGTAGAGAACTGATTATGTACATATGAAGGAGGATTGTCTCTCTTCGACAATTTGACTGAACGCAGTAATACGGGACTTGCGTGGTCCAGTAGCGATACCGAGAGAAACAGGGGACTGGATCTCAATCTTGGACTCCAGTCGATAGAGTTTCAAACTAAGCCGATGGTTCCATGTAGGTGTGACGATGGATTTGTGATGCAATCTCAGCTGAGGCCACAAGACTTGGACCTGGCTCCATGTTGGCAGAGACCAACGACATGGATATCATCGAAGCCGCAAACTCGAGCTGGTTATCTTGATTCGACGGAGAGGCACTTTGAGATATCCCTTCGAGAATCGAGACATCGGAGCAGGCGCATTTGTTCCAGATACGACGTACAATTGCTTCAACAACCTGCAACTTTCCATGACATCTTGTTTGAACTCTATACATGAATTCTCATCCTTAGTCGAGATACAAATTCCGGTCGATTTAAGAGCGGGGCGCTGAAATGAGCCGCTAAGAGAGTTGAGGTGAAAGAATCAGCTCGTCAAGAATGGATCGTGTGGCGATGATCAGGAAGAACCCACTGGCAATCTTACAACATGAAAGCATCTTGTCGTACAGAGAATTGAACTTTCGTTCTCAATCACTTATACACTTCTTCCGTACATCCTCACGCTGTCGGCTCTTTACCGCTGAACTTTGGGTCATCATTTGGCATAACCTCGATGACCGTTCAATCGACATGCTGTTCTCAACTCTTCTAAGCATCGCTTTGTTAGGACAAGCCTCATGTTGGCACATCCACTTATCGCATCAACCACGGAAGCAACTAGTCACGTCATCGCGAGCAATCGTGTCATGCAATGCAAGCAAGCCCGAAACAACGCCGCGCTGCGCCTGCCATTGGGATCATTATTGCGTCGGCTGTGAACACCGCCAAAATGTACGTTATACTGTCTGCAACAGCGACTGGCCTCACCGGAGCAGCCGTCGGTTCTCCAAAGCAACGACAATCTTGTCAGCGCGGTGACCCTCGACCAGCCCTAGCGTTTGGCAGGCAGTATAGAGCTTCGAGCCCCCCGACGTGTATTAAGGGCAACGTTGGAGCAACATGAGTCAAGTTTCATGCATGCCCGATCGCGAGCAACCATGAGGAACAGTTTCGACAGGAGCAGGCAATACCTGGTACTTGGGTTCATACAGGGATGTCATTATGCCAATTACATGTAGACAAAGTCCTTAAGACAGCGGAGAACGAAATTCCGGAACATACACAGATAGCGGAGAGGATAGTGAGGTCGCTTCAAACGAATTGACGCGAACCGACGGACTACCCGAGTTGTTCTTACGAAATGGATCATGTCGGTGGCCCATGAGCTTATACGGTTGGAAAATCTCCTTTTGTACGATTACATGTATTATTTGCGTTCGCTTCGGCGCCTATACACAAAAAGCTTGGGGATATATTCTATGTATCATGTTGTAAGCTCTCACGGCTGAAGTTCGAGCAACTCGATCATATTGATATTTACAGCATGAGCTGGGCAAGGCCGACGACGGCGACAGCCGTGACAACACCAGCAACGGATGTTCCAAACCGCGAAGCAAAGGAGCCCGCGGTGGCGGTCGCAGCGGCACCAGTCGAAGTCCTGTTAGAGGATCGGGTGAGAGTGGTGGCAGTGGAAGAAGCAGTAGAAGTAGTATGGGTGAGGGTCGCGATGCTGCTGGTGCCAGTCGTAGAGGAGGCGTTGGTAGAAGCCGTCTTAGACGCAGCCTTGTCGTCGTCACTGCTGCTGCTGCTGCTAGCACCGTCCTCCTTATTGTTCTTGACGCTGCTGCCATCGCCCTTGACGACCTTGATGCTCTCCCAGCCGCCAGACTTGTCACCGTAGACATACTCCTTGATGCCACCCTTGGCGGCCTCGCTACCACCGGCGTAGTCGACGATGGTGACGCTCTTGTAAAAGGCTTCAAAGGGACCCTTGTCGAACTCGGCGGCGCCGCCAGCCCACTTCTGCGTACCCTCGGGGTTGGACTTGGATACGACCCAGGTGCCGAGCTTGACCTTCATGGGCGTCTGAGGGAACTTGCCCTTGGCGTCGGCATATGAGAGCGATCGGATAGACTTGTCATCGATAAACCACTCGAGCTTCTCCTTTGTCCACTCAATAGAGTACTTGTGGAAGGATGACGCAGGGTTGGAAACGGTATGAACACCGCCGCGGTCCCAGGTGCCGTCGGCGCCGTGGCGGAAATAGTTGGTCTGGACCTTGGTCGTCTCGCTGCCGATCCACTCCCAGTCGATCTATGAAGTTCCAAGCGTTAATTTCAACTTTTATTCAAATCGAAAGCATTCACGGGTGTAATGCGAGTGCATACCTCATCGAGAGCGTCCGATTCGAGAACGATACTGGTGATGAGACCCTGAGTAGGGGCGGACTGGAGAGTGACATCGACGCGACCGAAGAACATGTACTTGTCGGTCTCGATAGTCGGGCCCTGCTTTTCCTTGTCGATGGAGAAGACGGCACCCTTGTCACCGTACTTCAGGGTGGTACCAGTCTTGGGCTTGAAGATGTCGCACTTCCCCTTGGTGAAGTCGCATGTTTCGGTTTTGCCGAGAGCCGGGTCCGCGGGGCAAGCTGGAGCAAAAGAATTGTCAGTTCTTGTTTTCCATGGCCTCGAGAATCTTGACCTCTCGGCAACGACATAACTTACAAACTTTGGTAGGATCGCAGTCTGTGTGGGTTTGAGCAGACGTGAGAGTCGAGGCAGCGAGGGCCAGGGCGACCGTAGACGTGAGGCCTTTGGGAAACATTTTGAATTACAAGTAGAAACGAGAGAATAGCAAGTTGATTAGTTGCAGAGTCGGTAGTAACGGATAACGAGTGTTCTTCTCAACAGGGGAAACTGATGATGCGTATTAAAGACAATAGTTCGTAACGAGCGGATAAGACACCGAGGATATCGAGCAGACGAGCATACAGTACAGCGGAAAAAAGAGAAAAGGTCGAGTGTGCAACCGAAGAGACAAAGGGGAGCGAAGCGAGTGTTTATGGAGGACGTGATATCACCCGGATTGTTTATCCATTTGCAGACCCGCGAGCATGCACAAATCTCTCGAGGCCCGCTCGCCTGCGCAGGCGGAGTCACACCGGGATCCCATGTCCTCTGCCAAGCCCCCCCTTCGGAACACTGGAACTTTGAGTCTAGTTTCCCGATGAGCATCAACACCAATTGGCCTGGACGGGACGGAGCTGCTGTCACATGCTGCCGTTGGTTCTAGACACATGCGTCTTGGCGCAACATCAGGCTGATGGCAGGACAGTAACTGCACGATGAAGACTCTGCGGCCGCAAAGGAATCACACCAGGCGGCAACAAAAGACTCAAGAGCGGACAAGAGATGATTGGTGTGGGTAACATCCATAACTCCGCGGCTAAGGTGCCATGCGTCTCGCGCCAAAGCTACTCTGCTGCATGGACTACACGAATTGTTCAATGTTGTGTGTGCAATACGACCCCTGAAGGGTCTCCGCCTCAATGACACGAAAAGGGTTAAGGTTTGCTCGACGTACTGTATTATACGACGCTAGCGCAATAGTAGAGCTCCATATACCTCGTGAAATGAGGATTGTGAGTCTGGATGCTCACCTGTCCATGTCTTCATCGTGAAAGCCTTCACAAACTTTTCTCCACAGTCGAGAACAATCTATCTTTGGAATTCGTGACGTCTTAGCCAAGAAATCTTTGGGCTACAGTTCCATTGACTGCATGTACCCTCATGTTTACTTCGAAGCTGCTAGGGATTTAGCAACTTTTGAGGGCTGGCAACTCAGACGCTGGTGAAGACGATACTCCTGTGAGCTATGGTTGGCCTCCTACTTGCTGAGATTGCATCTTCATCAGCGGAGTAACTCATGGCACATGAGAAAGTCCGCCTTACTTTGAGGAGCTGCACTTATGCATGCGGCACCATGCCGCCCAACCACTTGCAGGCAACGCCAGTCATGGCGGTTATGACCTCGCCCTAGCGCGTCATGCGGTCGCTTCACTGGCTCGACTCGTGTTATTACTAGTCGCCACGATTTCGACGTCGACTTGGCGCCACAGGGATACCATCTCTACAGCGATGTCTCTTCGAGTACGTCAAGCCCCCAAGCATTGGACTGGGAGACCCAGCCGGCACGCGTTGCCGCCCATCGTGATCCCCGAGGCGACAGCTGGGTTAGACCCCAGTCCGGGGATTGCCTTTTGGAGTTCATGCAGTGATATTTTCTGCCTTAACCTAAACGAGTTGCAGCCGAAGGATTCAACGCTCCCGTGCTAAATATGGTGATGACCCGCTACGTGTCGTCGGGTTTTCCTGCACTCAGTAGAAAGCCAGGACCAACGTCTCAATATTCTCGCGTCATGTGAGCTATGCCGTACGGATAGAACCGGGCGCTTTTGTGAGTATGTGATACTGACAGCTCATTTGCCAAAGCTTTGAATCTCTACCAAATACATCTGGTGACATCAATGTTGTCTTGGCAAGGAAGTAGTCCTCTTGTTCATCTTGATCAGTGCCGTTCATGTTGCTTTTCACTATGTCCAGCTCATGTCATTTTCGCAATCTTAGCACCGCCCAACCTTGGCGCAGATTCAACGGCAATGAGCTGAGCATCTTAACAGAACCTCTCCTTATCGGCACGATATAACCGTGCAAAGCGACTCGTTGCATTCTCCAGGACAGCGTTAGGCGTATCGAACCCAATCAGTGAGCCCTTTCCTAATAACGCAATGCGATCAAAGTCTAGCAGAGTGTCGAGACGATGCGCAATCATGATGACTGGATGGTGCGATCTTTGAACCCCTTCCGGATCACCTCCTGGATCGTGGCATCTGTCTGGCTGTCGACGCTGCGCATATGGTCAGTTAACCTTCTCGACTCGCGATATGGCGTGCATTTCTGCATACCTGCTCGTGGGCTCGTCGAGGATGAGGATATATGTGCGTTTTAAAAGGGCTCGGGCGAGGCAGAGCAACTGTCGCTGTCCATGGGAGATGAAAGTCATGAGACATGGACCAAGACATGTTTAGGCAGCACTTACAAGTGGTGAGTCACTGGATGGTGGCACGGACGTGCCACTATGTATATATGTATGTTGAGAGCTGTCAGACAGAATTGAATAGAAGTAAGTTCAATCGCAACAGGTTATGCACCCGGTTGCTTTTATTATGCTTCCACTGCACGATTGAACTCGGCATATGAGAACACTTTTTCGTCAAGAATCGACGGTTGACAGCAAAGACCCGGCACTATGGGCAAGAAAGACTACAAAGGAACCATCCTTGATGGAAGAGACTCCTTTGACAGCTGGAAGATGGATCTTGAAGATAGCTTGTTGAGTGACGATCTTATGAGCTACGTCACCGGTGAGGCAACAGCGGAATCGTCAGGTTTATCAATGCCAGGAGAGAATGCTGCGGACATTAAAAATGTCTCTCTTGCGAGAATGAAAATACGACAGAGTATTGACCAGATCCACAAGAACTCAGTCAACCATCTCACCGATCCACGAGCAATTTATCAGTCCCTCGTTAAGCGATATGCGACATCGAACAAAGCGCGCCTTCGACAGCTGATCCGAATGCTATACGACATTAGTACGCAGACGAATAGAACTGTGCAGGAGAAGGTCGACGACCTAAAGCGACTTCGAGCTCAGATTAATAGCCAAGACAAGGACATTGTTATCCATGAACAGCTATTGATTTGCTTCTTGCAAATGAGCATGGACGGCGCCTTTAACACTACGGTCGAGATCTTGAACGCCTCGACAGAGACGTTGACAATGGAAAAGGTGCAGAGCTCTCTGGAAAGCAAAGAGTTGGAACTCGTCGATACTACAATCAAGGGAGAAACCGCACAATTCGCGGGTCGCGGCCGCAGTGCATGGAACAAAGGGAACAACAGGTCCAAAGCACAGGATGGTGGCGATGATAGCAAGGAGGAGTATCTGAAGAAGGCAGGAGGGTGCTGGTCTTGTGGCGGTATGCATTTCAAGCATGATTGTGCAATTTGGCACCAAACCAAAGCAGGGAAGACCTGGCTAGCCTCTGAAAAAGCGAAGGCGAGAGAGGCCATGGATAGCAAAGAAAACGCAAACGCGGTCAGGATCCTTGAAGACAGTGGTAGTGAATCTGAGAGATCTACCTACTTGCTTCCGAACACAAAAGTAACAGCCCCTCCACAATGGTATCTCGACAGCTGTGCTTCCGTCCATATAACCCCAAGGGAAGACCAATTTATCTCAAAGTTGTCCCCTACAAAGACAAGTGTTGAGATTGCAGACGGCTCCGAGGTTCGTTCAAGAGGGAAAGGAGATGTGAGGATCTTTTACGTCTCACAGAAAGGAAGAGCAAGGTCGACAATAGTACGTGGCGTGCACTACATCCCGGAGGCGACGAGCAGCCTGCTATCAGTCGGTGAACTGGAAGACAGGGGAGCATGTATTGTCGTGGACTCTCCGGGGAAGACAGTCACGGTGACAAGAAATCAGGAGGAGGTGCTGTTTGGCCACAGACATAAAAAGGTGTGGCGCTTGAGCCAGACAAGAGGGCACCGATCCCATACAATCCAAGAAAAGGATGGCGATAACGGGGTAGCGCTGAAGTCAATCCTGAAGATGCCTGAAAGACTACTACATGCTAGGCTGGGACACCCTGGAAAGCATATGGAGGGCAAACTGAACGCCGTAATGGATGATCTCGGAGACAACTCATTCTGCCCGTCATTCTGCTCAAGCTGCACCGAGGCCAAAATGACAAGAAGGGTCTCAAGGGAGCCAATGTCTGCGGTGACAGAAAAGCTGGAGAGAGTCCATATAGATCTTTGGGGGCCAGTTGAGCTATCACTTCAAGGAATGAAGTACATGCTGACAATCACCGATCAGGCTACCGGGCGAGTTTGGGTTTATTTCTCTAGAGACAAAACGAGAATTACCGACAAGATCAAAGCCTGGGTAGTTGTTGCAGAGGCAGAGTGTCGCGAGTACGGAAAAGGCGAAAAGGTCAAGGCGATGCGCTTTGATCGCGGAAAGGAGTTTCTAAACGAGGCAATGAAGGTATTTTGCACGGGGAGAGCTATTCGGATCGAACCAACAGTGGGCTACCACCCGGAGGGGAATAGTATCTCTGAGAGGAGCATGAGAACCATATCAGAGAGGGGGTCTGCTATGCGTCACGAAATGGACCTCCCGGCAGCATACTGGGAGTTTTCGAACGCAACAGCGGCCTATCTGAGAAATAGGGGTGTTGTCAAGGGAATGGCTAAAAGCCCATGGGAGTTATGGCGTGGAGAGAAGCCAAGATCAGGGCACTTGAGAGTGTTCGGATGTCCTGCCTGGGTATTTATTCCCAAAGAAAAGAGAACAAAGCTTCTGAAAAGAGCATGGCAAGGAGTTTTTGTTGGATACAAAGAGGAGACAGATAAAATCTATCTAGTCTGGAACCCAGCTGATAAGAAGGTCCACGAGGTTCGATTCGTGGAATTCGATGAGAGCAAGTATATGGACAATCAAATCAGCCAAGAATCACAATCGCAGTATGACGATGAGAAGGAAGAGAAAAAGGAGCAAGGGGAGCTCACTGATGATGACTCTGATGCCGAAGATTCGGCCAGGGATAGGACTACGGACCAGGAAGCTACAGAAGCTGGGGAGGATGCCGGAGAAGCAGCAGATGGGAACCCGACCGACCAAGACACTGCAGATTCGGAGGAAGAGCTCCAAGGAGACACAATCATTGTCAATACAGGGGAGGCGGATATAACCTCTCCTGAAAGGAGTCTGCCGAAAACAAGATCCCAGATTCGACGAGAGGCCGTGGCACTCAAAAGAGCAGAGAAGCAGCGAGCAGAGCTGGAATGGCGGCAAAGAGAAGAACAGCGCATGGCAGAACGTCTGAAGAAGCGAGGGGAGAGTGGCAGGAAGGGAAGAGCCATGATAGCAAGAACGCTTCTCCAGCCTAATACAGACATGTACGACTTCGACCCGAAAAAGCTTACCTTCCGACAGGCGATGGAAGGCAGTGAGAAGGATCAATGGGTAGGAGCTATAGATGAGGAAGTTCAGAATCTCATTCGACGACAGACATTCTCGGAGGAAATCAACGAAGTTGACGTGCACGGAAAAGAAGTAGTTGATGCCAAGCTTGTGTTTGATCACAAGAAAGACAAAGAAGGGAAGATACTACGGTATAAAGCACGTCTAGTCGCGAGAGGGTTCACACAGAAACATGGGATCAATTACGAGGAAACCTTCGCACCCACGATCCGGCTCGATGCGATGAGGATCATTCTAGCTTTAGCGGCGAGGAAAGGCTGGAAGGTATACCAGATGGATGCTGTGGCTGCGTTCCTTGCAGCAGACCTAAAGGAAAGGATCTTCATGAAAGTGCCAACTGAGCTCCAGCAATATTTCGGGAAATACGTTCAGATCCTGAAGAGTTTGTACGGATTGAAGCAAGCTGCAAGGATGGGGTATTTGCTAATATCAGAATATCTCAAGGAGATTGGTTTCTCACCGATGACAGTGGATCCGACAATATTCAGACATACAGAGTCGGGGGTAATCATCGGCGTGCACGTGGATGACTTTATGATTACAGGGGGGGACGAGGTTGCCATTGAACGGGTCAAGGTTTATGATTACAGG
>KQ030518.1:198012-342457 GCA_000956045.1 Hirsutella minnesotensis 3608 | reverse complement strand
CGTCGTAACGTCCTACAATAGGACTTCCTGCCAAATCCTATTGTACAATTAGGGCTCAATTATAGAAGGATTACTGAACTGCTAGATTGGAATTTGTGGCAAGCATCTCCAACACAGGAGTTAAATGGATATATCTCCTTCGCTTCATAACTGGCGTTGACAAGTCGCAAGAATGCTGTCTGCGGGATCGTTGGCGAAGTCGGAGTTCTTGTGGCTATGCTGTGGCTGAATGTGGGGGGGTGCGTGCGAATTGAGATTTGGGTGCGTGTGAATAAAGACTGTCAAAAAAAATTGCCTGCATGGGGGAGTCGAAACAAGGACAAGCCCTTGTGTCTGTGAGTTTCCCAAGTCCAGCTTTAGTGTTGCCCCTTGATCAAGCACCACCGGGGCGGCAGGGCGTGCGCCCGTGCCCCAAGCACAACGACCCCTTATTACATGTCGCTGGGGAGGCTATGCTGTTCATTGAAAGAGTCGACAAACCCTTGACGAATCTCTTGCTCGACTTTGCCAACCTTTGATCGCGGACGCAGCGGCACCAGTGCGCGCGGAAGCAACACGGGGTTGCTCATCAATGACCACTGCTTCCGTCACAAGTTAACATTTGACGACTGCTCGGGATTCTTGCGACTCTTCTAGTACACCAGTTGACGACTTAAACTACAGGGAATGACCTGAAGCTGGAGAACATCGCATCATTACTGCGGCGAGAAAATAAGAGCATTCATGTCCCTTTACGAAGACGAGCCCGTTGGCCGGAAAGCGTCAACGGGGCCCATCCTGCGATCCGCTGTTGCCCAACAACCGATATTTGCAGCCTTTCCACCATCGCCTCCACCTTACATGTACCGATCATCATCTCATGTCAACGATGACCAAGGGCTGGAGTCTTTGATTCCCCAGAAGACCCCTTTGCTGCTGGCTACGCCTCCTCGCGTTACCCGGGCCCTGACTTATAGCCAGCCTGCCGTTATCCTACTGAACAAATTTCTCGGTTTACTTACTTGGACAACAGATGATCCCGGACAAAGCTTTTTATTGCTGTGTGGCTTTTGGGTGATAGTCCTCTATGGAGGTCTTATCACGCAGAGTGCCGTGCCAATATTTCCCGGTGTGGTCTTCGCGGCAAACGCATTATTTCAGCGATCCGGCGGCAGCAATGTGGCCACTTCATCACCAAAGGGAAGCATGGAAGTATTCGAAAAAGACACAAGTCCAAATGGGAACGAGAGTTTCCAGACGCAAGCATCCTATTCACAGAAGATTGCGACTACCCGACCAATGACGATTGAAGAGATTGTCGATACCCTCCAGGAACTCACTACCCGCGTCAACATTCTCATGGAGCCTGTTTTTGGCCTCATTGCTCTTTGCAAAGATGTTCATAAGAGTTCTTCGAGGAAACCTCATAATACTGGCACTTATATCAGGCTCGGTGTAATTGCATCGTTATGGCTTATCCTCACAATCCCCCCGATCAAGATCATCTGCACCAAGCGATTCATTTTGCTGACTGGAACATTGATTTTGACTTGGCATTCTCATTTCATGCGAGCTTCACGAACCATTGTTTGGCGGTCCCCGGCGATGCGGCGGCTCGTGGCAATGGTCGCTGGCTTACCTTTTCATGAACAGAACAGCATGAGTGACGCTGTCACTTCTGAGAAGCTTAGCCCAATTGCGAGTATGACTACAAGTGAGGTGAACTTCCCGGAGCAACCCAGAGCGAGGTCTACATCAGGCGACTTGGCTACTGGGGTGAAAGCCACCTTTGCAATCTACGAGAACCAACGGCGATGGATGGGCTTGGGGTGGACAGACAATTTATTTACCCACGAGCGTTCAGCTTGGACGGACGAGCTCAATGCAGCCACTAGCCCCAAGGAACACTTCAGATTGCCAGGATCCAAGCTCGGAAGCCAAGCAACGTGGATGTGGAGCCCCGGCAGCAGATGGCGCGTAGAAGGCGTCGCAGATCAGTATGGGCCCCTTGACTACAATGGCCCCGAAGGCCAAAACGGCTGGGTCTACTTCGACAATAAGGTGAGTGCAATTGAAACATGGAAAGAGTGCTTCAACCGATCTAATCGATTCAAGTGGCGCAACGGACGTCGCGGGCAAGATGGCATGGGGAAATGGACTCGGAGGCGCAAGTGGTATCGAGATGCTGAGCTCGTTGAAATGACTGAACTTGGACGAATATGACTTGATGCCTGTCTGACTTCGAGCGTCTCAGTACGTGAGACACGACAATAATTGCTCCTTTCCGCTAAATGGGAGTACTTCAATGCTGTACGTGAATTGAGCTCCGAGATGGTCAAAGTATATGTACTGTTGTGCGACAGGTCGTCGACTGGCTCGTTGCTTTTGCTTGGAATATGCAATGTAAACCAAGAGCCATCAGAATGTCCTTCGTGACATGAACTTCCAGAATACTTTCTGCCAATACTTCGAGGAAGAAGCGCCACACATCGAAGTCCCGAGTTCGTCAGCCAGAGGAAGCCCGGATGCTCTGCTCGAACACCAATCACACAATATATCATTCGGGTTCTCGTGCTTATTGCTGCGAGGTATCATATCCACTGAATTCTTCCGATATCGCCTCGGGCTATGGTACAAGGTAGGTATAAATTACAGCTCACCAGAGACATTCCAGGCCAATTCGATGTGGGCATTTGGCGAGACGATATATGAGAATATCCCCACGTTATATTGTCTGTCTTGACGTAAGAGCGGGTAGAAACACATCGGATTCCAGGTGCCAATTGCAAACGGCCATATGCTTAATCTCGGGAATTCGACTCCGTTCAATTCAACTCCCCTACGACAAAGGCTGACGTCAGTGCATTATCTACTCAGCCTCGGGCAGGGCCGGGGAATTGAACCGAGAACCTCCACGTCGTCTTGAAACAATGCCTGTTTCGTAATGGCCGCGTATAGTGGTTTAGGTTAGGTATAGGCTTATAGCTAGTAGCTATACGTATTACATACGTATCTTAAAGGCTATTTAGGTCGTTTCTTTTTTTATAATTAAGCGTAATTAAGATTTATATAATTATCTAGATATATATAATAAAGTCTTTCCTTATTAGTTAAAGCGCCTTAGTAACTATACTTATTAAAGTTAAATAATTAAGCTATAATTATAATAATTCTACCCCTTCTTAATCTAGCCGACCCCCTTAATTAGGGAGATCCTTCGTAGTTAGCACTATAGTATATACTACTACTACTACTACTACTACTACTACTACTAACGCTACTAGTACTACTAGCTACCTCTACTACCTTTACTACCTCTACTACTAGCTATAAAAGCTACTTTTAACCTTTAGTAAATATAGTAGCTTTCTTAATTTAGTAAGTAATATAGCTTTACTTTATATAGCGAGCTTATAAAGGGGTTTTAAAATACTTTAAGGCGGGTTATATACTAGTAAGTTACTATAAATTGGTTATATTAACTTAATCTAAGTTTACTACTCTAGGCCTTAATAATTAGTGCCCTCTAATTTAGCTATAACGCAAGGTAGGCATTAAGCATCGCCTAACTACTATTGTTATATAACCAGACTAGGTCATATGCTAGAGGGAAGGCACGGTCACATGTGGAGGGATATACCCCAGAGCGGAGAGCTAGATAGAGAATGGAAGACACATACAACCTCATCCACACTTTGGCACCCGTTGGTGGGACCAACCACCACAACCATATTCAAAATGCTGTCCCGTACTTTTGCCTCGACGCTCACGCTAGGGCATATTTCCTTGGTCCTCGCAGCAGACTTCTACTTGATTACCGGCTCCTACGGCTTTAGTTATAGAGCATAAAGCTACATGTACATGTAGGATATACATCCTCCGATGCGCCGGAATATCAACGATCTACACGAAGAGGCTAGGCCTTAATAGTAAGGCTTCTTCTACTTAGCGGACATGAAGAATGCCCCTCTTGCAGATCCCTTATCTTATTTCCAAATTGCCAGTAAGTCTCTTCCCTGGTTGCCTGGTCAGTTGAGATAGCAAAGGCGGCACGGATAGCGTGCGTGTAGTCTTCTGTATGAGCCCCGGTTCATGTTGCTAGCGCAGATACGCCCCAGGATGCCGATGCCAAGCATCGTCATGCGTTCGATCGAACGACATGAGAGGTGGTGAGATCTGACGTGACAGTCTCGGCAGGAAAAGTATTGTCCTGCATATCTCAAATAACTCATGGCACGACGAATTTCCATATATCCTGGTGATTCTCGGACGAAAAATATATTTCAGCAACATTTCGACATTGCAAAACCGTAAGGTAAGATTGATACAGGTTGCGTTGTCGCACGTGCCGTTTTCGAGAAGTTTCTCATGATGCCTTCAATTCTCTCACTCAGTACTTTGTACTACGTGTAGAATCCTGGCGGTGAAAATAACGTCGTTCGGCAACCCTATCGCAAGGTGGGTTTGTCCGAAGCCTCGAATTATGCTTGATGAGATGACGCGTGCGTGAGATAAGTTTTGTCGTCTCGCTGCGCCCAAAGCCGGCGTTCGGTCATGACATGGAGTCGTGCGACTCAAGTAGCCTTCACGTTGTCGTAGACCACTGCAAGCAAGGCGATAATATCATGCACCAGATTCTATGTCATTAATGAGGCCTTAGCAGTTCAGACCGGTGATCGCAGGTAACCTTCATATACACAGCAGGGCTTGTGTAGCAGCTACATATACATGGATAGGTTGACGACATGCCCGGCCCTTACCTTTCAATCAAGAGCTTCCACGATGTGTCGGTAGAGACAGACTTCTTTAGAACTGCTTTCTATCTCACAACAAGATGCGTTGGGTTTAGTTCTTGACCTCTGCTGCCTCCTCGTGGCTGTCGTTGTGCTTCACAGCTGATGGTGTCGCTCTAACGACAAACCCCCTGGCCCGCCAAAACCTATGGCACTTGGCTTTACGAGATACGCGCAAGGCCGAATATGTTTGGCGACGACTATCCGGAGATAGAGGCACTCGTGCTAAGCGGCATTCATTGGTGACCAAGTAAAGAGATATGTTCGAATAAGGAACGCGAATGCCGGAGCTAGAGTGGACGAAGCCGCCTGCATCAATAATCCGGAATACGATACCGAGTTGTACGAACACTCTGCCAACGTGGCTCACTGTCGCGTCACTCCAAGTCACCGAATTCCGTCCACATTAAGAGGCGACGACCAATCGGACAGTGAGACTCACGATAGTAGTGAGGTAGACTCTGATGATCGAAGACGACAAGTAGCTTTCAGATTCGTAGATGACCTGACTAGGTACGGACGCTCTCGTTGGCGATTACCCCTTTACATTCACGCAATACTCACCCAGGGATAACATTCCCGGTCCTGACGCCAGCGAGGCCTCTCGGGATGAAGATAGGTGAGACGCTGGGATTGTCCTTCATGGATGTAGACTGACAACCACCACCCCAGTCTCACAAGGATTGCAACACTACAACATGGGTCCCTAGTAGCTAGACCAGCTCTTCCCAGAAGCCTGGCTAATTGTCTGGTGCAAGAGGCTCCCGAGGCGGCTCGGAGGGATTTCTATATTTCTCAACCTAGAACCAGTACTGCTAGCTGCCTCTGCTGCCTCTGCTGCCTCTCCTACCTCTACTACTAGCTAGCTACCTCTACTACCTCTGCTACTACTAGCTATACGGACTTCGATTATAAAGTCTTTGACCCCTGTCCGTGCGCTACTAATACCCGCGATGTCTGCCCTGATGGTCTTGCTGGTGACTGTATTGCGAGCTTGATTCATGATGAGAGCTGGAGCTTGAGCTGAACGAGGAAGACGAATGCTGGCTGTTACTGTAAGATGAGCTATGATGATGTTGATACTGGTGGCCAGTTGCCTGATGCCTCCGATGTGCATGTTGCTGCAGGTGGCCTCGTCTGTGTCGTCGATTGCTAATTTGTGGCAAATCACCGTCGCCCCGTGGGGCCTCCCTCAGAGTCTCAACCGACATGTTCAGGCTCTTGACTAGAGAAAGAGGGGTATTTTGACCGTCGTTCTTTTATCTCCATTAGCTTGAGAATCAAGGAGGATTATGGTGCTGTATTGGGGACACTGTGCCAACAAACCGGCGCAGATGCAAAACACAAGCCCAAGGCAGCTTGAATGAGGTGTCGTGGTTAGATAGGGAGCTTACCGTATTGATTTCGACGCTGACGCCGTTCCCATATGATTCAGGGTCAATACCACGCTTCTTACATTCCTCTACAGCATCGTTGAGAGGGACAGTAGCGCAAATATGCCCCTTTTTCGGCTCCTGCAAAGCAACAATGTTGCCCACGTACATGTCGCAAAGATAGACGTCAATGATGGCGGGGCGCTGCGGAAGATCCTCTGCCTGGTAGTCGATGTGCGCCAGGTAGACATCTCTCTCCTTCTTATGGGCGGGGCTGGAATAGAGTTTGTGGATGGTGCCAATAGCACGCTTCTTCCGAACTTCATCTGGCGAGGGGGGGACCGGTGTCGGTGGGTAACTCCATTGCGTATGATAGGAGTAGTGGTAGCCGGTAGTTGATGGTGGCGTATATGTTGTATTGGCCGGTGGCCCTCCACCATAACCGTCACGCTTCCGGTTTTGGTTTTGAAACTGGCCTCTCCCCGTGTCAACGTATATGTCCAAGTCTTGGTACGTGTAACCAAAGTCATAGGTTGAAATGACCGTGTTCGACGTATGCACCTCGTTACCGAAACCGTGGAATGGCTGCAGGGGAGAGTCGGGACCGATTCTAGTACCCTCGGGAGTCGTAAACCTGGAATTGCCTGGGTAGGACTGAGTCAGACGGTCTTTTTCAGGGTGAGCCGCCTGCCACAAAGCATACAGCCTGTCTACGTTCGTGTGATGCAACCAGCTATTGAGTTTGTCAATACATGTTTCGCAACGATTTGGACGGAAAAGAACTCACAAGAGCGGGTCGTAGCTTGCATATTTAAGATCTGAAAACGTCTGACCGCAAGCTCCTGAGTTGTGTACCAAGTTGTGAGCTTGCTCAATGCTTGATCCGGACATAGCCGTGGTCGAAAAGGCCTCGAAGGTCTCAGAATAAATAAAGGCATCATACTGCTTGCGTCAGTGACTGCTGCCCCCCAGCCAAAACCTCAATTGCAAAGGCCATGGAACTTACGACAAGTTCCTTCAGGTTGTTTCGTCGCAGTCGCTGGTTGGCCGATTCGGGGTACCGCATGGGCGATGGACAGCGAATAGTATTTGACCAGGGCCTTGGTGGCTCAAATTGTCCAAAGGAGCCACTGAAAGCCTCTCGGGGCCAAATATAGGTCGCCAAAGGGTTATTGATTGCCTGCCGGCCTCGAGGAGTATTGATGGTTAACGTGGCTGGAATAGTCGAGTTGGGCACCTCTGGTATGTCGGCCCAATCCCAATATGGTGTCCTCAACGTCTCGGCGGCTTGCAAATAGCGAGCTCGATCCTGGCCTGGGTATTGGGAAGCAATTGATCTGGCGCGGGTGACCAAAGATTGCTTTACAATAACTTAGTCAACAAGCCCTGTGCAAGTTCGATGGGGGAAACCCCAAAACTTACCTCATAGAGGAGGATATAGGGTCTGTGCCATGGCAAAAAGATGGCCTCCTATTGCTGAAGTCAGTTTTGTTCCAAGTCAAGACGACGTCTCGAACAGCAGACGTACACTGTGTGGGCAGTAACCGGGCCACCCGTTATTGTTTCTAGATCCAGTGTTATTCCACTCATAGGGCGGATCTCCGTGGATGCCTAGTAAAGCGATAGTTAGACCACCATATTGATGTTGCAGAAGACTACACGCAGGGAAGGCAGAAGACTACACGCAGGGAAGAGACTTACTAGCAATTTGAAAATAAGATAAGGGATCTGCAAGAGGAGCATTCTTCATGTCCGCCAAGGCCAGAATGTATAGGTCCCTACCAATTGAAGATGTTGAGCTTCCCACCCATCATAAGCTGGTAGAAGAAGCCTTACCATTGAGGACCAGCCTCTGCGTGTAGATCGTTGATGTTCCGGCGCATCGGAGGATCCATGTCCTGGCTTTGTGCATAGCTGAAGCCGGTGATCGGGTAGAAGTCTGCTGCGAGGACCAAGGAAATGTGCCCTAGCGCGAGCGTCGAGGCAAAAGTACGGGACAGCATATTGAATATGGTGGTCAGGCGATGCTTGATGCCCACCTTGCGTCACAGCCAAATCAGAGGGCGCTAATCGAAAGCATATATATATTCATTGAAACTCTAGTCCCTCTGGGCCTTGGAATGAAGTGCCAGAGCGGTATCACTGATTGACGTTATGGTTGGTTCGCATCTTGGGTCTCGAGCAGCCCTCGACTTCAAGACATCGGAGACATGGTGATGACAATTGCTTGCACTAGAACGAGGGTGCTAAATAACCGCTTAATACCTATTAGCTCTAGTCCTTAAGCTATACGAATACGGAATAACTCCTTCTAACCTAGATAGATTAGATAGAGCAGATAGAGCAGACAAAGCAGATAGGGCAGATAGGGCAGATCGAGCAGATAGAGCAGATAGAGCAGATAGAGCTCGACGAGGATACTAAGGAGGAGGAGCGGCGGTTGTTAATAGCGTCTAGGAGCTACCTTAGCTTAAGATCGAGATCCCCGCTAATCGATACGATATACTCTACTTCGAAGGCATTGCCTTACCTCCTAACTTTAAGGTAGTTAAGCCTAAAGATAAACACTAATAAACTATCACGGTCCTCCAAGATACCACAAAGGTGTAGCTATCCTGGAACTAGCCTACCGGTCAAGTGCCTATGAATGGTCCAGGGCCCCGTCACAGCGTACAAGCCGAGGGACATTCAAGCTTCTCGTCCCGCGGCTGGCACTTGGATGGCACATTCATGATCTCAGAAACCCTCCTTTAGTGGAGATGATCGTCAGCCATCGTTCAGCCCCTTTGCCGATGTCCTATTCTTCCCTAATAGACTAGCGTTCTCCTAGGCTATCATGTCTATGCTAGAGACATGACTGAGTCTTCGGTTCCGGGGGATGTGACAGCGAATTGCGCTAAGTAAGAAGCTAAAGGGTTCATGGGCATGCAGAACAGCAGTTTTAAACCTCACTTGTGGGAAACGTTGTACACACCTTTCAGTGAAAACAATGCCAGGCCATGTCGACTATGGCCAGGAGCTGTCCTGTGTGGGAGTGCCTCAACGTGCCATTACATGTAACTGATACCCCCTACACTGCATTCCAGATCGTTGCCCGATCGCCTCGAAAATGGGGTTCAAGTGCGGGCAAACGTGTAACTCAGCTCGTGAAAAGACCCTCCATGCTCCCTGCGAAACTACCACTGGTCGCAGTTGAATCGGTGATGGTGTCGCGGAACGGAGTTTCGGCATCAAT
This sequence comes from Hirsutella minnesotensis 3608, assembly GCA_000956045.1. Classification (NCBI taxonomy): domain Eukaryota; kingdom Fungi; phylum Ascomycota; class Sordariomycetes; order Hypocreales; family Ophiocordycipitaceae; genus Hirsutella; species Hirsutella minnesotensis. The sequence goes on along the minus strand of KQ030518.1, from coordinate 333,077 downwards.
GATGATTACGCCTAAGGGCGGTGTTGGCTCAAGAGTCTCTCTTCTCCCCGCACGTTCAATGATTGTCCTGTAACATGAAGCATCATGAGAACCCTGAGCAGTGTCTTACTTAGTACTGCTCATTTTGCGAATACCACTCTGGCCACAAGCCGCTTTTCTGAGCGTGGTATGACGGCGGGCAGCACCGAGGAAATCAAAAGACGGTGGTTATCCACACGAGTTCTCCCATATGTCGAGTGATTGAGACGCCTGTTCAATTTCCATCGTGCAAGAGGCTGACGCCGAAGACTCAAACACGGAGTACATTGTGTTACAGGCTTCACGACCCGAAGTAACGGAACATGGGGCGCGATAGTGCAGGTTGTACTTGGGCTTCAACTCCTTCCGACTTCGGGCTCCCAACCGTGGGCTGCGCAATTGATTATTGAACACGCCTTTAAGCACCCTGGGTCATAGTCGCCCATATTCGGCGTCGGACTTTCTCCTACTTTCAAACAATCATCTACACGTAACCGAAACAATACCTAGGCCAGTGTTTATGCTCTTCCTCAAAGTTGCATGTTTTTGGATGGAAGCCAACAAATTTGATGAACTTGGGCGCGTATATAAACGACACGATACACGGGTATGCCCGAATCAGATGAGGTACTGGAGATCTGTCAGATCTTCTTTTCATATGTAATCATCAGTTCCATGACTTGACTTACTGGGATAAATATGTATGGGACCTCTTTCTCATAACGCTTCCATGCATCACCGTATTTTCTTCGGCATCTGCTAAAGTCTCTCTGAGTGCGATGAATGATCATGACCATGAAGAATATGAAATAGAACCAGGGAAACGGACTCCTGCGAAGCTGTTAGCCGATTTACCTCCTTCGGGCAACGTACAGCTTACTTGAACCCAGTAATCAGACCCCAGGACATGGAGAAAAACATATCCGGGACGTAGTTTGGCTTTCTAATGATGGCGAACCATCCATCCACCATGATTTGATCTCCCGTGTCTGTTTCAATCGTCCTGGGGTTGTCAATGACCTGCCACGGCACTTGCGGGAATGTGTTGCGTTTGATGAGCTGCCCTTTTTCTGCCTGGCGGAACGCGTTCTTCTGTCCATTCGCACTATCCCACATCCAGTACATGAATAGATATGCGATGGAAAGGGTGCCAAGAGCCATCGGACTCCAGTGATACTTTGAAGGATGGTGATTAGCCAGATACAGAGCGCAATGGCAGTAAGTAAAGGGCACGCCAGCCAGGTTCCAAAAGGTGAGGAGGAAGCCGAGCTTTTCGAAGTACATGTCCCTGATAGCAACGTTAGCCTGCAAAGTGTACTTTTGTCTGAGCCTTTGCCGAGTCTGAGTTTCCGCACCAGCTTGTTATTATCATTTGCTCTGCCTTGGCACACGCATTGGCGTATAAAAAGTGTGCAACCACCAAGAAAATGACCTCGCCAGAGACAAAGCCGTAAATCTCGTATTGACGAGCGGCGACGGAGCAGGTGATGAGAAATAGAATGAACCAGGGAATCCGCACTTCGTAAAACATTTTGAAATCCAGAATGCCGATGCGGGGATTGAGCTCAGCCCCCATGAAGAAGTCGTAGATGGGGTAGCCCGTGAGCCTATGTGTCTTCCCGCGAATAATGGCTTGGATGTAAACGATGAAGCTGTTCAGAAACCCAGAAAGGATGGCGACGCTCATGATGGGTCCAAATTCATCAATCAGAGTGTACAATGGAAACAGACCGGTGACGTGAAGTACGGCTGCCATGGCAAGTGTTGCGTAGAAGCTGCAGTACGCGGAACAGTAGTAAAGAAGCTTCTTGCCGCCTTCGTGCTTCAACGGCCGTCCGTAATTGGAGATTCCTGGCATGTAGCAATACATGATTGCTTCGACAATGAAAAAGGTCCAGTAGATGGCCCAGGCTTTAGCAGTTGGATAGGCACCGTCGTAGACGAGACTGCATAGGCGATGGCCAAAGTCAAGCCAGGTTTGGTTGTCCTCCGGCAACGGTAGTTTGCCATCATAGTACGTTGCGCCTATCCACATATACCACATGAGCAAGGGGAATCCCGTCATCAGCAGTACAGCGCCCAGAGAGCCGCCAAACTCGAACGCATCCGAAGCGCCATCATTGACATCGGCCGTGTCGGCAGGCTGAAAGGCGCTGTGTGTCTTGGCCGTAGCGCGCTTCGAGGCGGTACGAGGGCTTTTGCGTTTGGAAGCCATGATTGCCATCAACCCGAGGTATGGTACTTCGTACGGACGGGAAGTCCGTCCTTTGCCTGCAAACACAGTTACTGTCCTGCGTAAAACGAGGTTCGGAGAAAGCCCAGTCGCCGTTGCAACGCATTGGGGTGGGCGCTACACAAAGGAATTCAATTTGAGGCTGAGTAATTAATAATGATTCCTTCAACGGGATCACGGACAGCTTATTTCCCCGAGCTTGCGCGTTCCCGATAGGCCCAGCCTCGGCCGATTCTCTCCTTACGGGACAACGCCCGAGATCCCAACTCGGTCGGTCCGAGAACAAGTCACTGTTTGCTCCTACATGTACATCTTGCGGGTGAAAGGGAAATCGGGATTTGGCGTTAATGCGTTCTTTGTGCTTGATGCTGGCTTCCTTTAACCGAATCATGATATTTGATGTAACTTGGTTTCGCAAAGAGCATCAGTCTCCTTACTTCATCGTGGCACAAATCGCAGTGCATTCCAAGTTTATGGAGCTCATGGAGGTTGGTGTAATTGTAGGGCTATGCGGTGTCGATTGTGATGAAGGAGCAGCAACCCACTGTAATCAAATTATAATCATCTGACGGTCTTCTCCATTTGACAATGTCCTCTCCATCATAACATCTCTATTCGCTTTGCTCAAGCCTGATCGATGTAGTTGATTACTGGATATCGATACTCTTTGGACGTTGGTTTTTTCAAAATGCATGAATGTTTCCGAGTCAGTCAAACAACGACTTCCCTGGTCTAGCGCCAACAAACCCTTGAGCCGGGCCGGTGATCAGGTCCTGCCAGTGACTCCCTGTCAGTTCGCGACGAAGAGCGCGCGCATGAATTCTTGCGTCGAGGACGACTCCACGTTTATCGCGGCTACTCTCCCCGACGTTCACACGTGGCCCGCACCTAGGATCAGGAATAGCGCACTTGGCAGCCGGGCGTAGGCTCCGAAAGGTTAGACGTGAAACCCACGATGGCAAGCTGATACAGTAGCGCGAAAACGAAGGCTGTCATGACACTCGGAAGCCCCCGCAAACTGACCATCCAATATTCACAAAGGACGGACGAGTGGACATGACGATGGGTTCAAGGCTATGCAATTTATCCAGCTGTTGCGTCAGGATGGATAGCACAAGTTGGGAGTTGCCGAACTTGACAGGGATTGGGTCAATGTGAAGCTTCAGCAGAGCGCGCATCTTCGATCTCCTCAGTTGCTGCGCCAGAGCAGGCTGTCCTCGAGCTTCACTGTTAAACGTGATTGACTCGGCATACAATTTCGGATGACCTTGTCACTGTAAGTCCGTTCAAAAGTCGATGTTTGTCAAAAGCTACGTCAAGGATTGTCCGACCTTGAAGTCATCGTCACCGTCAAATAGAAGGCCTCGTTGCAAAGTAGTAAAGTCAACCATGGAACCTGCGCTGATGAGGCCCAATCGGCGGCTGTCCTGGTGGAGTCTATTCGACAATTTGTCGCACCATCTACCGGTGTCGAGCAACCACCGGGTTGTTTCCTAGGCACTGACAGCTGCCCAGACAGTTAGGGCGCATAAGTCCCGAGTCGACACTTGCGCCGCATGAACGGGCACACGACGGCGTCTCTTCAATGACAGGGCGGTTGGGGTGGATATTGCTTGAAACCAGCTGGCAGGTAAACATCGGTCCTAACTCCTCTGTTTGACCGATGAGTGATCCTGTTTATCTGAACTCGAGCTTATATAGAGACGATCTTCCGATGACCTTTCGAGATCTACGACATGCGTTCTTGTTCTGTTCGTCGCCTTCTTTCGTTACCTTTACTTTCTTTTTTTTGCTATAGCGAAGCTGTGCTTCTGCTTTGTCACTCCTTTTACCTTCTGGATCTCTGTATCTGCTGGACTTTACTCTGCTACTTTTGTATTCAATTTTCGTCCCTCCTTCAAGCTTGACTTAAGACGCTTGCACAATGAAGTCTTTTGCTGGATTCGCCTTGGCCATCCTGAGCGTAATGTCTCTGGCTCATGCTCACATGGAAATGACCTACCCTCCGCCCCTCAGGTCCAAGTTTAACCCCTTCACCAAGGATCAAGATTACGACATCAAGTCGCCCTTGGAATCAAGTGGTGCCAACTTCCCTTGCCGGGGGGCTCTGAAGCTGCTCAACACTCCTCAGGGACAAGCCGTCGTCAATTGGAACGCAAGTCAGAAGCAGAAGATGACCATTGCCGGAGGCGCAGCTCACGGTGGCGGCTCCTGCCAGGCATCCCTTTCCTCGGATGGAGGAAAGACTTGGCGAGTCATCCACTCCATTGTCGGAAAATGCCCAACTCAGGGAGAGTCAAGCTTCGAGTTCACCGTTCCCGCCGACACTCCTGGCGGCAAAAAGATCTTTGCCTGGTCGTGGTTCAACAAGGTCGGAAACCGCGAGATGTACATGAACTGCGCCGTGGTCAACATCATTCCCGTCTGCGCATCTCGCAAGGTCGACAAACCAGCGGTACCCTTTGAAAGCCGTCCCGACATGTTTGTCGCCAATGTCGGAAACCGCTGCAGCACCACCGAGGGCAAGGACCTCCTGTTCCCCGATCCAGGCCCAGATGTCGACATGAACTCGAACAATGTCCAGCCAGCTTCGGGTCAGGGATGTGCTGCTCGCGCCTGAGGACTTCAGGTTACACCCATCAAGTATTTCGACAATTCCAATTCCAATTCGAAAATGTTCGACCTATTGTAACGCAGTCCGGCATGAGTGAGACGTCGTGTTTTATTTTGGCACGCTCGCGAAAGCTAGGCTCGACGCAGCTTTTCAACTACATATCCAAGTATGACTGTCAACTTTTGACTGAATCAATACCTGTCTTCCTTGATCCCTATTAATTTTGTGATTGTCAAGCTTCATGTGCCGCTTTGGGCTGTCTCGTAGACTCCAGCACTACGCGACCAATATATGTAGCATGCGTCGGAGACAGACTTGCCCATATTTGTAGGCATCCAATACGCTCGCAGGATCAAGACCCCTCCAATGTTAGGAGTGCTGTCTGTGACCAGATAAAATCTTTTCTATGGCGGGAAGTTGAAGCCACCAGACGTTTCCCTCTATCCAGGATATCCCCGATCGAGTCAGATTGAAAGGCCATTGGCGCATGTAGCGCGCAATGAGTCGCTCGGATATGACTGCTTTGCCGGCCACGAATCAGAGGTCGAGGTGATCTTTTCAAGCTGCAGTGTTGCAATCTTGTTACTCTCCGTCGCATCAACCCACGGAAGATCTGAGATGCACGGAGCAAGCCCATTCGTTTGGTTCACGTTGCAATCGAAATGAAGCTGTCGTGCGATCTAGACTTCTCAAGTTCTCTGTCTGTGAACTCGAGCTTCAGGCGTATCACGGCCGTCGAAGTTGAGAACTTTTGAATTTGTAAGTCTGTCCGTTTGTCATGGGAATTAACTTGTCTTGTCAGCGTGTGGCATACGTTAAAGTGCGTCAGTCTCGCAGCCGAATATACAATAAGAAGGATGGTCTCATTCCAGACCTTTGGAACTTCAGCCGCCAGACTGGATCCAAGGCCGTCCCTTGCCCGTAACCCGGAATGCGCATTCCACACTTCAAGCGCTAGTTGCTCAGCTTCAAGAAAACGGCCAATACATGGACGTGGTGGTGTTCGAATCAAATTAACCAACAAAATTTTAGCGACCACATTGGTTTTGTAGAGGTCCAGCTACGTGTAGCACAAGTTCGAGATAGGTTGATCATATTGAATTTGGTTTCACTTGGGGACGAGAACTGAAGACTCATATTCTCCCCCCTCCAGTTCCAGTCATCATGTAGCTCACTTGAACCGACGCTGGTACGTGAGGGCCGGATCTACTACTGACTTGCACGTGTTGCTCATTGCCTCATTCTGCACGGTAATTTGATGGCTTCAATCAAACCCAGTCCTGCCAAATAACCCATCTGAAATTTCGTTGCCACAATCTGGCCGTTCGCGTTCAAACATTTAGACTAATAAACATCGCTGATGTATCGATCAGTTTTGATACTATCAAGCCAATTTTGTGCATCCTCTTCGCTCTTTTCTGGGTTCTTGTCCCTAAATATCTTTTTGCACACCTCCGCCGAGCTCTTCCCGAGGCGCTCAGCACTGCCGCAGAGATAGATCTTCCCCCCTGAGGCGAATAGCTTTCCGCATAAATCTCGCTGTTCCCAGATGGCGTCTTGTACGTATTTTGGTCGTCCGGAATCGGAAGCTCGACTGTGTGCCGGAAAGACTTGCACAACTCCCTGACGCTCCCACTCGAGCAACTCTTGCTTGTAGAGAAAGTCGTGCTTAGGATCACGGCAGCCGTAAAAGAGAACTGCAGGTCCAGGCTTGCTTGATCTAGCAGCGGCCACGGCAGCTCTCTCCTGGATGAAGGCTCGCATCGGAGCAATCCCAGTCCCGGCTGCAAACATGATGAGAGGTGTCTCTGCCGATGATGGCAGACGGAATCCGACATTGCTTGGCCGAATAAAGCAGTATATCTGGTCACCTGGCTTCCGAGAAGCAAGATAGGTCGAGCACACGCCCTCAAATACGCCGTGTCCGGAAAGTGCCGGAGCACAGTGCACGTCGTAGGTGACAGAAGCCACTTGCGCATCGCCTTCGAGTGGCGACGACGATATGGAGTATTGTCGCGGCGTCAATGGAAGAAGCATGTCGATGAAGACTTCGAGTGGAAGCGTACTGATATTGTGCTCCTCGACAATGTCCATCACATTATATCTCTTCTTGGTGATGTTGGCCCATTCGTCATTACTGGAGCACAATGCCTCAAGCTGGCGCTTCTGCTCATCGGTCACGGCATGTTTCGCGATTGTTTGAACTTGGCGCTTAGTGACGGGCGTGGCCATCTCGACGTAGCCGTAGAAAAAGGTTCCCACTTGGATGGGCTCGGTAGGCAAGAATGTCTTGTTTGACGCCGAAATGGTGATGCGGGAGCTTTCCTCCAAACCAAAATATCGCAGAACTCGTCGCACTGATTCCTCTGGGTTCCTCGGCTGGATGACCAGGTAGTCCCCAGACACGTAAGTGACGCCTTCGGGCAATCGGATCTCCATGTGTTTCTTGGCTGCACCGATGGACGTGTCCGCAAGCTCGTCGTTCTTAAGCACGGCCCCGGCTGCCACCTTTTGCTCCTCCAATGACTTTACATAGCTGCTCTTCTCGACGTTCACACACAACGCCTGTTTTTGCTCACTGGTGCCTCCTTGACTCAGAGCTTTGGCGATGGACTCGGACCATTCTTCGAAGGGCCCGAGCAGGTCGACCTTGACGTCGGCGAGCCCGGCTGGGGCGACCTTATGCGCGCCCAACTTGTCCAGTTTCTCGTTGACAAGCTTGGGAATGCGATGAAACGTCGTCGGCCAGTCGTGGTCCCCGACACCAAAGACGGAGAATTTCACGTCCTTGAACTTGGGGGCATCGGCCTCTCCGAGTTTCTCAAGCCAGGTCACAAACTTTTTGGCATTGTCTGCCGGCTTTCCTTCATAAGACGACGTGATGATCAGGTTGGGGACATCGTTGCTGAGGCCTTCCGTCGCGGCGTCTAGCGCCAGAATCTCACTCTGGACACCGTACTCGCCGAGGTTTGACTGCAACATTTGAGAGAGACCTTCGCACGTGCCAGCATTGCCACCATAGAAGATGCGGACGGTTTTGTTTGTATGCCTACTCGATTTCTCGTCGGCAGCCGGACGACGTCCCGCGGCCTTGTCATCCGCCATGGCAACTGACCCTGGGATTCCGGTGTGAAGAGTTTTGCCAGGACGACGCCGCATCTTGATGAAGAAGCCATCGGGTTTGATGGTCAGGGTCGATTTGATACGCAATTCATAACGCGGATCAGCCAGTTCTGGGGTGAATCTTTGGAGAATCATTGCAGTGTTGATCAACATCTCCTGCTCGGCGAAGCCTCTCCCGATACACGCGCGCATGCCGCGTCCAAAAGGTAACCACGAATGAGGCGGCAATGCTTCGAAACCGCCGTTTAGGAACCTCTCCGGTTTGAATTCGTTCGCGTCGTTGCCCCAGACTGCGGGATCGTGATGCAAGCCCTTGAGGTTGACTGTTATAGCCGTGTTCTTTTTGACGGCATACTTGCCGTTGGCCAACCATGTGTCCTCTTTGGGAACCCCGGAAAAGAAGCTGATCGGACCATTTAACCGCAGTGTCTCCTTGATGCAAGCGTCGATGTAGGTGAGCTTCGAAACCATTTCGGGCGTGACGACGTTGTCGCCTACAATCTCGTCGACTTGTTGCTGAGCCTTGTGAAACTTTTCAGGATTCTTGAGAAGATTGTACCACATAAAGGCAAGAGTGCCGGAAGTCGTTTCGTGACCAGCGCTTTAACATTGGCTTGTCAGTCGCCGGATTCCGCTACATAAACGCTGATTTTGGGCCCGGGACTTACACGAGGAACGTCACCATGTTGTAAACAACATTCTCTTGACTCAGCGACTCTCCAGTCTCCTTGTCCACTCCGTGGATCAAAGTATTCAGAAGGTCTTTTGCATCTGGCTTCGGGTTCGCCTTGCGTTCGTTGACGATGTGATTTGCCAAGTCGTGCATGGCCTTGACATCAGCCTGTCGCTCCTGCTCTTCCCAATAGTGGAACTTGTTCTCTATATCAGATCGATTCGACCTCCTTCCCGAGAGTAGAAGAACGTTGGACATTTGCTGAGCAAAGGGGTGAGTTTCGTCGCTGTAAAACTCGTTGAAGCGATATCCGAAAGCGCAGAGCCCAATAGTGTCAAAGGCCAGTCGCGTAAAGTCGTCACTCGTATTGACAATGTGGTCTTCCCCCAATCGATCGAGTCGCTGAACCATTTGCGCCGAAATATCAAGCATGTCGTCAAACATGCGCCTCAATCCTATTCAATCGTCAGCAATGCCATTTTTCTTCTCTTGTAGGAGCGGCATCTCCTACCAAGTGGACCAAATGCGGGTACAAGAAGCCTGTGAGCCTTCCACCAGTTTTCTTCCTTTTTGAGATGCGCCCCATCCTCGTGAGCGGCTGTAAAAAGGCCATCACCAACCAAGGCTCGGAGCTGAAGCAGGTTGCGCTGGATATCTTTGTGGAAACGGTTTTCGTCACACACCTCGTGCACCAGTTCATGAGACGAAACAAAGACGACGGGGGTTCCTAGATCAATCTGATATATGTCCCCGTATAGGTCCGCGAGCTGCTGAAAACTGCGCGCCGGAAAGTTGGGGTCAATATCCTTGAAATTCTTGTAACTGTACGGGGAAGTGTCAATCAGAGTATCCTGCTTCAAATGTAATGCGATGAAATTCTTTGGGTAAATGCCCATGGCTTACAGGAAAGAGGGAGGTGGCTGCGGGATAGGCACTTCTTTCTCGCGCTGGCCCTGATCCTTGGGCACAGCGGCGGATGTCGCACCGTTGCTGAACGGGCAGGCCATGTTGTAAGTAGGGCGATGTTCAAGTTGAAGATCAACAGGATGATTCTGGATGATGCTGCGTTTCTCTGTCCTGTTTACATGATAACATATGAGTTGATTGCGTCCAACTCGAGCAAGTTCACAGATTCTTATATTTCCCCTCACAATCACAGTGCCGGCAGCAAGTAAACACGGCATGCACGGATTCTCCCATCGGAAACCCGCGGACTCGAAAACCGTTGCCGTCTTGACTCGTCACCTTCATTGGCCAATCCCCGCGGGAATCGCGCGACGCTGGCAATGTGGTGGCAACGGACAACTCCCGGGACCGAGTCAGCCGTGATCTGACCGGGGACTGTTTATTGGCGAGGCTGACTTGCAAGATGCTTCTACCAGTCGAGCCAGCGCGGCACCGCGAGCCCTCTTCAATGATACGGAGTCCGGCTGTGAATTCCTGATGGCTGCAGTCAGCCTGCTAAAGAGTCGGACACCGTATCCCAACTGCCGAGACCAACCTACGCTTGCGGTTAGGCAGCGGCAGCAGCGGCGAGGGTGCAGTGAGGCACGGCCCTATTAGAGGAGACAGCAAGAAGAGCAACCCCTCCCTGAGCACAGGTCCATGGCCATCCGCGGAATATGAATCCCGTTCCAAGTGCAGAAGTTACATGTACGAATAGTGTGGTACGTGTTGGATTGTGTCCGTCGTCGCCAGGACATGCTACGCAGATGGTCGGTCTACCTTCAACTGCGGCCTAAGCTGCTACACGCACAGTAGCCCGAGATTTCCGGGCTTTGATTCGCGCTATACGAATACTTTAGGGGACCATTAAGTCCCATCGTATGATGCAATATCCGCATGCGGTGTTACCGCTAGTCAACGGTCTCGACAGCTCGCCGTGCGCCATTGATGGTGAGCTGTGGCCTGCTCCAAGCCGCTAAGGCAAGACAACACCATGTTGACCAGCGTGGCGCCTCTGCTTGAGAGTGCTTTCTTGGAACTATTGCTGCAGGTCGAGATTTAAGAACAAAGCTTGTGAAGTGAGAATGGTGGCCATGGAGATCGGCCATTCAACCCCCTCGCGACGACTGGATCGGGGTTCACCCAATGTAACGGATCAATATGTTTGGTAGCATTGACAGGTTCCTCCATGGAGACTAATACGGCTCGACACGATGGTGGCGATTGAGACTTTATGAGCAAGTTTTGGGGATACACAGGCGCAATCCATACATGATGCCAATTGATCCCGACATCGATTGAAGTTCCGGTCATCAAGCTATCTACATGTAGTCTATCAGAACCCACCCATCCCCTTAAACTTCAGCATTCCAATAGCTGCTTTGATTAGTCCGATCAATCCGCCATAATCTCCAGTATATCCTTCTCCGGGTTTTCCTTCCTTGTCTCTCCAAACGCCATCATCGCCCACTCTTCCAAATAATTTGGTGTTTTGGTTCCTCTCTATGCCCTCTCGCCACTGTGCACAAATTGCAGGACTGTCTACCATGATATTGACTTCCTGACTGTGAAACCAAGATTGCGTGTCTTGGTTCCCACTTCCCTGAACTCCAACAGTGTTGTCTACGATCAAGAGTTTGACGTGGCAGGCTCGGGCCCTGACTTTCTGATGAATCGGATGATCCTGGTCTTTGGCGACATATTGGTATACGTGCAATAACTTGCGTTCGGGCCCATCGGGTGGAAGCGTCTTGATGAGTGAGTGCGTGGCCTGCTCGTTGGTCCCCCCTTGCCCCGGCATCATTTCACCCGCATCATTGTAACCAAAGCAGACATAGTAGGTCACCTCGACTCCTCGCTTGAGGGCGGCCACCAGCGCGGAGATTAGAGGTGCCGCGTTAAGATCGGGAGTCTGGATGAAAATGTGTTCTTGGGCGTTGCGGATTAGCGAGAGCCAGGCTTCGTTTTGGGGCACATTGACATTCTTTGCATCCATCGGCCCATACGGTGGACGAGAGACTAAAGCAATGGGGACTGGATACTCGGTCGAAGTCGAAATATACGGTGTCATCTCGGCGCCATCAGGAATCTCGGGCCCGCTTGGTTGAATGGGATTCTGAACGGCGAGATTCAGCTGTCGATTAACTGCTTGTAAACGACTCTCGTGCGGCTTCGTGGAATAGCATGATTGCATGCGATCAATTTCCCTCTCCAAGGTATCGTCGTAATGAGGATCTTCAGGCGTATGCTCTGGAAGACCAGCTTGTGCATGACCATCAGCTGCGATTGTGCCCTGGTCTCGCCCGCGCCCCCTATCCAAGTAAAGAGGCTCGTTGTCAAATGTCGACTTGTTGTTCTCGGCTGCCCGATCGTCTAGCAACGGCAGAGGCGGATTGAAGCTCTTGTTCCACGTGATGAGGGCCGTGTCATACACGCTGCTTGCGATAGGGCCCTCGACATGTGTCATCATCTCCATATTGCAGTTGTCCTCAATGTTGTTGCTCATGATGACGGCAATCTGGCGGTCGACGACACAGAACTTGGCGTGCAAGGTCCCTAGAACAAGCTTGTGGAAACTCATGACTTCCATGTCGAGATTGGGCACTTGGTCAGGCGAAGGCAGCTGGATCGACGTGGATGTATACCCTGCCGGCTGAAGAATTGACAAGGACATTCCGCGCTTCGGCTTGACCTCCTGACGTGCCTCGACGGCATTGGCGGCCGCTGCCTTGTCGTACATGATCTTGACGACAACGCGTTGTCCTCTCTCTCCGGCCCGCCGCGATAGTTCAATGAGAGCATTCTTGATCAGTTGTTGAGCCACCGAAGGACACCACGAACAGGTGATGAAGAAAACCTCCCGCTGAGCCCGGACTATGAGGTTCGAGCAGTGGCGAACAACATCAGCCAAGGGCGCGATTGCCGTCAAGGGTATCGTCCCGTGCGATCCCATGAGTGGCGGCGACACCATGCCCGCCATCGGGTCTGCATCGAGGCATCGCAGTGAGCTGGCAAAGGCTTGCAGAAAGAGCTTGGATGGCTGGCTGGTGCCCCAGCGGCCACATTTGAGAATCGTCTCTAACTCTTGTTCCGTCAGCGCCGGTTGATCGTTTTCCGGGATATGATGCTGTCGGGCTGGCAGGTGGCCATAGAGTCGCTTGATGGCATCGCCGGGTGCCTCCTTCGGATTCTTGGCCAGGCTGGAGCTCACTGTTTCCGCAGCTTGGCATAGATTGACGACATTCTCGGGTACCATTTTGATGCTGGCTGCTGATTGCTTACAGTCGTCGCCGGTTGTGTGTCGCAGGTCACGGACGAGGCAATATGAAGATCTGACTTGTCCGGGCTAATTGACGTCATGTTCCTGTTGGCCGTCGAGACTTGCTCTCACTGTCTTGTCTGCTCTACTTTCCTGTTTTTGCACCACATCCCGTGCCTGCTGAGCCCAAGGCGTGTGCCGGTTATCCGAGTAAACAAGCGACACTTCACTTGGCGCGCCCGATCCACGCCTGAGCAGCGCAGCCTCCAGTAAGTTGCAAGCTACAGGAGCGAAACCTCCCGCTATTTGATTGGGGCAGTGTGGCAAAAGGAACAAGCTTGGCAATGAAGCCTCCAGTTAAAGTAGAGAGTGACTGGGTCCTGCGCGAGTTGCGGGCTCTTGGGGATCTCAGCACTGGTTATGCTTTGAATTGTTATGGTCAAGCTGCACGTACGAAATAGTATTCATGTTTTCATAACGCGGTCAACTTGGCCGACTTTGTGAACTCACCCGGCTTCATCCACGAAATACCCCTACCTGTTCTTGCCATTAAAAAAAGATCATTGGCTAAGGCAGTGTCTGCACCACATGTTATGACGTAGTCCTGGCTCAATCACGCGAGACTCAACCGCCATCAACATGTACGTAAGCGAGGCTTGGCAGAAACCTGCTCGTATGTATGTATGTGTATGTATGTGTATTTTCCGTCCAGTGGCCTCAGGCCACTCAGGTCCCCTAGCGGGGCACAGGACGTGTTAGGCTAGTGGCTAATTTGCTACGTGAGACTACGTAAATAAGGACACTATCTAACATGGCATCAGCTCAAAGGCGCTCACGATCTACTCTGTTACCCGTCAGCGGGTTGTGCAGGCGATGTCGTATACTGAACCATAATGGTCTGTGGAGCGGGCTGCGGTGGCAGCCGGGAGAGGCTTGCGCGGGCAGAAGGTGTCAACTCCACCTTCCGCCTGTCGCCGCCGGAGAAGAAAGAAAGGAAAGGGAGCACGACAGTGCTGTGATGGATAATTTCATCTAGTGATGCGGGCAGATCTTCTCGAAGAAGGAGCTTGCCTTCGCCAGCTTGACGAATTTGTCGAAATCTCTACCTATTGCCCGGTTGATCGCTTCGGTCGGTGAGGGTGCCAGTCTCATTCGACAACGCGGCTGAATCTTCCGACAATAGAAGAGATGCGTCGGCGCCTTGCGCCGACCGCAAGAGCACGTGATACAAGCGTCGTCGTGTTGGAATCTTTCGTGGTAATCAGCAAAGTCACCGTGGTGAGTCCTCGCGGCCAGGAGGTGGTGAAGCATTGTTCTTGGGAGACCTAGCTCCGGAGGACAGCCAGAAGGGAATTTGAGGGTCAGACTCTGATACTTATCGGGCGCTGAAGCATCCCACCAGGCTTGCACTGCGATTCTAGACCGCTGTCTAGCCGTCTTTCGCAAGAAGGCCAGTGTTGGGACTGCGTCTGCGGGTTCGGGCTGGGCGCATCCCGTCTTCGCCAGGATGTCGGCTTGTTCATTTCCTGGAATCTCGGTGTGTCCGGGTATCCAGCGGACTTCAGTCTTTCCGTGCGTTCTCGCCAGGGCCTGAAAGGTCCGAAAGACCCGTTGCGACGAGTCTGAAGGCTTGCCTCGTAGGCATTTGGCGGCTGCGATGTTGTCGAGGCATACCACTATTCGCTGTCTGGCAGACGAAGGGAGCCTGAGAGCGGCTTTGAGGCCTTCCAGCGCTCCTTTGGCCTCCGCATCGAATACCTCGGCAGGACCGAGGCGTCCAGCCCCTTGGCGGTTTGAATGTCCGTTCTGGTGTACAGTGAAGCCATAACCGGCCGCACCGCTCGGGGAGAGCGAGCCGTCTGAGTATACGATGAGCGTGGACGGCGGGATAGATCGTAGCCAATCGAGAAAGTCGTTGGCTGAATCTTCTTTGGATGCATTTTGTAGCGGCTGCAGTGTTTCGTTATTGTACTTTCGTGGGACCAGTACAGGGCGCTGGCAGTTCGCCAGCAATTTGTTCGTTCTCCTCAGCCGAGTTGGGAAGGCCTTTGGCGGAAGTTGGTATTTCAGCTTGACACACTTGATGATGGGCCGAGGCGCAATCTCGATGGTGCGTTTGGCGAGAGGATGTGCATGATCCAACGATTTGATGCGAGCAGAGAACCGAATTCGTCTTCCCTCCAGTAGTTGGCGAACCGGGGGTATGCCGCTTTCTCGGTGCAAGACAGCGATCCGGGTGGTCTTCCACGTCGGCAGAATCGCTCGGACGGCCTGCACGAGGGCTTTACTCATTTTCCGCAGAAGCTGTTGGATTCGGGACGGTCCTTGCACCGTCGGTTGTCTCCAACTCGGCGACGTTGGGCCTGGATACCAGGCTTCGACGCCGAAGAGCAGAATCGGTTCGACACAGGCTCTAACGGCCCGCTGCATAGCGCGCGGCAGAGCGCCCCGCCGGGTGTTCCCTAGGCTCCGGATATGGTTGGCGACCGTTTGGGCCTTGGCTGTCCACTTTTCGACATGGGTCTTGAATGTCAACTTCCTGTCCAGCCAGAGGCCTAGCCAGCGCATGGCTGTTTCTGGTTGCTTTTCCACGTCAGCGTGGCGGACGGGCGGCTTGGTTTCCCGCCTCCTCGGCGAGAAGTGCATGACTTCTGTCTTTTCTGGATCGAATGAGATGCCGTTGGCGGCGCCCCAGTTCACGAGTTCTTGAAGGTATTCCGACGCCTTTTGCGATGTCTGCTCCAGCGATTGTCCGACGCAGAGAATGGCGGTGTCATCCGCGTATCCGAACCGTCCTTCGGGATTGCCTAGCCGATAGATCGGTTCGGTGTAGAGCAGAAACAAGATCGGCGACACGGGTGAGCCCTGTGGGAGGCCGCACTGCAGTGGCGTTGTCGGTGTCGTGATGTCTTGGTATCTGACTCTTGCGGATCGGCCGCTCATGAACGAGCCTGTCCACCGCGCAAGGTTGTCCGGCCAGCCTTGCTCACGGAGCCTCAGGACAAGCCTGTTGCACATGGCGGTGTCGAAGGCTCCTTGGATGTCTGCTGTGACCAATGTGGCCACCTGTCCACGTGCGAACGCTTCTTCGATGTCATGAATCAGCGCGGCGACCAGGTCAACGGCAGACCGTTTTGGGAGAGCGCCGGCTTGCTGTGGATGAAGGACCGCATAATGGATTGACGCCCACGCTAGACGGCGAGCGATCAGCCGCTCAAGGCCCTTCCCAAGACAGGAGAGCAGAGAAATAGGGCGCCAAGCTCTCGGGGTCGACAGGTTTTTCTTTCCCGGCTTGGGGATCATGACCACTTCTGCTTCTCGAAACGCTCCAGGATGATGGCCCACCGTCAGGCATCCCTGATAAAGGCGGCGGACGTGCCCTCTAACGATGTCCCATACTGCTTGCAGCAGCTTGACCGTGATGTTGTCGGCTCCGGGCAGAAACCTGCTCGTCTGGCCACCCAGATGGGAACAGGGTAGCTGTGACAAGGTGTCAATCGAGAAAACATTTCCTCTTCTCAGGCTACATGCATCCCATGTCGTACGGGGACTAGGTTGTAAACATGCAAGTCGGTGGTATGGTAATTAAAGAAATAAAACATTGGATGTAGATTACTTCGTATTGCAGTATTACTACGCTGATGAAGAAGCACTCGACTAATCGTTTTCGCTTGCTAAATTCATGGATTTGAGTTTTTCCATCGTTGAAAAGTATTGAACAGTGCAATTAATAATGAATCCTGATCACATCGCCATTCGGGATGCGGCAAATGGGTGGACATCATACACGGGGAGCATTGAAACAGCTTGTTCTAGAATGTGGCATTTCTTCCAAATTGTGAGTCACATCATCATGAGGTCTTGCAGATTTTCTACAGCATCATGTAAACTATAGCAACGCAAAATCTTGCATCCGTTATGGACATACTCCATGTCGCTTGAACCACAAGACGTTTTCGCGACCTCAACTTGACGATCTCAACCTATTTTATAACGTACGCCTATAATATGCCATGTTGCAAGCACTCTAAACGTCCATGACGCCTAGAAATCTGCCATACTTGCACCAGAAACCAATCTAACATCCGTTCCAGCCACTCTTCCTTACATGTACATGGACGGGCTTGTGTATACTTACATGTAGGACTTTAGAGGCCATCATCTGTACACGAAAATACTCCGCGAATGTTGCCCACCCGAAAGTCGTCCTTTATGCTCTCCACACTAGAGTATGTCCCAGCCGTGAGAAATAACACGCCCGTCAGAATGATGAGGATGTTGATCGCACTGAGAGCGTAGTCGGATATTGGGCGATAACATCTTCCAACGTCTCGATCCACTCGGCGCATGCGGAAAAAGGCCACGCCCCAGAATATGAGGCCAAACCAACTGTTGAATAATGCTGACATGACAGATAGGACTGCAGGGTATTAGATGCGTGGTCTGTCAAACGGGCGCTGGATGACTTACGCGATGAGAAGAATGGAATGACTTGGGCAATTATAAACGCCGTGATCCAGGTTGACAATAATATTGCCCCCCAGGTGAGCCAGCCAACCAAAGTATGGCCTACAAGATGCTTCGTGTCGCGAAAAACACGGAAAAATATGAAGCGCGTTGTGACTGATGCATATAGCGACCCGAGGAATAGGATGGTTGGCACCATGAGGGAAAACGACGCCTTCTTATAAACATCTTGTAGCGAGCCGAATGCTGGAGATGTGACATACTGATTCCCCGTGTAGGCATATATGACGGCGCCGACAATACTGAAAAGGACGACCTCAACGATTGTGCAGGCCCAAAGGGACTTTGGGAACTCGCTATCAAGATGAGCATAAACATGTAGACATTTACGAAGTCTTATCGCACTTTCTTCAAAGGGATCTTACCGTGGGTCGCGCATTTCTGCGATGAAACTTGGCAGCATTATCTGCCCAAAGAGGGTGAAGCTGATAGCAAGGGCAGCACCTAGACCTTGTGCAAAGGTTGTATTTGGAGAAGGTAACATAGTGACAATCGGCTCGCCTTTCGTCTTCGGGTCGTATCTAGCAGGCCATGGTTGAATGCCAGCGAAGACAGTGGCGAGAATGACACCTATAATTGTGAAGAAGGCTGAGATGGTTCCCAGTTTGGACAACACCTCAAAGGTTCGTGGCAGAGATATCATCCAGCATAATACCATTACCACGATGGCGAATTGAACCGTTCGACATCCTCCAATTTGGTTGCCCTCTGTCATGGTGTTGATATACTCTGCTCCCACGAGAACGTGGAGTCCTTGGACGAACGTATTGTTAAGAATAAACATGACCATCGTCGCACACCATGCCCATTTTTTGCCCCCGAAGAGCATTTGGCCGAGATCGCAGACGTCGCGCACTTCCGGGTGGCGCAAACAGAATTCCCACAACACGAGGCTCGTATATAAGGCGATGCCGGCAATGATGATGGTAAGAATCAGGCCCGGGACCAGCCCAACGTAGCTATATGCCTGAGGAAAGCTCATAACGGCGAGAGAAATATATTCGCTGAAAAGAAGCGCCGCCATTTTCTGCCAGCTGCACGTCCGGTACTGAATATCCTGGCCAGCTTCAGATGCCAACTGCTTCTCGAGAATTGCGGCGCCAGAGTCGTCGCCCTTGTAAATGCTGTCGTTACGCAAACGCTCCGGCAGCGGCGCTATGCGCGGACCAATGACGAAGCTCTTGCCCCCGAATACGAATGATCGTTTACTCGACATTTTGCAGCCATCGCGCTCAAGCTCGTGAGGTGTCACACTGGAGGTGCTCAAGCCGGGTGAGGAGCTAGACGTAGGCCTTTCAACATGGGCCATGGTCGGAGGACCAAAGGTTATAAGTGAAGCACGTCGGGGATATCTCACTTTTTTCGATTGCTCGGGTATTTCATGATAGCCAGGGCTTTTGGCAGCATTGGCTTTATTTGGCGATTTGGGAACTCTTTCTCGACAAGATAGGCAATCGTAGGAGGGACACTGTCGTGAGAAGTGTCATCTATAAATGGTGTGCGTTGGAAAGGTGGTATTGTACTGGTTGTGTATGAAAATCGACGAACAGGTCAAGTAGTAATTAATTTGGATATTTTCGCAGCGTGGTATCGTCCGAAGCGCAATCGCAACATTAAACTTGGGGGAATGTGGGCTAATGTCGTCGCTCAAGTCGCCACCGAGGAGAAAGCAAGCCGAAGCACACTGAAGGGTGCTCGACAGCAAAATTAACAAACACCCTTCATCGAGATGAAATATGACGTCCCCCAATCTTGTGATCGGAGCATCGCCTGTAGATATGGTAGCCACCACCTACCTCGTGGGTCCAGAATCGAGACCCTACGGGCCCGACTCGCTACAAAACAGCCCCTAGATTACATATGCTAATGAGGTGTGAGACTTTCTCTTTGAGAGTCTCGGCATCTAGACCGCGAGCGATGACTTTGGTGAAGTGGCTTGTCTCTCTTGGAGTCAGTCCGCCGTTTACCACCGCTTACTATCACCAGCTGACTGGCAGCCATGCATTTGGCGGTCATACTTTTATGCTGCCCCGAATTCTGGCCCAGCATTGCGATTGATCGTCAACAATTATTCTTCAGGGTCGAAACAGTTTCCTACAATCGATGAGTTCGAGCTCTTGGACGGCTCGTGTGTTTGCCAAGTCACTGGTTCAGAAGCTTCTAGTGACGACATGTCTTGATACGTGTCTTGTGCGGTGGCATGCCAGTCTCGAGTGCAAGAACAGGGGCCATTCCAAGTAACATGAAGGCGCTCACTTGCCAAATACCAGCAAATCGATCGACCATTGTCAGAACATTAGATGCTGAACACGGAACCCCAAATTTCATCATATGAGGGGTCCAACATTGAAGTAATTGAAATCTAAATGACTTCTTCCCGCAGCACATGTAACGGGAAATTACGAAGGCTTTATCGAGTCGATCTCGATCTGCTAGTTTTGCTTCCATTGAATCACAATACATGTATGGGCACTAGTACGGACTAACATCATTGATCAGTCGGCAAAAGTCTTGACCGAGACAAATGGTTATTCGCTTATCTTCCCCTAGGGTTAAATGAACGCCTACTTCCAGTCGACTCAAGCGTGGCTGGATACTGGGCACGCTATATATGAGACTGCCAGCTTGGCGGCTCCAAGCTTCATTCGAATCTCGTATCTTTGATGCGCGCCCTGCAGGTAGTGCCAATTCATGAACGCAGTTCAGCTTCAGCCCTAGAGATTTACTCATTTTGCGCCTAGATCCCTAGTTGGCAAATACGAATATATTCCCATATGTTCCAAGACTGAAAGAAGTGAATACCACCGGCAAGCTCGGGCGAGTCACAGGCTTCTCGTATTGAACCCGAACGTTCAGTTCTCTTCTGAGCTACAGCGGCACATGTTCAAGTGCCATAACCCCGGATTCCGCCCCGTCACCAGCAGCGGTGTTAATGGGCACCTCAGACACCACACAGCATGAAAGCGGATATCAATACTTTTTGCTTTGGTCGTAGATGAGCTGATACTTGCTTTTCCAGACCCCCAGTATCGGTCACTTTGTCGACCAACCGCTCTTTGTATGCAAGACTTCACCAAGACGATGCCTTCTGCGAAATGGGGCTCGGAACGCACTTTACGACGATTTCTTGGACTGACGAGGAAACTTCTATCATCCATTCCCCCAATATTAACCAAAGTAGTCGATCTTGGGGGATTGATGATTTTGCCGTAGGACGCTGGAGGCAAGGCGCTCAAGAACATGTATTTGGGAATACTCCAAACATTAGAGAACTTTCTTTCCTGGAACGCGGACAAAAGGCGTGGCTGATCCAGTTTAACGAAAACGCGGCCCTCATGGAAGCCACCGTTCTTGACACAATGGAGCGAATAGGGCATGCCGGGGTTCGGGAATATCGTGGGCCGAACATGTGACGCCCCTATTCATATGAAGAGCTCTCAACAAATGTGGACTGGGTCCATCGAGTCGAGATTTGTCACGAAATTTCTCCCGATCACTGGGGAAATGGTATGGTCTTCAAGGCGGCTGAGACTGTTATCGAGCGGGCGGCAATGGATCGAGGGATCAGGAGAGTCATCTTGATTGCAGAAACACAGACCCAGCGTAAGAAGCCGACGCGTATTGCAGAGGCTTGGCTTTAAGCAGCTTGGAAACGCAAGTGACAATACTCCCAGTTGCGCAGCCAGGTCGAGTGGGAGATGGAAATTCAAGTTGATGCCTGGACGGCTTTTGCCCTGATAGCCCAGGGAGGTTCGGAGACACGGCATATGTACAGGCGCTCACAGAAGAACTGAAAGTCCGCGTAAACATGGGATATTTGAGGCTCGTTATCACTCAGCTATTGCAGCGTACATTGGAAGTTTTCTGGGACAGAAACTCGGTACACGTGTCAATCATTGGCTTTGCGGGAGCATATTCGAACTCCAGAGAAGAATTTTGGAAACGTTGAGGTCGGAGAACGTTGAGCCTCATGGGAGTGCAACTTGAATCTTGTACGACGTCATCACCTGCATCGTAGACCGCATTCCCACCGCAAAAACTGTATAATTTGAACACTATTCAACCTACTTCGTGAGGCGTATGAGTGGCGCGGCTGTCGCGCTCCTGCGGGAATTGTGGAATCTTTTGCGGACTTCAGATGCAACCGAACTATTGGTGTCTCTCGGACTAGATGTTTATCGGACCGCTACAATGCAGCAAGGCTTAAGGCTCTTCTTATTCGGCCTCAAAGCCAGACGATGGTCTTCAAGAGCCAGATCCCCAATTCGCTGTCAGGGTTGAGGACCTTGGGCAAGTAGCCTCCAAACAGAATGGGCTGGATCTTCTCGACGTACGGACGCATATCTCTCTCGTATTCTTCAAAGGCAAGATGAACTTTGTCATTATGGCGTATGAGGTAATTTGCGAGAACGTAGGCTCCCAGGATGGCCACGTTGGTAATTACCCTGTCCCATCAATGGGGACGGCTGGACACAAGGCGGTATCTCCGAGCAAGACGCAACGGCCATTGAACCACTTTTTAAGCTTGACCTGCGAGATTTCCACGAAATAGAAATTATTTGCCTCCGATGCTGCCTTTGCTAGACCGTCGACGTTTCGAGACTCCCGGGCTTCGTGCAGTGATTGGTCAAATTTGGCGACGCCGAGGTACGCGGATGAGATCTCGGTATCAATCGGCTTGATAAATGCGCTTCTTCGGCCAGGCAAGTTGTAGAGCCTCGCGTATGAGGCAACCTGAGGCTCAGCAGGCAGCTCGAAGAAGGCGACAAAGACATTAACTGACTTGACACAAGCTCTGCTCAAGTCTGTGAAGAGTATCATGTCTCGTGTCCGGGATCGAAGCCCATCGCAGGCTACCACAATGTCGTACTCCTCTGTTTTCGTGGTGCCCGCTGCTTCATCGACTATGTCGACTCGAACTATATTGTCATTTTGGTCCATCCTAGAGGCCGTGAAGCCAAAGCAAAATTCAACATTCGCCAGGGCATCAGCCGCAGAAAAGAGTATTCTTCTCAGACTTGGTCTCATAATCTCAATCTCTTTGGAAGCTCCCGCGGATTGACCAGCCGGAAACGTGCCGAATGGATTATTGTGTTCATCAACGCAAGTTCATGCGTCGATTCTGAACGGATTTATAAGCCAACTCCGGCTATACCAGCGCCAATGATGAGAAGTCAATGGACGTCGGATGGGCTTCGCGACAGAAATATGAGCCAGGAAAAGTGAGTCGCTGTGGGCCAGCGATGCCGATATTGATGGCCATCTCGGACGCGAGACGGATCAAGTAATGGCACGAACCGTGCTTGCGGCCTCTGGCTTGGCGGAACCAAAAGGCAGCGACGAGGAGAGACTTGATCATTTCGACGTTTTGTTTCCCATCGCCGAGGATCCGGGCTTCCAGCGTGTGCATGGCGTGAAGCACAATCTCGTCCCGACTCTCATCTTGATTGTTCAGGCTAGGACCGGTCGAAGTTGGACAGAAGGTAATAACCGTCACATACAAGACGGGGTATGTGCGGCGCAACTTTTGCACATCATCAGAGGGCAGCTTGACCAGGGGCCACAAAGCGCCAGGTCCCCGTACATATTCGGCAATGACTTCTTGTTGTTGAAAAAGAGGCAGTCGCGCGTCTATAAAGGCGAGAAGCCTGTCGGATGCTTCACGGACAATATTTCCTTCATCCGGCTTGTCGTGATTCTCTGGTACCGGATTGTCTCGCGTAGACAAAGCTTCGTTGAGCTGACGGATCCTTGCTTCGAGCTCCGTGATCATTGATGCGATCTCTCTGCCACCGTCGGGATGCCGGAACGCACGTCAAGCCTTGGCTCGCACAGCTCTGACAGACGTTGGTCGGAGCGCTGCCGGGCTTGCATTTGATCTTGACCCGATGGCACGACTCGCAAGCGTGGAAACGATATCTCATTGCTGGGCGTCACGGTCGGTCCAACTTGGAGACCGGTGCGCCATTGGATTACTCCGAGATCGATTGACTCGGTCACACTGACTTGCTCAGCCCATGTTAGCGCTGGCTACGGGTAGAATCGCTGAAACGCAACTGGAGTCATCATTGCGGACTGGCTTTGCGTGACCCGACAATTGAGAACTTTAACTGGCGCAGCCTAATTCCGTACTGCAATGTCTTGTGTGAAACTGACTTGGACATCGATGGAAGCGCCGTTGAGGCCCTCGAAGCACATGGGAAATGTATAACAAACGAAGCTCGAATGTCATCATAAAGTTTTTCTCTGGAATCTATGCTTCAATGAGCAATATTGCGCCTTATTGATCATCATATTAATTAAATTGCGAAGAGTGTTGAAACTCCCGAACATGGTGGCTAAGCACAATGTAGAACAAAAAGGATGCACCTTTCTGTGGCACAAGGAACGACATGGCGACAGTATTTTACTTGGGGACGAAGTCAAATCATATCGTTGGAATTGAAATCTTGACACTTCCGGGTAGGGGTCCTCAAATGAAATGAAAGCTCGAGATAGACTGTGCTGCGACAATGATGATGCCTAGTTTCGTAAAAGGAAAGGAAACCAACCGATAGGACAGGGAACCAGTCTGAGATCAAATGCAGCGCATTTAACAGAGACATCACGACCAGACTGCTTCGTACCGTCATCCCACCTTCATGAGCATTTACCGCAACGACTGTTTGCGGAAACAATCCAAAGGAAAAGGTTAGCATCGGCGTTGATCTCCTCAGGCTCTCGCGTGACGCATTAAGCCAGTCGAAACAATGTCCGGTGTCGCACGTCCAATGCAGTTTGTGGACAAGTGGAAGACTTGACTCACTAGGCGAGTTCTCATTCCGCAAACTGGACAGTCACTGGCCCAGTTGATCATGGAGAAGAAGATCGCCACCGGAGACAAGGATGGGGTGCCAAGGGAAAAGAAGATATACTGTAACACTGGCTGCGTCAATCGTAGACTATTGTAAGATCGGCCGCCTGCACTAGAACCCGCCCGGGAAGTTGGCTGCAGGGCCTGCAGCTCTTGGCCAGGGGGAACGAGGGTGACAGCCTTGTCAGCTTGGGCAAAGATGGTGGTGAGGCCATGGAATCCAAAGAAAGGGCACGACGAACTTTTGGAAGACAACTCGAGGGACCAGTGAATCCAAAAGGTCCATCTCTTTCTTACGAACAGTCACACACCTTTTGGGCAACATGCTTCGCCCCATGTCTTGGCGCGCGAGGGCCGTTTGGAGGCGGCCAAACAAAGATGCCGTTCTCGGACATGGCCGTAAACCGGAGTGCGGAGACTCGGACGAGGTCCCGCAGCAAGAGGACCCGGACGGTCGTGCATGCTGCTCGGGCGCTCGTTGCCCGTCCTGGCAGGTGTTTTGGCTTGTTCTTGTGTCCATCTGATCAGTCACGCAGCGTCTTGTGCTCCGTGCATCCGCCGGCCGGCAAACTCGAGATGACATGACACATGAATCAACTTGGACTTCGAGCGGCCTTTACCGCGGCGAGAATAAGGCAGCGACTTGAAGACTAGACTCAGATGAGATGAAGGAAGAAAGTGTGGCTTGGGGGTTACCCTTTCTGCCCGATGAAAAGACGCCATCCACCCTTCTCGGCCGAGGCCTCTTTTCCTCGATGCAGCCAAGACTGCGAGTGGCCACGGCTTAACTTATTTCACGGCCCCCATGCATGTGACCTGTGGGACACTGAGCTTGGCTCGCTGCCCCAGACTAAAAAAGTTCCCATGGCATGCCGAAGCATGGACTTTTCAGGCAACATGGAGCCCCTCCCATAGGTACCCTCCTCCCAGGGGTCTCCATGCGGAGTTGCAGATTATCTCGGCATGGCGCCGAACATGGATGTGTTCTCTGCCCGAATGCGACCCCTAGTTTATCTGCAGTGGATCAGGTCGAGGCAAAGGAGGTCGAGTTGGCAGTTGAGATATATTGACTGGAGGCTGGCCTGTCGACAATCTGCCATCCAGCCAGCGTCCAGCTTGACCTCGCCAACTTTGCCAAGAGCCTCGAGTGACTGGTAAGACGTGAAAGGCCTCTGGTGCCTTTCCCCAAAGTCGTCTGCCATGGCCCTCAACGATGCGACCATGATGGCGGGAGTCACGGACAGCAAGCACGCTGCCATCCCGGTCAATGAGAAGATGACGGATACCATTGAAGCTGCCTCCATCACCAACAACGAGGGTGGCGACGAAAAGATCACGGATTTGTTTATCAGTTTCCCGCCTCTCAAAGGCGTCGAGCCCGAGCACAACCCTCTCACGGTCCGCGCGGTCCTGACGGGCATCCTGCTGGGCTCCTTGGTCAATGCCTCCAACGTCTATCTCGGTGAGTCCATCATCAAGCTTCGCCAAAGACTCATTACACTAATGCTGACCATTGCGCAGGTCTCAAGACGGGCTTCACGTTCCCGGCCACCATGTTCGGCGCCATCTTTGGCTACGGCTTCATCTTGCTCTTGACCAAGCTGCTCCCCAACGTGCCGGGCATCGGCGGTCGTTTCGGACCCCAAGAAAACTCCATTGTCCAGGCCGCGGCCACGGGCGCCGGTGGCATGGCTGGCGTCTTTGTCGCCGGTCTCCCTGCCATGTATCGCATGGACCTGCTGTCCGACGACCCCAAGTCCGACTTCCCCCGGATCCTCACCATCACAATCATCTGCGCCTTCTTTGGCCTCTTTGCCGCGGTGCCCCTGCGCAAGTTCTTCATCATCAATGTTGCTCGCGAGCTCAACATGGTGTTTCCCACACCCACGGCCACCGCCCTTACCATTCGCTCCATGCACACCATCGGCTCGGGTGCCGCCGATGCCATCAGAAACATCAAGGCTCTCGGCTACTCCTTCGTCGGCGCCTTTGCCCACATCATCGTCTCGCAGTATGCCGACGGCATCTTGCACAACTGGCACATGTTCGCCTGGGGCCGCGGCCAGAGCTGGGCCATCAACATTGACAACTGGGGCTGGTATATCCAGCTCACGCCCGCCTTCTTCGGATCCGGCATGCTCGTCGGCCTGAATGCTGCCATTTCTTGGTGGGGAGGCACCCTCGTCGCCCTCGGCCTCATTGGCCCCCTCCTGGTTCACTACGGCGAGTGCGTCGGGAAGGCCATCAAGACCACCGATCCTCGCTGGGAGGGCCGCGTCAACTTCAACAGTCTAGCGGGTCTCGATCAAGCAAACTTCAAGCCCAGTCCCCGCTACTGGATGCTATGGCCCGGAGTCATGGTTCTCATTGTCTACTCGCTGGTCGAGTTCATCCTCCACTTCCGCATCATCTGGGACGGCATCAAAGTTGCCCTACGAGGCATCGCAGTCAGCGCCAACAACCGCATGCAGGCACGCGGCAAACGAAATGCCTTTCTTGAGAAACAGGCCGCCAAGGTGGACCAGGACTCGAGCCTGCTAGAAGACTTTGCCACCAAGGACCAACAAGTCCCTCAGTGGCTCTGGATCACGGGGTCGATTGTCATGGTCGTTGTCTCGTGCCTGGTCTGTCACTTTCAGTTTGAGATGAACGCCGGACTCGCCATCTTGGCATGTCTTCTCGGCCTCGTCTTTGCCTTCTTGTCCATCTATGGCGGCGCAGTCACCGACACCACGCCCCTTACCGCCTCTTCCAAGGCGTCGCAGCTTGTCTTTGGTGGCATCACCAGAGATCAAATGCCAATCAAGAACGCCCAGCGTATCAACCTTGTCGCCGGTAACATTGCGTCTGGCTGTGCAGACGTCTCGACATCCTTGACGAGCGATTTCCGTGTCGGCTTCCTGCTCAAGACGCCGCCCAACCTGCAGTTCTATGCCCAAGCCACTGGCGCATTGGTCTCGGTGTTTCTCGCTCCGGGCATCTTCGTGCTCTTCATGTCGGCCTACCCTTGCATATGGAAGAAGGATTATGAGCCTCCTTACGAGGGGTTCGAGTGTCCCTTCCAAGCCCCATCAGTTGTCGCATGGCAAGCCGTGGCCACTGCCGTCACCTTGCCCAAAATTCCGATTCCGTTATCTTGCACGATTTTCTCCATCGTCATGGGCGCCATAGCCGCTTTGCAGGCCATCTTCAAGAACTTCTACCTTGTCGGCGAGCGCCAAAAGTACCGCGAGTGGCTTCCCAATTGGATGGCCATTGGCGTCGCTTGGGTCCTGGGTGTAGATTCCGGTTATGCCAATGCTATTCTTGCTGGATCCGTCTTTGCAGCCCTCTGGCAGAAGCGCAACCTGGTGACTTTCGAGAGTTATGGCTTTAGCATTGCTGCCGGTCTCCTCGCAGGCGAAGGTCTGGCCGGAGTCGTTAACGCGGCCTTGACGCTTGGCGAGGTCGATGGTGGCATCAAAGGCACCAAAATTGGCATTCCGGGCCAATGGTAATATCGATTTCGAGGACCAGGTCATAAAGACTCTTGTTTTGTTTTCATTATAGGCTCTTTATATACTAGTGGAAAGTAAGGTCCACAGAGCAGCGATACATGATATAGCAGTATGCACGCCTTTGATGATCACGGGCTCACGATAGTAAACAGATGTAATAATCAATACTCTCTGGATTTTCAGCCTCCTCGCATATCATCTGCAAGCACGTGATGGCTTGACGGACTTGTGATGAAGTGTTTAGTGTCTCATGTTGCTATCTCGCCGCTGCGGTTGTGAATATTAAACATGATGGAAACCTTCGAAGAGACCGTCATTAAAATCTAGTAGTCAAGGAGTTGCAGGTACATGTTCAACTTCCGGAAACAGTCTCCTGATGCCCTCCTTCAGGGAACTCGTCGGGTTCCAATGCAAATCCGCCTTCGTCTTGTCAATGTTGGGCAAACGCTGATCCAGATCCTGATACCCTTGACCATAAAACACACTAGCAGGGCAATCCTGCATCCGAACCCCTTGGCAAAGGACTGAAAATCGCTCAGTCTGGCCCGCAGCCTCAAGCATCATGATTGTCACGTTGCGGATGTTGTAGCAATTAGCGGGATTGCCAATGCCGTATATTTTCCCAGAAACCATATTGTCTGCATTGACGAGAATCTTCATGAGTGCGTCAATTCCGTCATCCATATATGTGAATTCCCGCCTTTGAGATCCTCCATCTACGAGTGTGATGGTGTCGCCTCGAAGAATACGGCCAAGGAACTAAGTAGCGACACGGGAGATGCTATCATCGATAGGATCCAGTGAATCAAGCCTAGGGCCAATCCAGTTAAACGGCCGAAAAATGGTAAAGTCAAGATCCTCGTTTCCGTAAGCGAAGACGACGATCCAGCAACTGCTTGGCCCACGAATACGTCCAGCGCGTCTTCTCGATAGGACCACGGACGAGTTCGGGAGTATCTAGATCGAACTCGGTGTCGAGACACATGCCATACACCTCTGATGTGGAATGGAAGGCGAGCCGTTTGCCCGTTCGAACAACCATTCGGTTCTTGCGGAGATTTATTTCAAAGTCCAACTTAAACACGCGTAGAGGATCCTTTATATACGAATAAGGCGTTGCGATCGCGGCAAGTAGTATAATAACATCACTTTGACCGATGCGAGTTTCAATCCAATCCCAGCGAGCCTCAATGTCGGCTTGTTTGAAGTCTATGCAAAGTGAGAAGTCGGCATCGGCCAAAATGTCGTTGACGCGGTCATTGCAAATATAGATACCGCATACTGTCCAAATCGTTGTCCGCAAAATGCGCTCACAGAGATGATGGCCAATGAAACCGGATCCTTCAACGATATTGGTCTGTGTATATGCTTGGATATGCTCGGAGCTGGCTGATGTCTTAATGCTCAATGCTGGCCTGCTCGTCGAAAAGGTTCTTGGGGTGGCACGGCGAGTAAAGACAATTGATGAAATTCAATCCGTCCATCAAAACTTCATAACTTCAAACGGATGATGTGCAACCTTGGTCAAGACCCTTGGCTTCTAAACGTATGTACTAAACTTCTATATGGCGACGGCTTCCAGTAATCCTCGCAGAGATGCTGCCGTATCGCATTCGCTCAACTTTGCAATCACTCTGCAGAACCCTTCCAATAACCTTGTCGCCGAGGTCGTCGTCATTCTAGGGGCACAGATCTTGATACGTACATGGTTGCCCTCTGGACGGGTCCTCACCCACAGGCAAGGAACTACAAAGTCTGGCACATCAATCATGTTGAACTTGGAATCGGCCCCTGTGATGGGAAAGCTGGGATGGAGGTCGATGTTTTGATGATTGACCACTGAATCGAATCTCGTCCCCGCCGGCCAATCTGTACAGTGCTTGATTATCTCGTCAAAGCCCAGCGAGTCAGACTCTTCTAATGCAATGAACTGCTCCTGCATCGAGAGGAGCAAATCGGCCACGTTAGGGCAAGCCGCCAGCCGAAGACGGACTGGGATGATGTTGATGCAAGGCCCGACCACCTCATGCGCCCCCTTGAAAGCTGAGTTTCGCCCGCTCACCAAGTGGCCAAAGACGACATCATTTGCACCCGTCATATTCCGTATGAGCAAGGCCCACGCGCAGCTGAGGAACGAAGCCAGAGTGATGT
The DNA here is from genome assembly GCA_000956045.1 of Hirsutella minnesotensis 3608. NCBI lineage: Eukaryota > Fungi > Ascomycota > Sordariomycetes > Hypocreales > Ophiocordycipitaceae > Hirsutella > Hirsutella minnesotensis. Next base: position 303,184 of record KQ030518.1, on the reverse strand, counting down.
TTGCCGGAAGATGCGGGCGAGCTACCTCAGCCTCCACGCGCGTGTTTCTGCCCGAAAGATTGTCAGGTGCCGGGATCTTTGAAAGTGTAGACCCTCGGAGGAGCTTTTGCCAGTACTGCAGAGACTTGGGTCGTCTTCTCATGGCATATGAGAGAAACGTAAACATGTCGGGTGGCGAAGCAAACGGCTCATCTCTATAACAAGAGACGAGGCATTGAATAATCTTGGGTAGACAATAGCCATCGTATTGACAATGTGACAGCCGTATAACGAACCGGACGCCTTCGCTGTGGTGCCTTAAAAGAAGAAACGCCACAGGAGGATCGGAAGCGACAGCAGTCTCGAGCTCCACCCTGCGAATGCTATGCAGCGCCGTGTCCAAGCCGTCTTGAGCATCAATGACGCGAAGAGGTGAGTCCAGGTTGCGACGAATTACTTGCCAGTATCTCCCGTGAAGAAAGGGATAACAAGCCCGTAAAATGGGCAGTTTTTCGAGTGCTTGGGCGCAACTCCGGCTCAAGCGTGAGATGTCTACTTCAGGGCCGACATCGGCAGTGTAATAGTCATAGAGATAGTCTCTATGCTCCATAGCATTGGCCAACCACATTTGCTGGAAGCTAGTAAGAGGCAGAACCTCTGCAATGTTTCCGGACAATGTGCGGTCGTTGAGATTGTTGATGTCCTTGAGCAGAGCAGCCTCAACCATGGGGTCGACAATGGATTGCGTATTGACATCCGGGCAGGGTTCATCCTTCTTGAATCTTGCTTGTTTCGCAACACTGGCGAGCGAAGGTGACCGGAACAGGTCCGTTGCCGAAAGCTCGATATCAACGTTGCGGGCCTCACCAACAAGTTGCATCACGGTGACTGAGTTTCCTCCCAATTTGAAGAAGTCGTCATCAAGGCCGATATCATTCTCGTCAATCCCGAGGACCCGGGCCCAAAGTGCCTGCAGCTGGCACTCCATCTGCGACGTCGGCGGCCGTGTCGAATCTGCGCCAGCTCTGCCCGGATGAAGCAACTGTTGCGCGGTAAAGGAGCCAGCGATATGCCGCAAACGCTTCCGGTCAATCTTTCCAGTAGGTATCCTTGGCAGCTGCTGCATGGTCAGGAAAGCTGTCGGCACCATGTACCTTGGGAGATACTCGAGAAGCTTGTCCTCGATGGCGGCATCGACAGAGAGCACATGTGCTATGTCTTGGTCATGGGAGAAAACCTTGGAGTCCAAACACTTTTGCTGGAGAAAGGCGACCAAGATTGAAGCTCCCTTGCCTCCGCGGAGGTTGACGACCTCTGCCGCGACCAAGACTGCCTCCGGAAAACACCTTTGGACGCATTGTTCCACCTCTCCTAGCTCAACTCGTTGCCCGCGGATCTTGACTTGAGAATCATTCCGCCCCATAAACATCAAGCTTCCATCTTCGTTGTATCGAGCGAGATCGCCGGTTTTGTAAAGCCGCCCGTGCCGACCAGGGCAACCCGGTGAGCCTCGCAAAAGCCATGGCGGATCTGTGACAAATGCTGCGGCCGTCTTTTCGGGCTCCTTCAAGTATCCCTGGCCGACCAAGGGCCCTTCTAAGAGTAGCTCTCCAACACATCCAGGTGGGAGCAGGCGGTGGTGATCATTGGGGTCAACAATCCAGGTGACCAGTCCCACGCCACTTCCAATACACGTTGCCCTCTCAGGGCTGCTCGCATCATGATTTATTGTCCCAAGCGTGGTGCACTCTGCGGGTCCATATGCAGTTATCAACTGAGTTTTCCCCCACCACTGCCTAGCATCGCTAATGGTGACAGTCTCTCCGATCAGGATTGTCGTTCTAAGGCTTGGTGCTGCGGCCGGATCCAACAGCCGCGCAACTGTTGATGTAGTATTAACAAGGTTAGGAGCCGTGGCAGCCAGGGCTCCGTTTAAATCGTTCACCTTGTCCGCGTTGGATGGGACGCAGATGCAGCCTCCAGAAACCAAAGTGGCACAGGTGTTGTGGACTGCCGTGTCGAAGGAGTAAGACGCCAAGTCCGCAACTCTAGTTTCTTCCTTGAAGCCCAAGATTTCGAGTTGATGAAAGGAGGCGGAACAGAAGTTGCTGTGGGATATTATGGCTCCTTTGGGCGTTCCTGTGCTCCCAGAAGTGAAAACAGCGTACATGGTGCTTGCTGGAGACTGGGGCTCAGTGTGTCCGTTCAATGCTGAAGAATGCCCCAGAGATTGTTCCAACCCGGGGCCTACTTGGATCACGGCCTCGCAAAGCCTTGCAGCTAGTGGATGATTGGTCACCGACGACAATATGATGCCGGAGCCAACCTGGTCGACGATGGTTTTTAGTCGCCGTTCCGGGAGGGATGGCTCAATAAACACGAAACCTCCGCCGGCTTTTAGAACACCGAGAAGTGCAACCGTGGTCCACATGGACTTCTCAAAGCACAAGGGGACAAGGACATCGGGTCCGACTCCCCTGTGACGAAGTTGGATCGCGAGTCTGTCCGCAAGGGCCTTTAATTCACCATACGTCAGTTGTCCATCCCAGGCACAAACGGCAAGCAAGTCTGGCCGAGTGATGGCTCTCTCTTCAATCAATTCGTGAGCACACCTGTCGATGGCTTGCGGGACGGTTCGGTTCCATGTCCAGATGTCTTCGAGGTCTCCTGCTGTCAATACTTCAAGATCACGGATGCCGCTGCCCGCGCCCCCCTGACCGACCAGATCCATCACTTTTTCAAGACGCTCGAGAAGCTTCTGCACCGTCCAAGAGTTCAAGACTCGAGAATCAAAATAAGTTGTTATAGTCACGCCGTTGGCATCGATACCGATTGCAAGGACCAGGGAATACCTGCTTCTCCAAGAGTTGTTGGAATCATCACGTAGCTGACCGAGGCGATCTTGAGATTGCATGCCATCTCGTCGCAGAACGAGAAGGGTTTGCGAGGATGAAGCCTGTCCATCTCCATTCGTATTGCAGAGTTGCTCGCGGGAGGTCGCCTTGGCTACATGTACCTGCCTCTCGTTGACGTCCAAAAGGTGTGAAATGGTGTGATTGCATGATAGATCCACATGAAACCGGAAAGGTTCTGTTTTCAAAGAGTCTCTCTGATTGCTCTGATCGTCCACTTCTATGGTCGTGGTATCAAAAAGAACACGCGTTGACCCGGTCTGGTGGCTAACAACCAAGGCCCACGAGACATAGATCAGTGCTGTTGCCCTGGCGCTGGAACCGTGATTCAGCGAGTGGGAGAAATGATGTTTAACTTCTGTATCTGAGATCGGGTGCACATTCGGTCGTGGAGCGGGAAAGCATGTGAAGTCGTGGTCTGAAGCCACCTCTTCATGAGACCCATTGAGGCCGTTGGCATGCATGATGTTGGCTGCAAGTAAGGTCAGGACAGAACCACGATCATACTTCGAAGACTGCTCACTGCCCGTATTCCCTTCCAGCCACGAACTCCACCAGGACGTTTTAAGCCCCCGGCTGTTACCTTTTGGTAGGTGACTTTGACGTATCCCTCGATAACAAGGCGTGTGGTATCATGGCAACACTATAGAAGGATCGGCGTGTGTCGCCATGAAAGTCGTGTCCTGCCGAATACGCTTATCACTCTCGTGCATTTTTAGCCCCTGAAGCGTCAAAAGGCGGTAAATATGTCGCGCAGGTCGCAGACCGGAGTCCACCGCCCAAAACGGTATGTTCGCCTCACCGCCATTCGGGAAATTGCCGTTTACGAAGGGCATTCCTACTGTATTGCTCATTCTAGGCAGCATATGCGCCATGCAAGTTGGGCAGAAGCGAATTCTCCATACCGAGTGGGCTCTGAATCCTCTGATGATCAAGGCAGACAAAATGCCAGGCACATGTGGCCTTCGGAAGATTTCAACTGTCGGACATAGTCAGTCCGCCCCGAGGGAATGAGAGCGCGTCCCAGCTGAGGACAAGCCTCGAGCATTATACGTCCTGCCTCGAAAGAACTTGACCGCGAATTTCTGCGAATCCACATCATAATATGGCTACGTTCTACGAAGTTAAAGCGCAGCATGAAGCCCTAGCCACAGGCTATCACGACGTTGAAAATTGAATGTGCCCACGTTTCTCCTGGGAACACAGCTGCTCCGTTCTGCACTCGCTGATTGTCCGGCCTGCTCGTCCTCGGCCTCGGCGGAGAGGAAGATGAACCGCGTCGGAAGGATTCGCTGGTTCGAAGCAGATGCCAGCAAGCCCTTGGATCATCTTACACCAGTACGATGAAGTCATATGTAACTACGTGTTTGACCACGCGTCCGCCATCGAGGAACCGGAAGCCATGTGGCGCAACCTCGGCACCTACATGTATCTGAAGCTCGGTGGTCGCTTTGTTGGTGCCAGAGTGGGAAACTCGCGAGCCGCCTGCTTGCTCAACGCACAATACGTACAAGGACCACTAAGACATAACGGACGGAGTTCGAGATAGGTTCAAGGTAGACTTGAAGGAACTAGTCGAGTTTGAGGATTCGTCGCTAGAAATTAGCTCGGGTTCAACCCAGATGCACCACAGGTTTGGACTCACAGACGTCGAGGTTGAGCCGGTGGAGAACGCTGCCACGGTGCGGGTGACGCCGGTTTTTAGACAAGTTTTAAAGAGGACCCGGGGATTTCCGTGGTGAAAGCAGGAAAGGCTATTGCCTCCTCTGCCTGCACGGGCGGCATGGAAATTTAGAGAAGATGTTTAGTGTTGGACGTAGGACTGGCAATTGCTACTTGACAATATCCCTCATGCAGATGCAAACAACGTGGGCAGCACGCTTTAATGATCCTTCCTTGCCGCGACTGGTAAAAGTCAAGAAGCGGAGTTACTAAAGGTGTTGAATCTATGACAAGCCTCTCGTTTGTCGAACGATCAAATAAATCCGTTCCAACCGGATGGATTGCGCCAGGGAAGGCGTAGACTCTCGGCTTTAATGTATTACACTGCATACCTACCTCGGGATTTTCTCTCGACTCCAGTCTTACCATCCAATTGAAGGGGCAAGTTTGCAACGCTTTACACCTTTGACCACCTTGGTAATCGTGGTCAATGGGGGGGTTGCCATCAAACCTCGGGGGGTGTAAAAAAGGGTCGTCATTCATAGCCTCGGCTTAATTCTCAGGCAAGCTTCGCTCTCCATGTCGTTACCTTGCCATGACTGCTCTTCTCTCACCCCAAGAAACTCATCCATGGCCAACCCTAATCCTACAATAGCTTCCTCACAAATCTGGTGATGAAGGACGAGCCTCCTTCCGTTTGTCTTTACTCCCATGCGCTTCGTAATCCTGTCCCATCTCTCATTTTCAGAGCCTTCGAGTTGCAGCCATATCATGTTCGTCTCAGTCGCCTTCGAGAGCATACCGCCCCTTTCCGTCCACATGTCAGCGACGCGCTTTGCCAATTCGTGAGTTAATCTCAATTTGCCGCGCCTGTCTATTTTGTCGCTTCCAAAATTCTCGTATACCGCCTGTCGAGCAGCGGCGGCAAGGACTCCAGCTTGTCGCATGCCACCGCCTATACTCTTACGGATGCGTCTGAGCCTCTTGATAAGATCGGCGGAGCCGATGACCATGGCCCCCATTGGGGCGCCGAGATTTTTGCTAAAGTCCAGTGTCAATACGTCGCAGCATTGGGCGAACTCCTTGATGGAGTTGCCGGTGGCTGTCGCCGCTTCCCACAACCGAGCTCCGTCCATGTGAATGGCCACGTCATTCTTGGTGGCCCAGTCTTTCAGAATTTCGAGCTCTTGAATGGGAACTACCGTTCCTGAGGCGGTGTTCTCGATGCTTATCACTCGAGTAGGAGCTTTGTGAACGTCGTCGGTGAGAACTGCGTGCTTGATGGCATCATCCACTGTCAAGTATTGCAGATTCAAGGGCTTGATGGGCTGAACCATGGCACCGCTCAAGTGCGCCAGTCCTCCGGCCTCCCAATGCAACATGTGGGAGTGAGAGTCTGCGAGGACAGAGAATGGAGGCTGGTGTAGTAGCGACCGGATCGCAAGTTGGTTGGCCATGGTTCCGCTTATGACGAACGCCGCCGCCTCACGGCCACAGAGATTCGCAATAAACCGCTCAAACTCCATTGTCGTCACATCTTCGGCGTAAACATCGTCATTTAACGTTGCATTCGACATGGCCTCTAGCATCGAAAGCGAGGGAGTCGTTACCACATCGCCTGAAGCAATACACCAATTGTTGAGGTAAGTGTTCATCATCCTAGCAAACAAGATCCATCGTTACCCCGTACAACTTACTTCGAAAGTCAAAGGCGGCACCTGTGCGGACTGGGTCGCCCCAGAATCTGGTTCCTGCCAGGTTGTCCATCTGCCTCTACTCTTTCAGAATCGTGCCAGCGAGGCCCTCAAAACGAGCTCATAAACGCAGCGGGGGGGAAGGAAAACCTGAAATTTCGACAACTAGTTGACCATAGGTGTGTCGCTTTTGGTGGCTGAGAGGCCAGTGTGTTGTGACAACTGCGGAAGCACCCTGAGGCTCCGCATATTCCCGAGCTTACATACTGGAACTTCTCACTTTGTTCACGGCTATACGGCGTAGCAACGTGTCCTCGCCAAGTCGGACTTTGCCTGACTCCCTTGCAAGCCAAATCTACTAAATGATCAAAAAGGAAAGGGCAGTTACAACGCGTCGAGCTGATGACTGCATTGCATATTATGCAGCACAGGGGCCGCTCAAGAGGGGCTGCGTCAGGTGAACCATACCATTTGATGGCCCCAGCTGTATGATGTGCCTGGCGGTGAGCTGCGTCGACCGAAACGGCCTACCACTACATGGAGCTTCCGACTTCCGGCCCAAAATAGTGGCCTCCGGTGAGCTGTGTGAAGCTAAAAGATGAGCCTCACGTCCTCAAGCCCAGCGATCCCGTGACTGGAGGGTCAAATGCTTCCCAAGAGGGCTCAATGGGCGCATAGCGACTCTGCTTTCCAGTGACTGCAGTGTATAAGCTTGATATCCTGCTCGCAAGAGGATTTGCGTCGTACCCTCTTGGAAATCGGCAACGAGTTGCTCGAAGCTCAAGATGTGGCTCACAGCGTGAACAACTTTGCCCGCGTGCTTGGCAGGCTCGAGGAATATGCCGTGAACAATGTCTCCAAAGTATTTGCGAACCGCGAGATAAGGAACGAGGTTGTCACCACCTCAACGCGAAATATGAGATATCCCTGCTCGTCGGGGAAGAACGGGAACCCACCACAAGCCGGGGATTCAGGTATTCTCTACTCGGGAAGTTCTCGAAGTATCAGCCAGCAGGCTGTTACTGTCCCGAATTTGCCGAGATTCCTTGCGTAATGCTCGATTCGGTATTTCGCCGCAGGACCGGCTTTAGTGTGCAGTTCACATGACACTTTGACGGCTGGATTGCATGAACTTTCCATATATGTAGCTTACCGCCGGTCATGGCGGAGACCTGCGGACCGGAACTAAACGCCAAATGCTTGACCCCGGACTTCAATGGCAGCTGCACCAATAATTGTCTTGCCCAAGTCAAATTCGGTAGGGCCTTGCGGATCCCGCAAGGTTCAATGTTGCATTTTCGAAATTGCATGTGGTGTTGACACGCGCCCCATGCGTTCTCAAATGCCACTCGCATGTCCTGGCTGCACTTGCTGTTGGCTTGTACGACTTGGGCACCGGCAAGGGCCAGTGTGCGGCTCGTTTCTGAGTTTGGGTTTCGTGTGATAGCACGAACTTGAAAAGAAGGGTTTTGACGGCGCGGACGAGCCACAGAGCCGCCCTGTTATGTTGCCCGTGGCTCCGAAGATGGCTATCTTGAGAGCCATTATCGAGCATTCCCCGCAAGAAACAAAGATGAGGATTATTGTCGTAGCGAGTGATGAGTGTTTAGCAACTGGATGAGTGCGAGATACTGCTTGGTATTTATTCGTGCCGAAAGCCGCCGTCGAGAGCAGGAGAAGGAAATAGACTTCTTTGATCAGACAAGTATCAGCTACTTCTGAATCATGTACGGATGATGTCAAGGCCTGCGAAACATGTTTGATACCATACATCTACTGTACGACTCGTGACTTTGTCGTTTTGCTCATACATGCATTGAATACCTGGAAGACTACGTGCGTGTAAGCAGAAGATCAAAGTAGGACAAACGGGCAACCTCCTAGCCCCTCCTATGGCCAGTTCCGGATCATTTCATCCATTCCCTCGAGTCGCTTTCCCCTCTGTGAATCTGGTCCGAGCGTGGCCACATTACAGCCTTGTGAGCTGTACTTGTCATCGACAGGCAAGATCCCGCTGCCCAGACACCGGACCCAAAGAGCCCACGGGCCCCATCTAAGTTATTCCAAAAGGGCGGCATTATGTACCACGGCTCAGAAAGATACTGATTCAAATGAAGCAGTCCAGTCTGCCGGTTTGGATCTGGCCTCAACAACTTGGCAGCAAGAAATCTGGGTCGAGGCAGTGGCAAGTGGCGAAGAACGAAGCGCCTGACGTGTAGTAGCGTTTTGGTCAAGACCCCAGAGTATGTGGCGGCTTCATGTTCGGGAGACTAGCACGCAAAGTCAGTCAATTCCACAATTGGCGTCAAAGACTGGTGGCTTCGGAATCAGGCCTCACCTCATACTTTGCCGCATCGTAGTGTCCACTTCGAGAGCAAAGAGGTAAGAAGCTAATCCATGAATTGCTCGAGGCATATTCTACGAAAAGGCATGAATAACCCCTTCGGCCGCAAATCGCGTGGACATTGTTGGTTTGGAAATACGAGCTTGATAATCCATGCTCTATTTGAGCCTCCTGACGACCCAATTTGAAGATTGCCAAGTATGGTCCGTTACCTCGGTGCTAGTTGGATCTTGTCTGTTCAATGTTCTTTGTTAGCCTATCAATCACAAAGCGTTAATCGTCCTGCTTCATCGGCATAATCAAATGTGAGCGTCTATGTTGATGGTTCGAAGTCGATTCCCGTAATAAAACTAATCTCCTACAGTACAAGCGAGGAAGCATGGGATCATTAGTTGGATATTCGATGACACCCTTTCAAATTATACGGCAGCTAGAAGCTTCTCTGAGATCCAGAACATTGAAGCATCCAACTCGGACAGGCCGGACGCCTATTGCAGAATAAAGCACCATTGACCCAGACTATGCAACCTCACCAGCACCACCTTCTTGAGCTTTGCCGTTATCCTCACCCTTTATCTGATCTTCACCGCTCTTGTCACCTTCGTTGTCGCTGACAGCCGACCCGCTCGCGTCAGCTTCTGTCGACTCGCCTTTAGCTGGAATATCTTCGGCGGAAGAAGTTTCAGCATCCGCAAGACGGGACAGACATTGCAAAACAAGCTCATCTTCATCAACTGGCTTGCTGTAGCGGCCAGACTTGGCTCCGGACCAATACCGTTCGGACGGTTCAAGCAATGGATAGATCCACTCCTGTGTGTCGAGAAAGCAGGCTTTAATGCTTTCGTCTATTCTTCCCGTGAGCTGACCCAAGGGATATCCGAATTGGGCAATCTCAGCACTCAAGTCCGGGTAGTGTTCGTCCTTGTAGTACCCCTTGGTCAAGTTGAAGTAGTGATCTCCGTTGGGACGATCGGGGTCGTAGAAGTAATCCTCGGACCCGAACTCAAAGGCGCCGCCCGTGTACTTGGTGATGATTGGCTTTGGCGGCTTGACGGCAGGTTGAGGTTTGACTGCCGCGGGCTTGTCCTCATCGAGAGGCTGGAGGTCAGGCTTCGGGGTCTTTGGCTTTCTCCTGGTGCGGGCCAAGTCTCTGTCTCGGAAAACCTCGATAACATGAGGTCTGCCGTCCCGAAGAAGGGGCGTGACGATAGAGCAGGGCTCCAACTTCTCGGCCTTCGGACATACTTTGGAGGCCCACGACATCGATTGGGGGCAAGGGTTCGGCCACGAGGTGAGAGGATCCTTGTTGCACGGAGCGGCGGTCCAGCCGCATGTGATGAGCGGCGTGGTTCGGCAAACACCCTCCAAGATGATGTAGGCAGTCCTGAACTCGGACCAGCAGTGTTTTCCCACTCCACAAGTGGCCGAGGTGGAGTCTGAAACCGAGACGGTGGTGCCCTTGGTCGTGTAGCTTGAATAAGACGCAGAAATCTGAATGCCGCCGTTGCGACCTGTTGGGTTCCACAAACCGGCGCTTCCCGAGACTCCAACGGACCAGCCCGAGGTTGTGCTGTCAATGGTGATTTTTTCTGATACCCTCCCCAGAGTCACTTCGCCCTGCTCCAATTTGTTCTCCACCCGGCGCACAACCTCTTGTTTGAAGCGGACTGTTGGCTTGATGTAGTTGTTCCTCTTCGTTGGGTAAAACTCAGGCGGAGGTGGGTAAGGTGCATGTGATCTGCTCTCAGGGTTGTACTGCTTGTTGTGAATGAAAGGAACCATCTGCTGCCCAAAGCTGTAGCCGGTTCCTCCAGGACACTGACCCCACATGGCAAAGCAAGTGTCTTCCCAGTAAGTGCTGCTGTTTTTGGTGTAGGCCTTGGAATAGTCGATTGTGATCATCGCCGCCAGCTCCTCGGCTGATGCGTCCATGTCCTCATCGCTGATATCCAGGAGCGGGACATCGATTGCGGCGGGATCCTGGCAAAGGACTCCAGCGGACAGAAGCGCGGCAACCAAGGTAAAAGATTTCATTGTGACGGCCGCGACGTCGATGACGGCACTGAGAAAAGGTTGACTGGAGTATCAAGGGCGCCCAGTGCCGACTTATGGAAATACGCATAGATATATACTTTGGAAAGCGGCAAACAGTCGTCATTGCCCTTCACAACCGTAGTGGATGTGAAATCTCCGCTCATTCCGACAAGTGGACTGCTTGCCACTCACCGTTTGCAAGAGCTGACGCTCTTGTTGCCTGTTGTGCCTGATCCCTGCCACAATCTCGCTACAACTCTCTTTTGCCAATTTTTGGGGATGCCCTGCCATCATCGCGTTTCGCAAGGCTTTACGAGCATTCCGCATAGGACTTGATAGCTTCGTGACTATACCTACAAATACCATATGAGCAGCAGGTGATGAACTATGCGCTATCATCACGCTTCGCAGCGCTTTGCGAATATTCTGCAAAGGACTTGACAGCTTTTTGATTATACGCACAAGTATCATGTGAGCTGCAGGTGATGGGCTATGCGTAGGCCCTCTGAGCTGACAAAGAGTTTACTATATTGCCGTTGCTTCGGAATTGAGCACTTTCGATACGGAACACGCGAGTTATACTGCTTGATTCCATACTCTGGGCCTGCTCTGCTGCACAGACCCAACAGCGCGAGCTTTGCTTGACTCGCGGCGCTCGACCCACAATTGCCCATGGATCTCCCCAAAAGTCTCACTCCATAAGGCGAATTAATCGAGAAATCATGGGTGCTGTGACTATCTGTACAGACGTTGAAAGGACGCAAATATCTGATCCTGTGAAGTCTTGTCACTGTCGACCAATCTCCTACATGATGGTTTAGATTTTGTTGTACCGGACAGGATAGACAGGCCGACACATATCACATTAGCTTATGAGTGCAATGCGCGCTCGATCATGTTCAAGCTATTGAGCTGGCAGCAATGAAATGCACTGGCCTACTCATATCAGCAATGCGGTGCTATTATAGCTGATAGGGAGGAGAGACGCATACTCTTGTCCGACCAAGCCGGCCACCATGAGCCGGCCAAGCAGCACACAAACTGACGGATAAGTTATGAAGCGGCGTAATTCGCTCTAGAGAGAACGACCCAACGTATGTAGTCATATCTTACACGTCAACCATACCGAGCTTGCTGTGCTTTACGGCGTGCATAACGAGAGCCACATACGCAGGGTTCGGGCTCAATCGAAGCGAGCTCGGAACATCAAATTACATGAAGGCATCATCCTGGTTCACATACTGTCTGGTACTATACACCATACTGTAGTGTAAAGATATACGGTTTCTTGGTACCAACTTCCGAAGCAAGAAACAGCTTTTCTCGGTAAATTTCTGTCTGCTGTTCGATAAGACCACCATCGTACGCATGAGTCGCCGGTCCAGTGGTCTTGGCGCACGTGGCTTTAACATCAATGCAAAGTCAGGCATGGACAGTGCCCTTGGTTTCCATGCGTATATCCCGCGGCTTAAAGGTCCCCATTGTGATCCCTGTGTACATACTGTATTCTCTGTGTGAAGAAAAACACCCCTCCTCTATGTCCCTTTGAGCTGACCTCAAACAGGACAGAAATTGGCAGGACGGGAGTCACCTGTAATTACCCATACTTCGATCGTCGGTAGTTTTAACGACATACTGGGCAAGGTTTATGGAAACAATACTCTTCAAGAGCAAAAATTGATTGATCTTCTTGCAGATACCAGTAGTTGTTGATGTGTGTTACTCTTTGTATACTGCAACAGACATCATTCGTTCTGAGCCCACTCATTCATAAAATGTAGAGGAAAAGATTCCGAATGCTGACAGATGCTTCCAGTCCAATAGTTGTGGAGCTTCACGTTCCGCAAGGTAATCCAATGAAGAACTTGCATGCATCTTCCTTCACCCGTTTGACGCAATTGATAGCGCCTATATAAGCCATATACCTACGTTTGCATCCCGGACCCAGGAGGGCTGATGACATACCCGTCTTGACGCCAATCCACTCTACGCGTCGTCATCCCATTATCATCTTGTTCTTTTCTTGATTGACTCGTTCAAATCTTCAATATGCAGGCAGTTTGCATCTTGGGGCTCCTGGCTCACTCCTTTTACAGCGTGGCCGCGGAATCACAGCCTGCTCGGTTTTCCACTTGCGTCGACAAGCCATGCTACCAGCAACTCGAGCAAATCGCGAGCAACTCAACCCAACTCGAGAGCTTCTGCAGGGACACTATAGCCATGAAGAAGGCTCAGGCCGGAAAGTACGCCTTTTCTCGCACCGAAACCGATTGCGGAAATATTGGACAATTCGAGACCGTCCGTGAGGTTTGCGACTGCATTGCTACTACACCCGCCAAACCAGAGGGCAGTCTTGCTCACGACGACGCCATGACGGATGCCATGATGGGAACGACACCTGAAGTGGCACATGAGGCCCCGGAGCCCCCGAATACCCATAGCGGCATTGACCGCGACCAGTTTTTGTTCCCGGACTGCTTCAACAAGGGATGCTATAACGCTCTGGACATCGGCGCCAACGAAGAACTCGCGGTTGAGGAGGCAGAGAACCTCAAGGGGTTCTGTGAAAATTTCCTAGGTCCCAAGTCCAAGTCCAACTTGGACAATGCCCCCGGTTTGACGAAAAAGGAGTTGCTTCGTTACTGTACTTCAATGGGTGCCTCGGATCCAGACCAGCTCAAACCTGCATGCGAATGCATTGTCAGTGCCAAGCCTAGCGGGCTTTTGGGGACGGAGGAAGACTGAGCTTGAGCACAACGGTCTGTCGATTAGGTTGGAAATGCATATTGTAGACAAGACCAACGTTAGCACAAGCTTTTCACTGCGTCAATGCACGCGACAACTTGTCATCTGTCACTCGAAATCGTGATGGCGGATAATTTAGGTGTTACGGTACTTGATTTTCTAATGACAGATGGGATTGCATATCCTGTTTCTAGTATGTCCAAGGAATTGATTTGATCTTTCCCTTTGTATGATCTATCATTGGTAGGGGAGTGCATCTCTAAGCCTGCCGGCGGGAAGATTAGCTCTCAACACCAGACCCAAAACCCCATGCTCTCTTCTGCAAGAATACTTCATTCGCTGTTCTTGGACGCCTCACGACAGCGCATGACGCATGAAATCATCGAATCGCTGTGGGACGGATCTCTCGGTCAAGTCGTGCCGAGCTGCTCATCGACCGAGGAACGAAAATTCCGCAGAGCCTTCTCGCTTAAACATTTGGACAGGCCACGATGGAGTCCTCTTCATGAGCCATAATCCTCGCATGATTGATTCACAGTTCCGCAGGTGAAGTATGTAACTGCATGGTAAATTCAGTCCAGCCCAGGCCTCGTCTGCCAACACAGAAAAGATTACCAAGACCCTCGTAATCACGCCCGCCGGGTATTCGACATGACCAAACAGGAAAATTCGCGGTCTTTCTTCTTGTTTAATTGATGAATCCCGGTCCACAAGCCAGGATCATGTCCTCTAAGTGAAAAGCCTGCGGTTAAGTCGGAACTTCTCATTCCGAGCCTTGGACGACATGGTTATGATGCCAAGAATCGATATGACGACTATTTCATGATTGGCATCTTTGAGTCATCGAGCAAAAAAAAACCCCATTTCTCACGCAAAGATGTATTTCCCCCGAGCTTCACACTACATACAGTACGCCATCAAACACCAAGAACAGGATACCAGGAGCTCAAGTGACACCGCGGTAATCGCGGCATTACAATAAATCACGCATATTCCCCAGACAGATTCCAAGAGACCGGGAGCATACATATGCTCCGCATCGCGCATTTACACTGGGGCAATGTGACATATCACTGGGGGTATTATGATAGAAACCGCCGCTTCCTATTTCACGAGTAAGGCAACTGCATGGATGCCAGGTCACATTCAGGCAGCAAAGCATCAGATGGTATGAAAGTGCCTGGCCGCCTCTGCGCTGAGGTTGCTGGTGAATATGCGACAAAGGAAGCTGGTAAACATGCTAAACAAAGAGCATCTCCATGATCGTGTCCGAATTGCCGAGCATAAATCTACTCAAGACTGCAAAGCACTTGCGCTCCAAAATCAACATACATATCTGCTGGCATTTTGCGCAATACATGCAGACGTTTGTTATTGAGTTGCCTGCGTTGAAACCGTCCAGAACATCAACCATGTCTCGTCTTTGAGCTTCATAGATACCATGAGCAACCTCCAACCTCGTGGACAAAATACGTTCCTCCACTCTGGCACTCACGGCTCCTTGACTCATGCACACGTTGTACGGGGTATCTTGCCAGCCAATACTGATACGGGAACTGATCGCAGACCCGCTTCCAGAGGATGAGTGCATTTCTCTGCCACGAGACATCTTCCCAGTTTGCGGCCATGGACTTACAGGGGAGTTAAGGCCGTGACCTTGAGACTCCAGCTCATGTAAGTCTTGCCCTGATTCCGACGGAATGACGGAAGCCAAAAGGTTACACAAAAAAGGGGTCTTTGATACGCGAGTGCCTCTACGTAATTTCATCGGCTCTGAGAAGAGATGGCTAGTACTGTATTTTCGGGAAGCATAAATAAAAGCGTCGGTGTTCGTCCTTGCCAAGGGTATGTTTTCGTCTTGTCCTCTAATTGCTACTGAGACCTCTCTGATCAACGCTGGTCTCGTACTTCAGCTCAACTCCGGATAGGCCTTCATCCGCATTACAAGACCGAAACTATGCACTACTTATCCACCATTCTCGTCGTCTCCGTGGCGATATGCCTGGCCCTATTCCCAGGCCTGGGTGCCGCCGTCCCAATGCCCTTGGGACCCGGAACTACGACCTCGGGTCTACCCCCGCGACCAGGAGGATTGGCCAGACTTGGAGCTCGCATCCGGGCAGAGTTCTACCGTGGTCCCGGAAAGAATATACGGGGACAAGGCATCGACCGATTTCCGATCGAAAGCAAGAAGGCAAGGAATACGTTTGCCAGCCCCGACCACGAAAAGTTTATGGCCGGCGCCAAGTTTAGGGTCAGTCCCCTCTGGAAGGGCGGCGAGGCTTCACCTCCCGCCGCGCCCGGCCCTCACAAAAGTGCGAAGAACGAGCTGGTTCGCGCTGGTCTCAAGCTCGGGGCCGCCACCGGCACGGAGCCATTGAGTCAAGAAGGTCGAGGCGCAGGCAGCCCGCTCAGAAAGGCCGCTGCACCTCCACCCCATGCGATCTCCGGTGCTTCTCCCAATCCTCCACCGGCCTCGAATGCCGGGGTTCCTCCTCCTCCCGCAGGTGTCGGCAGCGCCGGTTCGTCCCCACTGGCTGAGGCTCTCGATGCTGCACCTCCGTCCTAAGCTAGGCCAACCGGCTACCAAGTATCCGATACGGGCGATTCTTGATCAAAGACTGAATGAAGCGGGGATTCTTCAGAAGGATTCATGACGGCTATCAAGGTCGGGTTGGTTGGTGTCCAAGTTAGGGTTCATTGGACGATACATCAATGGATGTAAGAGCCAGACTCTGGTTCATGGTATAGGAATTCAGATTTATTGGAGTGCCATGTTTGTCGAATTCCTGAATTTCGACCTTTGTCCCTGCCGTCTTTTCTTATTGTCATTTTCCTTGTCACCAGTACGAGCCAGTACGAGTAGTTCACTACGTGTACCTTAGTCCTTGGAATTGGTGTTGTGATTTGAAGCATTTGATCCCATCATTGCATATATTTCGCCCATGTGATTTGGACTGGCAAAGAAAGAGCCTCTTGTAAAAGGAATTGTCGCACAACAGGGAAGAATGACATGGCTCATAAACGGCTTCAGGCAACGCCCCATGGCCGTATAAGGTCGGCCCCTCTGTCAAAGTTACGGCAGTCCTTGTGCAACTTGCGCCATTGTAAAAGGCTACCACCAACTCGATCCCAGGCACTGTCCTCGACTCGAGATCATTGCTCTTGTTCACTATTCGAAAGTGCCATAAAATAAATTCAGCCAGAGCCCTGAGGTATATAATCAAGAAAAATATGGCAAACGAATCTCGTCTTACTCCTATTTAAGCGGTGGAGTAATTTGCAATTTGGTCGTTCACCAGCTGGTGCTGTACTGCCTCCCGTCCAACCCTAGACTCAACACTTGAAATAAAAGAAGAGCGTGTTACCGTTCAAAACGTGAATATCCCATAAAGAATAGGCGGGCGGTTCCTCCAACTATCACATAAGCCAATCTCAGACATGGGCAATGACATTGTTGCATGGAATTCCCCATGACGTTATGATTGCACAATGACGTCTACATCCCAGGGTCAGCCTTCCATGACGATGACACCACCCCTAATGGGTAATTCATCGAGGACATGGGTGCCAACAGTGCTCGATGCTTGGTGCTCAAGGGAGAGTTTCCCTTGTGCCGTCACCTATCAATTCACCCGCATGAGCTTGCAGGTAATCGACATTGCCCACTTGCTGCCGTCAGATAACTCCGACCCATACCTCTTTGAACCTGCAACACCTACGGCAACACTCTACACGAACATGAACACCACGTCGTGAAATTGAAGTCTTTGCGAATGATTTCGCAGAAACGCTCACGTCGCCTGAACACCGCACGGATCAGCCAGTTTTCCACGTCAAATAATATTGCCTCATATCGTTTCGGGACTTGGACTGCACTCTGTGCCTTACCACATCACACAATTGCGTTGAGAAACCCAGGTCGAATTGGGCACGTAACGCAAGGACCGTTTCAGTCTCGCGCCATGTCTTCAGGAGTTCCAGGCGAGAAGTTTGAGCCGCGCCAAACAACCGATACTTCAGATTGTACACCGGATCCATCCAAGTCTTTGAAGCTGCCTCCTCCTCGTCAGGCCTTGATTGACGACATCCTGGCCCTTTATTCATGCCAACCCACAATCAAGCGCGTCGAGCGGTATACTCCAGACTGCGTTTACGATGATTTGTTTGGCTATGCGAATGACCGACACAAAGTGGCAGCACAGTGGTTCGCCCTGCCAAAAATGTTCAAAAGCAGTGAAAACATGGGTTACGAAATCACCAAAAACGAGGACCAATTGATCCAGTTCAAGAGCGAGCAGAAGTGGACTTTTCGCCTCGTGCCCATTTCCAAGACCATCAAGAGCCTGATTTCCCTGAGCCTGGAGCCAGAGTCTGCCGGCAGTGACTCGCCTCGCATCATATACCACAAGGACCAGGCCAATGATAAGGATTACAGCCATGAAGGATTGGGCTTCCGGCTCAAGAAATGGCAGGCGGACAATCTTCCCAACTACATGAATCAAGAGGAGGTCAAGTATTTTGAGAAAGACAAAGGTGCTGCAAAGGCGGCCCCAAACAAGGACTAAGCGGTGATTTACAACGAGCATGAAATAATTCAAACATTGAATGTTGGACCTCACCAAAGGTGAAGCAAGGCATCTTGTGTGTCGCCATTTCGTGGGAACAACATAACAGGAACCTTAGGAGTGAAATGATCATGACCCCATGACTTGAGAGTTCTGAACGCCTCTGTGACTGGTTACGGCATGGCGGATGAAGGACATGATGACACCTCATGAGTAAACTTTTCCTGTCCCAGGATGTCCCAGGAGTTTGAACGAGGAGTTGAGATTACGCAAGATATTGGACTTTGATGTGACATCAGTTAGGGGACCATAATCAATGGAGATATAGTTCATGTTTCCACGGTAGCTGTTAGACCCCAGGAGCGCTTGAGATCATCGGGTTGTGTTCCACTATACATGTATGGATTCGCCTAATGCGCAACTAGGTCGTTAAATACATGTATTTAATCCGGCCAATGTGCAACGAACCATTGCCATTCTGGGCTGGCTGTGAACGGCAGATTTACTATTAATACTGCCATCGATTCAGAAAGAACATCCCGACTGGTCCGTCTTCGTTACATCATTAAGTTTGGATCCCAGCAGCCCGGCGCGCTTGACCCAAAACTACACGAGCTTGTTAGTCCACATATTAAAGAGAGCATGAAACGAAACGGCAGAGTTCTCACATCAAGGGTCTTGGCATCAAGATGCTGCTTTCGACTAAGAACAAACAAAATCCCAAAGTTACTGGTCTGCACAATGGCAATGTCGCCGGTATAGTCTATTTCGAGTTTTGTAAGCGCGCATGCGCTTGTGGCAATTCTGGGGTTCGCGTCAAACGTACCTTGGACAATATAATTGGGACCGGGACATGCCGAAGCAGGCTGTCCTGGAAACTGCACACGAAAGACTCCCTTTGTTCCGTACGTGGCCGGAGCGGGCGTAGCTTTGCCAATAATGCTTCTCAACTTGCCATTAGCCTCGCAGCTGTTATTGACGCGAACACTGCCATCGCTCTGTAAATCACCGTCAGCGGATTCTAGAAGCGGACGAGGAGGCTGGCTGACGTTGAGTGTGTACTCTGCGTTGATACATTTGCATCCCGCGGTGAAAGGCGCTGCGGTGCCAGCCACTTGGTACCACCGACCCTCAAGATAAGAGGTCAAGTCAAAGCCATCATCAGGCGTTGGATAGAAGCATTTGCCATCCCATCTTGCCGGAACAGCATCCGTGGGGCTCGTCGGGGCGTTTGGAGCCCCAGCCGCTAACGCAAGGGAGGCGAAGCCAACGATGAGAGTTTGAATAAACATGATGGAGGAGGAACTGAGTTGCAGTAGTTGCCGCAGGCGAAACTAGTTTCCGAGGATAGTCGACCTCACGGGTGGTTCTCCCGGTTCTTTCTATAAAAGCGCGGGCCACGTTGATTGATATGACGGAGAATAGAGGTTACACGAGCGTTTCTGTGCGGCCTGTTGCCCGATACCAGGTTCACAATCCGCTGCTACTGTAGCTAGAGTCTATGACAGTGGACGAACTCGAATCCCGCGCCTTGCATGTGGCTAACGTGTGATCGTGGCGACAGCGGACATTAACACGCGGACCGCCGTGGCACCATGCAGCCAAGTAAATAGGCCGCATACTCCATTGCTGGCTGATTCTTACGCAATCTATGACGAGGACAATATGGAAGCACAGACGGCAGAGATAACTTGGACGTTTATACTGTAATTCTGAGGTAGTCCGCGACTCATGCTCCGTCGTAAAGGAAAATTAAATGAATCGCGTTGGCCGAGCTCTCGAAGATTGGTGCACTGGGTGTCGGTGCGGCATGAACCCTTCAGCGAAGGGACGCTCAATGTCGCCTTGCTTCGCAACGCAGGGTCGGTTCGAGACTCGCGTTTCGGCATTCGACGTCTGGATTAAAACCGAATGTCAATGCAGCCTGAGGTCATGATGTTGAGCAGGATGAAATTGAACATGAGCTGGATCCACCGGTCTGTGACAGACTTCAAGGCACCTCGAATGACGACTTGTTGAGCCGAACGTTGCCGACAAGTGGCAGTCATACGATCCTGAACGATCAGTTTTTACCGTCCCATAACTGTCGTGGCGTTGACACGGAAATAAAGGAACCGGTGAGCAGACGATTTACAAATGGCTGGTTGTTGAACATCTGCGCACGTTGACCTATGATTCAAGACTGACTATCCAGCAGAAAGATCATAGTAAAATCCAACGAGGAAAGTGCATCCAAACGCTCTTTAACCTGACCGCCGAATTTATAGAATGACAAGGCACCAGACAATGGCGTAGAAGGTTCGGCGGCCCTGCCTGTAGTCGCTTTACGAATGCCAGAGGAGGAACAATCAATATTGGCTCAAATTTGAAATGGAAGCAAGACGTAGTTTTGCAATTCTTTCATGGTTCGCCAATTTTATCGTGTGTCCAGCTGTCACTGCATTGAAATTCGCCGTTCATGACGACGGTTGATGCTGTTCCGCGCGTATTCTTCGATGTTCACATCGTGTAGAAACTACGTCAACTGATTCGGTCCCGATACTTCCATCCAACTGCACAAGCCACTCCTTTCTGTGATCTTTCTTCAGTCAACTTCATTACATCTGCCATGTTCCCGTCCCAGTACTCCCCAACACTCCAAACCCTACTAGGTACACATGCCGAGCTCACATGCAGTCCCCTCTCCACTCCGACATGCACACATCCAGGCAAGACTTACTCGGCCGCCTGTTTCCGCTCTTCAAATCTCCCCCATGTCATTAAGAACCCTGATCGTCTGGGGAGAGCGCAAGTCGTCCGAGTCATACGCGATAAAGGCAGTGATGGCGAACGGCTCTTTTCCGTCCTCGTTGAAGATAGGTGTCGACACTGAACACGGGCGCTTGGGCTTGGGGCAGTACTTGTTGCCAAAGGCAGTATACTGATTGCAAGACAGGGCAGATGGGATATCGCATGCTGACCAAGTGTAGTCTGAATGCCAGAGGCTGGGGATCAGGGGCGCACACTGAAGGTATCCCGTCTCCTCACACGTGCCCATGATGTTGACGTTGAAAGTCAAGGTCTCGATTCTGCAGACGGACCAAGGGGGGCAGCTGTAGGAGTACTTGATGCTCTCTGTCCAAGTGTCTTGTTGGTTGTGCAAGCTGCTGTACTCGGTCGAGACCTCGATGCCACCAGAAGCGACGCCAGACTTCCCAAAGCCGGCGGTTGCCTTGCCTCCGATCTTCCAGCCAGTCGTCGTGCCGTCAATAACTGCATGGGTCTCGGTCACCTCAATCTTGACATCCTGTGGGCTGTTGTTGTCGACCTCCTTCTCCAGGCTACTAAAGACGCTGCCGGTTGCATTGTGCGCCTCGACGAGAAGGTGATGGCTCCAGAATTGAGTGCGCGCACAGTCGTTCCAGTGCTGGAAGCAGGTCGGTTCATCAGTGGTCGGGCTGTTGAAGAATGGTGCCGGGCCGCGGACGGTGGGCTTTGCGGCGATCTGCGCCAGGATCTGCTCAATGCGCCTGTCCAAGATCTTGGGCTTGTCCGCGGAGAGGTGGAGAAGACCTGGCCTCGTGGAACCGTTGATCTCTGGCACGGCGTCGTTGATGAAAGCCGAGGTGGTTGTGGCTGGTATGACCCGAGACAGAGCTCCAGTGGCGAGAACCGCCAGAGTCATGCCCTGAAGAAGAGCCATTTCGAAGTAGCTAGTGAAGGTCTTGAGTTCAACTTGATGAACTGTCGAGTTGCTGCCGATGAGCTTGTTGGAGCTTGATGAATTCCAGCATCCGCATAGGAATAGGAGGTGGAGCACGGCGACATGAAGGCCGAGGGCCCATCAATCTGAGCGGTCCTCCCGATCCATCGGCTTGGTCAGTATCGAGCTCCGAATGCAAGACTCGTGATGATTGCGGTGTCCGAAAGCAATGGATCTCGGACGTGATGTGGAGCGCAAGCCGGGAATGGGACCCAATCCCCCGGCTCGTAAAGCGCAAGCATGACCACAGTCGGTTAATGTGGCCAATGAATGGCGTGATCGTGACCCGAATTTTCCACGTGTGCTTCTTTGTCGCCGTATAGCCGAGGTCATGATGATATGAGAGAACAAATACTGAGGATGGGCGGGTAAGGCGAAGAGCAGTCTGCCGAGGCTTGGGCACGTCGCTGCATCTAGCACCTGGCTTCGACATCACCACGACGGCATTGCAGTGGCTGGAAAGGTGACAACGCCGATGCAGATTGCCTCTTATTCGACTGCCAGCACATGAAACAATTGCATCTTCAATCGAGAAGCTTCACGCTTGTCTCGACCCTCAAGTCACTGGCAGCATTCGCATTCACTTGTGGAAAACCCCCAAGCTTCAAAGCTGAGATCGACGAATGAGTAGAGGATCCGTCGACCACGGTAGGAGACAAGATGATCAGTTCTAGGTTGCATTCTCGTCAACGTTGCATTTGCGGAGGACGCATATCCACCGTTGACATGACTCTTCAAATATGATGCACGGAAATCGGCACAATAGCCGGCCATCAGAGACCTGGGGTACTTCGTATAGTAGATAGAATTTATGCTTAAAAGTAAGTATCTACGAAGTAGTGTTGAGGCCATAGTCCAAAAGGAAACAGGCTCCGCAGGACATCTGGCTCATTCGCTTATCTCTTGAATCCACCGCTTGATCATTCGCCATATCATGGTTCTGTGATGGAACAGAAAACGGTGCAGGGGTGAGAAGGTGATTGTTCGCCATTCGCCTCAAGTCGGCGAGGCCTTCGCGTTTCTCCCCACTGCCAAAGACAGAGGCACCCGATCAAGGTTGCCCAATAGTTTCTGCTAATGGCTAAATATAATTAATCTGAGCGTTCATGTAATGCTGATGCTCATCGCAATCGTGACATCCAACAAGATTGCTTCTGTGGCTCCTTAATTAGGTTTCTCATGTCCTTCGTGGACTCGGCATCGAAACCCTCATCCAAGAGGCCATACTCCAATGCCAGTCGAGCGTATTCAACCGTCTTCCAATGCTGTGCCTCGGCGCAATAGGCCTTGGCGGCCAGCCGGTATGGGGTGCCCATAAAGGCATCGAGGCGCTCTTGCTTGGTCATGCTGATGAGGAGCTCGGCGAGCTGCGGCGAGCCCGTCGGGTTCTCCGACAGTCGGTCTTCAATTTGGTCCATCTGCGACAGGCGTGAGTCCGACTCGGCGGAGATTTGCGGGTGCAGACTGCATGCGCTGCAGGAGCAGTTAAAGCCCCATGTGTGGGCCAACTGGTCGAAGCGTTCATCTCGCTTCATAAGCGGATTAATGTACGTGATTGTGATTTCAGTCCCGGGCGTGATGGTCGTGGCGGCGTGAACATATTGTGTCAGGTTGTCTTCATCGAAAAAGTAGACGGCATTGGGCCGGCAGTCGTGGTTGGTGCGCTGAGGATTGTTAGAAGACTGTTTACAGGCATCAAGGAGTAGTTTGCTTGCTTACCGAAATCTCTGGGTTAACAATGTAGTGCTGTTCGTCGTCGAGATCAAACTCAAAGGCATTTAGGTTGATGCGCTCCTTGACCGGATCCATCTTGCCATCGTGGTGCAACGCCCAGAACATGTCTTGCAAAGGCTGAGGCAGGTGCCGGACTGCCGCGCGTTGTAGGTAAGTCATCTCGTCCTCCTCGACATTGGTATAGGCATCGCTATCCAGGATGAGCATCGGGGTATTGACAAAAATAGGGTCGCCACGGTATAGCGTTTTGTTGGCGATGATGCCGAACCCTCGCCCCGGAAGAGCCCGCTCCTCAAACGGCGGCGTCATGGTGTTGATTCGGGCCATAGCGGCCTTATCGGTGAAGGCGGGAAGTTTCTCGAGCCTCCGGGCGCGCTCTGGCGTCGTGATAATAGAGATGCCTCGTCCGTCGGAGAATGATTGCGAGGCGAAGACGCAGTACTGCTCCCCGTCTTCCGACTCTGTGCCCGAGAAACACTCGCCTTGGAACGACCACGGCGACGAGGACGAGGACGAGTGATTGCTGCTAAATACTTCCGAGGAAATATTTCGATTCACGGCCGTTGGCGAGCGGCACTCTGGTTGCCGCAGGAGATTCAGCGGGCACTCGTACGGAGCGACGAGCAGCTGTTGGCTCGTGGCCGCAGCCAGTGCCGTGAGCGAAGAAGTGATAATAATCGACAGCATGATTGACCCTGCAGATGCGATTTGCGAGAGCAGAGACGAAAACGCAGAGAGCCCGAGGAATTCCTTTTAAATCTTAACGCCCTCGACGCGGTGCGAGAGACATCGAGGCGCACAGACGCGGCAACCATCCTGTTTGGCAATCTCCCACTCCCGAAACGTTTCGTTTTCGGTCTCCCTGGCCTATGCGAGTGTCGAGAGTCTGTGTCTCTGGGCCAGGGCTCGACGCCAGACACTTGCCAGGCAATGTTGCGGCCATCATTGATGTCGGTATGGATTGCCCGACGGCCCCATTGGCGTATGATCATCCCGGCTTCACTGCGGCTAGCGTTTTGAGCATTCGTATACAGGGAGCCCTGCTCGTGTGCGTTGATTCAACAGCGTCCGGTAGCCGTGTCAATCTCGACGCCTCGCTGGGGAACAAGCTTCCGCAACTCGGGTCTAGCGACAGGTTACCGGTCTCGGACGGGGCGCCAAAGGGGAAACCCCTCGTTCCATATTTCGCCGCGTGGCTTTATTGGCTTGGACCGATGCGGCGCCCGTCTCCCTTGAACACGAAACACGAAAGCATTGTGCGTCAAAGACCAACTCCTTTGGCAACCAAAGACGAATGGGCCGGCACTAGACTCTGCTGATACAAGAGAGACACATACGACGGCCTCGCCTCAAGTGCAGGGAGTCCGCAGAGGCACTTATAGCATTGGCAGGCCAGATCTTTGTCCTGCTTCAAACGTCTCTTTGCCCCCCCTCGGCCCCTTTGCACCCATCTGCGGTCCGCCCAGTCACCGCGGTCATCGAGGCTTGAACCCGCCAAGCTGTTTCAACCATGCAACACTTTCACGTGGCCCGCCTTCGGGACGGCACTCGCCTTTTCCTCTCCTTCTCCGACTCGGCACGGCTGATCATACCCACCTGTCGGCATGATCTGGGTTGATCAATCTGATCGCAAGTCTCGGGCCCTGTCGCATCACATTGGTGTCAAAGTCGACCTTGCCATTGACTGGGCTGCTTGTGGGAGAGCCAGAAACCCAGGACACTAGGGGTCAAAAGCCAACAGGGCTCCTGCAAAATAGCTGAATTATGCCGAAAACGGGGCTGTTGCAAATCAACAGTCGTCGGACGACCCTACGACATGAAGCCGTGTAAGGCTTGAGCCTTGGCCTTGTAGAAAGAGTTGTGACAAACGAGAAAAGGGCCGTGGCGGAATGTGTATGCTTGCTCCGTGTTTCCGACCTTTCCGGCACCAAATCCGACATTTCGAGTACATCAATTGACTAGTAGGCTCGACTATCGCACACTAAACTTTCCGCTACCTTTCTCTCTGCCCCCTCCAGCCGTGGGTGGCCTGTAGAATGAGATTGCTTCTCGTTCAAATTATGAGTTGAAAACCGCGAGCTGGGCACTCCCTAAATTCAAAACGCAATGGCTGGGCACATTGAGCGGCCTCAATTTCGCCCTTCATCTATGGTACTGAGAATCCCGGGCTTAGTCGAGTACGAAAAATAGAAAGTTGCCCATTGGGGCTTCAAGAGCGACGATACACGAACGGACGTCGGCCTGTTCCGTATAAGCCAATGTCATATGGCCTTGCATTCACCTCATCATGTCTGCCTCGACATAGCCGATGCCCGTGAATTTGTCATCTGCCAAACGTGTTCGTCCGACAAGGTCCAGCGCCGCTGCTCCGAGAAGGCGCCCCGCTCCGGCCCCGCCCCGATCCCGGCCGAACCCGGGCCGGCAACGTGGCACGCAGGACTTGCTCGAATCTGCAGCTTCTGCCGCAAGCAAAGCAGACTTCTCTCCAATAACCAGGCGAGAGAAATGTCATCTCGGCCGGTTCATGCTTCCCAGTCGCTACTTCTTATGTAACGCCTCTTTCGGTCAAGCTGCCTCGGGAACTTGACCGCCGCTCCAATGTTGCAACATGACATTATCGCATCAACGGCCGATCCTCTGTTGAGCGACAGATTTGTCAATACCCGAGAGTCGATTCATTGAATAGTCTGACTTTTGGATCCATAATCCACGATCTCAGTCGAGGACTGGTTACACTTCTTCTAATCAATGCCAGTGGCTCATAACTTATATTCGTTCCTGTCATACCCGTGAGAGGATATTCCTATCCTTCACACGACATTTTCTTTTGCCATCAGCGAACGAGCGGCATTTGTTTTGGCTGATATCTAATGGACTTCGTAGCTTATTGTGCTTGAACCTGGCCCGAAGCTACCTCGACTCATACATTGCTGCAACTTCATGCCTGTTCCTGTCGTGTCGCCGTTACCGTCTTCCGTGGACCCCTAAACCAATGCCGACCACCCCATCCAAATGGCAGTATCCAGCCAATCATGGAAACGGCCGTTACAATGACTAGACATACCGGAGAATAGTTTAAGGTCTCGATGCTCACTGGGAAGACCTGGGGAAGCAGTAGAACGATTGACAAAAAGACGATCCAGAGTACGCTCAGATAACCCAAGGGGCGAGACAAACGGCCGAGATTCCACGACGACGGCTCGAAGCGCCTCCTACCGAGAGTATGTCGAGTCACCAAGACGAACAGATAACTCATGTTCTGGCAAATGACCGTCGTGGCCGTGATGGCGCTGAAGGCTACAGTCGACCCGAGGACAGTACAGCTGACGGCGGCGGCGATACAAATGACCAACAGAGCCGCATTTACTGGTGTCGCGTTGACTTTGCTCACTTTCCTAAATATGGACGAGCCCGGCAGGATGTTGTCGCGCGAGATTGCAAACGTCACGCGCTGTGCCGATAAGATCACGGCGGCCGTGGCACAGGTACAGTCGATCCAATTCATGATGAGAATAGCAGTGGCTCCACGGCGGCCGACGACTTGAACGAGGAACTCGGCCCAGTTGTTGGCATAGGTGGCAGAGATCAAAGCGTCAAAGTCCTGGATGCAGAACAAGATCAAGATCAATGTTGGGATGGAGAGAAGTGCGGTTGAAGCCGTCGAGAGCCACATGCCACGGGCGACAGTCTTGCTGGCATCCTGCGTCTCCTCTGCCAAGTGCGCCGAGGCGTCGTAGCCGCCAAACTCCCACGCGCCAAAGAGGAGGCTAATGAGCCAGCAATATGCATTCGATGCCTGCTGGGTAGGACCCCGGTTGATGCCGTTATGGAACGTTTTGAAGACGAAGCTGGCAGATCGAAACCTGCCCGCAGCCGCAACGGGGAACCACACCCAAAAGAGAACGAGGAGGACGAGGAAGATGGCAATGGCGATGCGAAAGTACAACCGCAACCACCTTTGGCTGGTGATGTTGGGCAATAGAGCGATGAACAGACCAGCCAGGATGAGGACGAGTGAGAACCAGGCTTCGTGGAACAGAGCGGCGTCCGGGTAGTTGATTTGAAGCGCGGAAAGAAGAAAGTTGGTTGCGCCCTGCTGCGTTCCTGGAACTGCCAGAACCCAGGCGGACCAGTTCCACCACTGTCAGAGCATGAGGTTGTGAGTTATACTTGACGACGGTCTTGGAGAGCCTACCGCAGTCATCCAGCTAAGAAAGGGGCCCCATTCGGAGCCTCCTAGAGAATATGCCCAAAAGTAAATGCCGCCGGCAGTTGGAAGCGATGCCGCGATCTCGGCCAGGGCTAATGCGAGACCACACGAGATGGTGCTAACCATGGTCCACGAAGTAAAGGCTGCCTGCGGCCCGCCAGTCATCATGACCCAACCAAACAGGACTGGCATTCCCGAGACAAAGTTCATGCACTATATTCGATTAGTCCAACAGCGTATTGGCATCGGTGCGGCTCTGGATGTCGATACCGCGAATGTCGCCGCCCAGTTCTCGAATAGACCCAGCCCGCGATTCAGCTCTACCGTGAGCCTCGCATTAGCGACTGCATGGGGTGTATTGTGTCGAAACAGGCTTGAGCGGCACTACCTTGCTTGTATCCAAGACGGGCGAGCAGCTGCTCGTCCCTCGACCGAGGCTGCGAGACAAGCTGGTCATGTTCAGAACCCTCGAGCGAAACGTCGAGCGAGGTGCAGACGCCGATTTCATTGCCCTTGGCTCCGCTGGCGTGAGCGGCCGGAGACACGATGCTCGTTTTAGCCATGATGACACTCTGCAGATACTAACCACGACGTGTGGAAAGCCAGCGACAAGACGTCGAGCACGACGTGCGTCCAAGGGGCGCGAGACTGTTTTACGGCGACGACAGAAGAGGGGACAGAGGCGGTCACACGCACGCCCAACAGTCACCGGACCGCAGCCTGAACATGGGCAACCACTTGCTTATCTAAACGTGCTTCCAGAGGCCCTCCTCGAGCAATCAGGCAGGAGGACAGTCATTGGTTGTCCTTCCAAAGGCGTGCGCCGCTCTTGCTCGGCAATGGCATTCCATCAACTCACCGCCTCGAGACTGTGTCTGAGACCCAGCGTCGAGGTCGAATCGGCAGCGTAGATGGAGTCTGAGATCTGCGAGATGCGCGCTCTCAAAGATGTCATGTAAACTCCGTGAAGACGGGGGTGCAAGCCATCTCTCAGAACCGCCAATGGCCTTGACGCTGACCTTGAGGATCCAGACCAAATCTGGCCGTGTCTGAACAAAGGGCAAGGGGATGGGCCTCGGCGGCCTGGCAGAGGAACAAGGCATTCAGCCCCGACGCAACTCACAGGCCTAATTTGCAAGCATTCCCGGGATCGAAACACGGGACATGGGCCGAGCCACCTCGTCCTTGGTTGGTCGATGCTGAAGCCCGGAGGAACGACATGGCCGACAAAAGCAATACTACCAGCCTCAGCCGACGAGACCCTTGGCCCTCTATTGTCCAATCGGGGGCGCCCACACGCGAAGGCTCTGAGCCTGAGCAAGACTTCGGCGTCGACCTTTGCAAGCCGCCGGTCCCTGTACCGTCGCCACTGGACGAGGCCGCCCTCGTCTTGATCAACAGCCTAGAGGCTTGAAGAATGGACGACGTCACGACCAGCCGCAATGGGCTGCGCTTGCCGTGTCTTCGTGGAAGTCTCCTTTTGATTCAGGATTTGTAGTGATGCTGGCCTGCTTAGCTGCGTGTCTAGTGCCATGTCTCAGATACTCTCCCATATCTTGATGGAGAGACTTTAATTCTTTTCTTTCTTTTCTCTCGAACATATTTCCTGGCAACCCTCGTACAAATCTCCTAGGTCTGTGTCCATGACCTGACATTATTGCCATGGATTCTGGAAAAGTATTCGTCGGAAGCAAAGCCTCTCGTGGGCATGAGAGAGCCATTGACTCAACAGCCCCAACAGAGACTTCACCTCTTTTGCCGCCGGTGGCTTGCCCAGTTGACGAAGAGGAAGACACCTGCAAGGACTCCATCTACGCCGACATCGGCCCCTTGATCAAGACTCGCAATGACTGGCAGCGAGAGGCTAAAGTCATTGTTGCCAGTTCTGCGCCACTCATCATCACCTTTTTGCTGCAATACTCGGTCGATGCCTTGAGCCTCATCGCCGCGGGAAGGGTCGGCACGCTCGAATTAGGAGCTGTATCTCGTCAGTGCTACCCTCGTCGATATCGCGGCCATGCTAACAAAGCTCCCAGTGGCAAACATGTCGGCTGCCATTACATGTTTTGCGCCAATCCAAGGACTCGCGACAAGCCTAGATACGCTGTGCGCTCAAGCGTACGGCTCCGGGCGGAAGCACCTCATTGGACTCTATTGCCAGCGCATGACCCTCTTCCTCCTATGCCACTTGGTCCCTGTATCTGTCCTGTGGTTCTACTCCGAGTCGATCCTCGTACATCTCGTAGCAGACGCTGAGTCCGCCCGCCTCGGCGCCTTGTACCTGCAGATACTGATATGTGCCGTTCCCGGCTACATCGCCTTCGAGACGGGCAAGCGATTCCTCCAGGCACAGGGGCTCTTCAGGGCCACCACTTACATTCTCCTCTTGGCTGCTCCATGTCATGTCGTTCTGCTTTGTGTTCTTGTTGGACGACTTGGCTTCATTGGCGCTCCAATTGCCATTGTCCTTACGAGGACTTTGTTGCCCATACTCTTAATCGTCTACGTCAAGTTTGTCGACGGGTCAGAATGTTGGCCCGGATTGACCAAGCGTGTCTTTGCTAATTGGAAGCCAATGATTCGCCTAGCTGTACCTGGTATGGTCATGGTGGAAGCGGAATACCTTGCCTTTGAGGTCATGATTATCGCGTCCAGCCGTTTTGGAACCGAATATCTCGCGGCCCAGAGCATATTAGCAGCCATTGCGACGATATCCTTTCAAGTCCCTTTTTCGGTGTCAATCGCTGCGTCAACGAGGGTCGCGAGCCTCATTGGCGCAGGACTTGTCGACACTGCCAGAGTTGCGGCTAAAGTGGTTCGTCATTCTGTGCTCGGCCTGCTGTTTCAACTGAATCTAACTGCTCTAGGCCATCACCACTACATGTATCACTGGCTTCCTCAACCTGATCGTCTATCTTGTTCTTCGGGCCCAGCTGCCCTTCATATTCACCGACGATCCAACCGTGGCCGCCCTCACCTCCCGAGTACTACCTCTCCTCAGCGCTGCGGCATTGCTCGAAGGACTCGCTGCGACGGCGCATGGCCTGTTGCGAGGAATAGGCAGGCAGTCAATTGGTGGACCAGTCACCATTTCTGCATACTACCTGGTCGCGTTGCCAACCTCGCTGGCCATGGCCTTTGCGCTGGACTGGAAATTGCAAGGCCTGATTTCGGGTCTCATTATTGGTCTTGCGGTGTAAGTGCTACGGACTGCAAGGAACTCGGCTGCAGGCTAATACGAATCAATAGGGTATCGCTCATCGAATACGCGTATCTTAACTGGACGGATTGGCAAAAGACGGCTGATGAAGCGGCATCTAGAAATGCCCTAGGTTGATCAAGCAGTATTTACTCAAAAGTCGAGGCACGCTTCAAGATATTTGAACGTTCTCGGGATTGGAGTCGAAGTTACATATGGGCTATTAGGCTCCTTTGTACATCTTGAATTCCATGTCGCCAGCGGCTGTTCGGTGGTTATATTTTATTTCACTTCAAATACCGGGGTCAATACACGAGCTATCCGCAAGGGCAGTAATATTTCATCATATATAGATCTTCACAAAGCTGTTAATTGAGGAAAAGGACTATAATCTGTCGCAATTCTGACATAAATCCGACACATCTTTCACAGGGCTTACCTGTATTGCCTCGACGTAACCAGCGTATTTATTTGGATCATGACGTAGATTGGTTTGGCTCTCCGGTCCCTTGCACCGTGTGCTTTCTCTCGCCCCCCATCAAAGACATGCGATCTTCCGCCGTTTGGCGACCCCTTGTGCGGAGTTTGGTGATTTGTTCCTCGTCGGTGAAAAGCGTGCCCATGATACGGTCCCAAATATCGAAATGAACTCCGTAGTTGGACTGAATTCCCATTTAAGCTGATTATACTCCGTGTGCGTGTGCATGAGAAACTCACCTTCAGGCCCCAACTCTGGTGGTGGACGTCGTGAAAGCTTGGGTCTGTCCCCGTTATAGATCGCATCGGATTAAGTGGAAACACGTAGCCGCAGTGGTCCGTTATGTTCTTGAAAGATGCGAAGGCAAAAAGGAGAATGGATAGCCTGGTCGAGATACCAGTCGCCCAGCAGCCGACTCCGTAGCTGAGACCATCTACGATGATGCTATCGGCTGGGTGATTGTACGAAGCTCCCCATGAATATGGGACATAAAGCCTGTGATGCTGCGAGTGTATGTGCTCTGTGGTGAGGTTAGCGCGGCATCCAGCGTTTCTCAACCTTGTGGGACTTGCTGTAAACCCATTTGTTTGTGTGGCCGAGGCGATGGAGACAATACATCCAGGCGTCGGCAATGACCAGGGCGGATAGCATTTGGAAACCCGGCCAGATATACCAATAGAATGCTTTGCCAATTGTAGCCTCTATCCCAACCAAGTCAATCCTGAGTTGGCCGACAGTGGTCAGAAACAGGTTGGACGTCGGTAAACTATTGCCTATTGTTCTCAAGTCGATACCAGTCACGGAGAGGAGACTGGGAATAGTTGCAAAAGCAGCGCGCACTCGATTGATCCAGACGGCAACATCATGGCCCTCGTCACTCACTGGAGCCTCTTCGCCGCCTAGGGCACCCAGGGCGAGTCCCAAAAGTAATTGCAGACCCTGTGCCTTGTGAGATTTTACTCCCCATGGCGAAAGTTACAAAGGAGCGACGAAGATCACCACTTGCCTGACATTGAAGCGTCACGCGCAGGCATTCTCGCCTCGTCACGCGATTCCGTGCGAGCTCCTCCGCTGACGTGTGGAGCCGGTATTGACTCAACCACCCGGTGCGGTCACAGAGCTCGAAGACGCCAGATGTAAGCCAGTGGACTATGATGGGGACAACAAGGGAGAGGTGCAAGTCCGAGATTCCGGGTATAAGCGACGGAATTGGGAGTAGATCAGGAGATTTGGCGCTCGACGTGAAGTTAGACGACATTATCAGATCTTTCGTGACTTGTCCCGATGGGATAAAGGCTTCTGGATTCTATTAGGAAGGCAAACCGAAGGGAATCGGTTGGTCAGATGGGAACGGTGCAGTGGCAAAGTCATCAAAGCATACAAGTACATGCACTGTAGATGGGAGTTTCTGTTGTCACTGCTCGCTCATTCTGCCGTCTTTTTGGCCGACCGCGGATTGGTCTGCGAGTTGTTCGAGAACATCCAGTCGGACACTCTATGGATGCAGGCGTAGTTTCTTGTCACAATACAAAACGCAAAGCACCGCGCACGCTTCAATCCTGGACCCGTTCAAACACCCGCACTGCAGCGTTTCCATGTATAGTATAAACCCCTTCACAGGTGGAAGCGTTGGGTTCTAGCTTGTAACATCCAACCTGCAAAGTTTACGCACTATCTGTGCTTCGATTTTAGCTCGCCATGTCCGTCTCAACCGCCAGCAGTTCGCCAGGCATCCACCATACATCTGCAATTTTGCCATCGCGGTATTGGTAAAACATGTGCTCCATGCACTTGACGGTCCCCTGCACCTTGCGGCCCATGAACTCCCGCACCGGCGTGCATCTGAACTCGATTCTGCATCCCACCCGTTGCGTGGATTCGTCGACGACTAGCATCGACACCTCAAAGTGCAAGTCTGGGGCCGCCTCAATGTCGTCGGTCAGGAGCTTCTCGAATTTGGCAAGTGGCATTGAATCCCCGTTCAGGACAACATCGGGGTGCATGTGGTCGGCGAGGCCCGCAAAGGGGCGCTTGTTGAAGGCGGCTAGATAAGCAAGGTAGGCATCCTTGAGAGAGGAAGACGGCGCCATCCTGAGACTTGCTTTGAATGTCTTCTGTATCAAGTATCTTTGCTGTACTATGTCTCGGACTCATCCACGGTTCGCTAAAAGCTACCTTTTGTACTATGGACACGCAGGTCGGGTGGGCTACTATATTATCCCGTATGAGCTGTCGTCGATCACCTTCCTTCGCACATTTACCTGGGCTGTCCTTTTCCGTACAAGTTGCATGTCCAATGCATATGTATACGACCAATCATTACTATGTCAAGACCCCTCATCATGTCATATTCAGTATCTACGAGCTGTAAATACCTACGGGTACGGAGCTCCAGAAAGGCAGTGCAAGCATGGCACCATACATGTAAGGGTGTACATTGGTCCTACCGGGACTTTGCTCCTATCACTCAGGGCTACAGTAGCATCAAATGGTATGCATGTGGATGACACGTAGTATTACCGGGTTACTACTCTTCCTGGAAGCCGTCAAGTTTCCGTCCCGTGCGCAGATCACCGAGTTCGGCGAGCCTTTGTCTTTCTACCTAATTATAATGCGAAAGGATTGACTCACTCTTGGTAACCTCCCTCCATTGCAGCTGCGGTACTTCTAGACTGCATCTTTGTGGTGACATGATGAAAAAGTATCGTAACCGTTTTTGACCTACGCAAAACACATGCCGCCTCTCATCTGGCCATCTCATGGATTGAGAGCCTTGTCTCAGCACGTAAACTCTCTTCTCCGAGCGTTCATTCATGGCCTCAGCAAGTGCCTTTTCGTCAGGGCCAGCGCTTATTCCCGGGATATCAGATCACGTCCTTTCGCTCATAGTCCCCGTATTCACTCACTGGTTGACTGCCGCCATCTACGAGTTTCTACAGTATTGCAGGGTTCTTCAAAAGTACCGAATCCACACAAACGACGAAGAAAAGACCAGAAACGCAATCAGTCGGCTCGAGTGTCTGCGCGGCGTACTCTTGGTACAGGTTTGTCGGCCCCATTTCGAGTTTCCCTGACGTTTACCTAAGGAACATTAGTTCTTGCAGACCGGCCTTGGACTCGTTCTTGGAATACTTTCCCAAGATGACACGGCGAGTGACCAAGATGGCGACTTGACGATTTGGACGGATCGGGTGCACCAAGCAGGACAGGCAATCTTTTCTTTACTTTCATACTTGGGGCTTCCACTTCAAGCATCAAAGACTGGCGAGGTTGAGGCAGAGTTAGCGAACCTTGTTTACTATCTGTTGATACCCGCACTGCGATTTTATGTTGCGCTATGGCTGGCCGATACATGGGTCTTTTTCATCCATCGAGCCGAACACAGTAACCAGTGGCTTTACAGTAAGTCTCAACGTCTCACATTTGTTTTCACGGTTAGCTCAAATATGGCATAGAAAAATTCCACGCCCGCCATCACGAGCTTTACGTGCCTTATAGCTGGGGCGGTATCTACGATCATCCTGTCGAGAGCCTGTTCCTCAGTGTAGGAGCCTTTGCGATAGCCGTTGTTGGGACCGGCATGAATCTGAGGGAGAGTATTTTCTTCTCAGCATTTTCTTCGGTGAAAGCCTGCACGGATCACGGCGGGTATAGGATTCCATGGAATCCAGTCAATCTCCTTACCACTGTTGACGCTGCCTACCATGACAAACACCATCAACAGTGGGGCTTGAAGGTAAAATTTCATCTAACTCCTCACCATCTTTTCTAATGAAGCTTGTAGAAGAACTTTGCCCTCCACTTCCAATTCTGGGACCGGCTTTTCAAGACCGACTTTGCCGACGACGATACTGCGGCCAAGTTAT
The DNA here is from genome assembly GCA_000956045.1 of Hirsutella minnesotensis 3608. Lineage (NCBI taxonomy): Eukaryota > Fungi > Ascomycota > Sordariomycetes > Hypocreales > Ophiocordycipitaceae > Hirsutella > Hirsutella minnesotensis. Next base: position 268,017 of record KQ030518.1, on the reverse strand, counting down.
ACGCCAGAGACAGGAAAAAAGCGGAGCTAATCGTGGAGAAAAGACTTGAAAAGTTAAAGTCCTCATGACGATCCATGTGCGGAAAGATTGAGAGTGGGTTCAGGAAAGAAGGAATGAATGTGAACTCAGGCAATTTGCCGCCATTCACCAGCTGCCTTCGAATCATGATATTCAAACTACAATGTGCCGTACTTTACCAAGTAACCTCCATCAACGGAGACAATCTGCCCATTCATATACTGGTTTGTCGCTGCAAAAAGAATGGCGCTTGCCATATCCACATCGTTGCCAGGACGTCCAGCTGATATCTCACTACAAGTGCCGGGTGGCAGAGGGGGCGACTTTTGGCAGTCGTCACTTGTACCCGTGGTAATCTCACTGGGAAATAGGCCCGGCGCAATCGAGTTGACGCGAATGGGGAGCTTGCAGTTTGCAATCTCAACGGCGAGCATCTTGGTAAGGTGGATGGTGGCCGCCTTGGCTGCATTCGAGGCAAATCGGCTCAGAGACTCTTTGATGAGGCCGTTGATAGACGAAATGTTGATGACGGCACTTGTCTGTCCATGGCGATGTATGCTCGCGCGCTCGAGTAGGGGCAGAAAGGCGGTTGTGACAAAGTAGATGGCGGCGACGTTTGTAGCGTACACGTCGGTCCAGTTCTCAAAGGTGGCATTGTCAGCCTCAAAGAGATTCTGCTTGACCTCTGTGGCGTTGGATCCTTGCGGCTTTTGCTGGTTGCTGTATATGCCTGCGTTGTTGATCAGGATGTCCACAAACGGCTCGCGGCTCTCCAGCTCGGCAACAAGACGCCTGTGATGGGTCAGCCACAATCCAAGATTCTCCTTGGACGAATGTATCTTGCCGTATCTCATCCTTATTCGAGACATCCCCTACCAGTGGGATGATGGACCCCTTGACCCCTTGTCCATGGGCCTGGACGGCGCGATTCAGCTTAGATTCGGTGCGCCCAATAATGTAGACCTTGGACCCGTTGACTGCCCTGCAGCCCTGAATGTCAGGAACAGCCCATACGTGACGCATTTGGGGGGCTCACAAGGCTTGCGCAGCCATTAGACCGAGACCAGATCCTCCGCCGGTAATGACAGCGACCTGCGCGACGTGATCAGAACGGAATAGAAGTTCCGGCTACTCCCTACCCCCTCGTACCTTATCCCTGACATTGAACACGTTTTCGAGCACGAATTCGGCGTTGTTGGTAGGCATGATGCAAGCTCGATGCTGGTTATCAAGTCTGGACTTTTGAGCAGGCCCGGGGAGTCACGGAGGCACTTGTCATTCAGATGTAGCTGAAACTTAACGAATGAGATGTGCTTTGTATCGTCTGTTTATTGGATGCATGCTAGGCACGGCTCGCGCCGCGGAAAAGGAGGTTGGACGTAATTAAGGGGATAGTAATACGGGATGGAGGGTGTCGATCCTGCCGAGGATGCATCCATACGAATCATTGAAACCAAGACACCACGCGCTGATGCCCAACAGAATTGTTCCTGGCGATGTCATCCCGCTGTTGCAGAAGGATTCCATACCGACTGGGCCGGAACAGTAAGCCGGACTCGGGGGGTGTGGGGCGCATTCGGGCTCCACTTTCCGGCAGTCCGCGCCGTGCTCTGCCGCATTCTAGACCGGGCCGCGGCTTTGGGGGTTGGCCATTGAGATTGCCGAATCGGGTAATCGGGACAGGAATCACGGGATAGGCCGGGCTGAAGAATAATGCTTTTGCTTCTTTGTTAAGATACGAGCCATTTATTACCATGACAGGCCTGCATCATGCCGTGCAGAGTTCCATTGACGCGTCACATCACTATGCCGAGTTATCTACGAGAATGTTCATCTACAAGCCAACTCGATACATGTACTTAGGGCTGCCTGTAGCTCCGGGGGATTGCGATGGTTCAAGTTTCAGCTCGTCAATTCCATGCCCGTATCTGATGTCATTCGACCATGGCCTCTTCGACCACACAGCAGCTCACATGCAATCAGCTTTTCGACGTATCCCATGTGACTGCAGTACTGACCGGAGGCGGCTCGGGCATAGGTTTGATGATCACTCAGGCCTTGATTGCCAATGGAGCCCGCGTCTACATCGTTGACCGGAGGAAAGAGGCATTGGATACGGTATTGCGGATCTACGACACTGGCCCTGGGGTGCTGAAGGGGTGAGACAACCGGGGCAACGTCCCGTGGGAGACATTCCGCTGACAGTCCCCTCGCAGGTTCGTGGCAGACATCAGCGTCAAGGAAGAAGTGGTGCGTTTAGCCGCTCAGATTGCTGCGCTTGAGCCCAACGGTATCCAGCTACTGGTCAACAACGCCGGCATCGCCTTGGACCACGCCACGAGATTTGCAGAGAATGGCCAGCCATGCATGAGCAGCGCGCAGGCCATTTCCGAGCACTTCCTGAAGTCGACGCCGAACGACTGGACTCGCTCCTTCGAGACCAACGTCATGGGTGGCTTCTTCATGTCCATGGCGTTTCTGCCGCTGCTCGAAAAAGGGTCGAGAGTCGTACCGGGATACACATCCTGCATCGTCAATCTGTCAAGCAACTCGGCCTTCCTCAAGGACAGTTGCCGCGGTTACATTTCCTACGCTGCGAGCAAAGCGGGGACTGTGCATCTAAGCCGCATGCTGGCGACGCTGCTCTCCCAAACCAGCGTGCGAGTCAATCAGATAGCGCCAGGCACTTTTCCGTCAGAGGTGAGCTTCTCAGCTGAAAAAGGTGCGCATGTACTGTATGCTAAAGCGAGCAGATGACGACGGGGTCCTCGGGTCCAGACCAGAAATCGACCATGAACCGCCCCGTCACAAACGCTGCTGGTACGTTTTGACGCCAATGGCCCGTTGCGCTTCAACGTCTAACTCAATCCTTCAGGTCGCCCGGGCAGGGAATCGGATATCGCTGCGACCATTTTGCTACTTGCGAGTCGGGGCGGCACATTTTATAACCATCAAATCTTGTTCCCGGACGGAGGGGAGACTCTTATTTGTCCTGCCGCAATCTAACAGGCTACTGCAATGCATTTGAGGTGCAAAGTTCACTCTTTTCAGGCTTCTTTTGTTGATGAAAATAGTCTAGTATGCAGGTCTGCTCTTCAGCGTGTTGGCCAGCATCTTGAATGCAGGCTTCACGACATTATGGCTTCTCTGAGTGATACCTCCAAGCTTGTAAACCCCGGCCTGCCATATCTTCTCAAAAGTTCCTCGGACCTCTCTTTGTCCACGGTCTTGAGGTCCTTGTCCTCGTTCTGAATCCGCTCCCATCGTCTACTACCGTCACCATAGCCGTTGGCATCAAGCCTCTCCATGACGTCCGCCGTGTCGTTAAAGTTGAAGGGGCCCGCGAATGCAAGTAGCCTCTCTCCCGCAACGTCCTCCTCTATCAGGGCTGCCAAGTGTAGCAGGGCCGTATCTGTCACATTGACATAATGCTGCGGCGGAAACTTGCCTCTCAAAAGTTTCAGGATCTCAGTATCCCCTTGCCACATCTTCTTGTACCATCCGCCGGTCGAAGCTTGTTGGCGCGGCGAAAGTATCTTTCCAATGTTGCAGTTGGGCAAAACTGTGTTAAAGACGAAACTGGGCTTTTCCTCTCGCATGAAGGCCAGCACTCCCGCTCAGCCAGCGTTTTGCTTGCCGCGTACACGGCCAGCTCCCTTGCGTAGCCCTCGTACGGTGGAGGCGCCCACGCAGCTTCGACATCGGCCTCGTTCCACGTATTTACGTCTACATGGAACTTTGTGTTGACAATTGGCGCGGTCGCGGCAGTGCACGAGGAAGTATAGACGAAGCGCTTCACGCTGGGGGTTCGCGCCGCCGCGACGAGTGCATTCTTAGCTCCAGAGAGGACCATCGGGATCACTCTATGCGGATTCGGATTCAATGTCAGGTCCGAGGCGACGTGGATAACGCCCTCACAACCTAAAAGGTCTATCAGCGCACCGTGATCCCGCAATTCTCGCTGCATGTATCGCGGCTTATGTGACCTTTAACGGCCTCATCAAAGGCGCCGTCGCTGGCCATATCTTGAACTACCTGGACCTCAAATGCCGCTTCATCGTATTTGGCGAGGAATAGCTCGCACATGTAGGCCGCCTTGTAGGAGTCGCGCGCGGTCCCGCGGACGCGAAAGCCGTGTTGGAGGAGCTGCTCGGCAACATGACTGCCTATATACCCATTGACACCTGTGACGAGGACAAGTGATCCTTTTGGGATTGCTGACATGGCGGATTTGACTGCGTATTGATGTCAATTGTATTCGTAGAACTGCTGGACGCTACGTTATTTTGAAGACCATTCGACTGTTCAATGGGGTTTGGCAAAACAAGAGGACTACACGCCAGCAGAGTTTACCTGCTTCATAACTGTATACATTAAAGACTCCTATGATAATTATTCATTCCCTTCTAATGCAATGCAAACGGCAGTGGTCGTGTCATTTTAGCCCCTTGCTGCATGAGCTGCAGCCAGCCGACTGATGCGGCCGACACGACATGAAGAAAGCGGAACGGGTGCATCTCAGCATGTCATGTCGGTTGATTCGATTATAAGAGCAATACCGTAACCACTAAGGGACTTCGACCCTCATTACTTGAGTACTGACTTTGGAAGCACCATGCCTGTTCCTCTTCCCTTCCTCGGCGGTTTCCTCTACCGCCAGCTCCTCATCACTCCACCAAAGCCCAAGACTCGCTTCGACGGCAAGACAGTCATTGTCACTGGATCCAATGTAGGCCTCGGGCTCGAGGCCGCTCGTGCCTTTGGCCGCCTTGGAGCCGCCCGCGTCATCCTCGCAGTGCGAGACATTGAAAAGGGCGAGGCCGCCAAGCGTTCCATCGACCAGACCTTGGGTTGCTCGCCGTCTGTCGTCTCTGTTTGGAAGCTCGACCTCTGCAGTTACGATAGTGTCAAAGATTTCTCAGCGCGTGTCGAGCAGGAGCTCGATCGTGTCGACGTAGTCTGTCAAAATGCAGGCGTCGCGACGGGAACTTTTCGCCTTTGCGAGGGCGATGAGAGTACCATAACCGTCAACGTAGTCAGCCCATTTCTGCTAGCATTTCTACTCCTCCCGAAGCTCAAAGAAACGGCACGGCGATTCAACACGTTTCCAACAATGACATTTACTTGTAGCGAGGTGGTACGTCTTCGTCCTTGTTGATCGATGCAGTGTCCGTTGGCTTACATGCACTCTTACGTCGCCGCAGCACAACTTTACCCCATTTGCGGAGAAGAATGAACCAGACATATTTGATGCTCTGTCGGATAAATCCAAAGCCAACATGGCCGACCGTTACTTTTTGAGCAAGCTGCTGCAGCTCTTTGCGATCCGCGAGATGGCTTCGCGCGCTGGATCGTCTTACCCAGTTGTGATAAACTCCCTGAATCCGGGATTCTGCCATTCAGAGCTCGCAAGGGAGGCCGGATGGTATTTGTACATTATGGGGTTGCTGTTCGCCCGTTCGACTGAGGTTGGTGGCCGGATGATTGTTGCGGCAGCGTCAGGCGGGCCAGAGCTGCACGGAGAGTACATGAGTGAGAGCGTGGTCATTGAGCCGAGCGAGTACGTTCGGAGTAAAGACGGTGCCCGGGTGCAGCATCAGGTATGGGTCGAGCTCACGGCAAAGTTGGAAAAGATTGTACCGGGGGTCACAGGAAACCTCTGAAAGCAGATCTAGAAATTACGACCGCGACCTTGTACGTCCATGCCATGTGTTACGGTGCCCCAATGTGTTTGGATGATTTCTCGGCTTCATAATACTAATCATAAATACCTGAGGAAAGGACTGTAGTCTGTAGAGATCTAGCGTGGTTCGAAACATTAAGATACTATATCTATTCCTTGGATCATGTTTTGAAGAGCACATTTACAGGCTTTCAATCAAGCACACTTCATACAGCATTTTATTCAATGTTTTCCAGCGTCATTTGAAGAACTTTATTCCACAAAGCACGGAGACCTGTCATTCCCCAGCTATCACTAAATATGATGTTCATGTGCTGGCTGTTTCCAAAGCTTAGAGGTCGCCCGCCTGTTTCATGATTTCCTCAGCCTTAAGTTGAAACGTACAAAAGACCGAGAGGGCCTGCGCAAAGGTCAGTCTCCAGGCTACATGTGCAGCCTCTCCGCCTTGAACTCACGTCTTCAGTCTTGGCCTTGCCTCTACCATTAGTGGCAAAGGCCCGCAGAAATCCGGTCCTATCATTGATGTAACTGAGACGCGTAGGCTTCGCAGATAGGCCATTCTCACTGCCCAAGAACACGGATTTCGCTTCCAGACTCTCCTGCAAGTCAGACATGGATGCCAGCTCCTGTAGCACCTCTGCAGGCAAGGTCATTGCGTCAACGCCGGCCATGCAAATGATTTCTTCTGAGGTCATGAAAGCGCATGACTTGACTTTGGTGGAAATTCCATGCTGCTTGAAATATCTCTGGGCTTGAACAATGAGATTGAGAACTGGCTCTGAGTCGTGGTAACTGTCATACATGTAATCAGCACGGCATCGTGAAATGGAAATTAGCGGCTATACTTTGTCTCCAGGTGAGCTCGCAGCTCGTGCGCAAAGGGCGAGATGGATATGCATCCCGCTTCTCCAGCCAGGACAGCCTGCTCCATAGTGAAAAGCGTGGTGGCCAGAGTCTTGATACAGTCCGTCCGAAGTCTTCTACATGCCTGAAGGCCTTCCCAAGTCGCGGGCACTTTCATGATGAGCCTTGACAGGTCAAACCCCGGGTCTAGTTGGCGACAAATCTTATGGAAGCCTGTTCTTTTTTCCTCAGCATAGTGTCGACCGCGATGAGCTTGACAGACCGACGATGGCCAGTTTGATATACTTGCTCAGTGTCCCAAGCGTAAAAGGGGTTGCACATGACGTGTATCGACCCTGAGATCAGGGGGATCATTCGCAGAGAAAGTCGGATCATCTGTTGCTCTGTCAGTGACTGTCATGCGGGCGAATGGCACAGTCGACCCCCACATACAGCAACCTCAACTGCGAGCTCCTGAATCGATAAGTTTTGATACTCTGTGTGGACTCTCTTGGCAAGGTCCAGAGATTCTTGCACGATATCAGAGTTCGCCGCATCGCTAAGTTGGCTATACGCCTCCCACTGTCCGTTCGTGTTCGTCAGCATCTCCTCGACAGCCCCGGTCTGGCCCGCTCACTTGGTTTGAAGTGCAGTCCGCAAACGACCCAAGTTCCCTCGCGTCTGCATTTTAACCATATTTTTAGTATGGTGACTCTCTCCAAGCTTCTTGCTTCTCACCTTTCGCAGTCAACGAGTCGTAGTCGATCGAAGACCTTGATTGCAGATACTCCAAGACATTGACGGGAGATCTCAGGCTCGAGCCATTGGACGCCATGATCACGATATTTCCGCGGTTCGTTTACACGCAAATCGTTCTTCTGACGATCTCAGAATCTAGAGTAAAAGCTCTTCAGATGTAGCAGGTGTTGCATGGGCACTTTTCCACATCCACGGCCAATGCTGCCGCGTGTCTCCGTTTTGGTATTGGCATTGCGACCAATTCCTTGGCCTCTTTGCCATCGCCTGATACCACCGGAGCTGACAAGCTCGGCAAGAAACGTCAGGCTATCGTGTTCTTTCGGTTGTTGCAACTCTATCTGCATGATCACATGCTTCTAATTCTCGATAGGTTGGTTCACTCCCGGAGTTTGCTTTGGAGGAGTAACTCTGACGTTGTGCAGCGAATCATTGAAATCAGCGGGTCGAGAGAAACGACTATGCCAGCATCCTGCATACTGCCAGCTGATGTCAGGTACAGTATGCAAGGCAACCATCTCTAGCGCCTGCAAAGCACTTACTGTGTAGGTTTCAATGAGCAATATTGCAACCTTATTATCAATATCTCGTGTGAACTTAAGCCTTATTCGGAACGAAACCAACAGAGGGATCCCGTTGCGATGATCCTTGCCATTGAATCAGGGTGGACTTGGTTGAAGATGCCGTCTTCGAGTTCGGGAAACGAGATGTCGCTTACGTGCATGTGGATGCAAACGCAGACCGTATTAGGCACGGACGGAGGAGATTGGGTGTCGATGCAGCTGCCTGAACTTTGGACCTTCCAGAAAGGACAACAGGAATGGCTTCTCCTATGTATCTCTACATGGCCTGCATGTGAGATGTCATGTTTCCGTCGCTTCAGTCCTTGGTTCCCATAGCGGTTGAATGCTGTAAGACTCCGTCTCTAAGCACAAGACAATGACAAACCGCTCTTCTCCTCAGTAAACGTCTGAAGCAGCCACGTGCGACGCGCAACATGGCTGACAACCGTAAAGTTATTGCTCTGTGCTCGGTTGGAAACCTCGGAAAGTACCTTTGCGACGAGTTGCTTGCTGGTGGACTCTATGACTTTGTCGTCATCTCCCGACAGGCGAGTCCGCAACACTGAACTGAACATTCCTAGGAACTCACTCTGACAGTCGTTTAGTCCAAGGCAAACAAGGGAGTCTTTTTCGAGCAGCGTAATATAGATGTGCGTGCAAGTGATTATAGTGTCGAGTCTGTCCTGGACATATTGAACGACACAAATGCCAGCGCCCTCATTTCTTTCAATAATGCCGACGGCGAAACATTTGTCAATGTGCATTGCTCCTTGCTCGAAGCTTGCCGCCGCTCAAATAATTGCAAGCGGTTCATACCATCTGAGTTTGCGGGCAATATCGATGACTACCCACTACATCCGAGTTACTTCACGGCATCTCGAGTGCCGTTTCGCAAGATCCTGGAGCGCGAGACGGATATCGAATGGACAATTTTCAACAACGGCTGGCTGATGGAGTACTTTTTGACCAAAGACAAGTCTCACATGCCTGCGATTCCAGACGAGTTCCCAGTCGACCCGAACGGCTGGAAGGCGTGCATCAGAGGCAGCGGCGATCAAGAGCAGTCATTCACCAGTGCCCGAGACGTGGCAAAGGCCCTCATTATGCTGCTTGGTGCACCAGAATGGGTAAGCTGTCTAGTCAACGATGATGAATATACAATGGCTCACGTCGTCAGGAACGCACGATTTACATCACTGGCCAATGGTCCACATTTAACAAAATGGTCAAGTTTATGGAGGAGTTTCACGGTTCGTCTTCCTATTGTGCCGCCATCACGCCAACTGACAGAGACTCAGGACGACCGATGACAAAGACCTTCAGATCTGAAGAGGACATTTACCGTGATAGCATGCTGCCCCCTACAGCTGACAACGCGGAGACAGTCTATGTAGCGAGTGTGGAAGAGATGATGATTTCTGGGTCGGGAGCTTGCCCTCGCGAAAAGACAATTCGTCAGCGCAGTAAATATTTCAACAATCTTCAGTTCACCACACTCGAAGAGCTATTATTGAACCGGGATCCCCAAGGTCCCCAGACTGCGACACGGTTGTGTACACTCTTCTGAGTGGAGGCGCAGGTAGACTTCGAATGTATTGGTGCAATATTCTGTCCACGGCTCCGTATGAGTCGGATTCGTGCAATTGAATGCTCTTCCACACCCGGAGGCTCCTTGAAATGCCTAGCGCGTCGTATTTTGATAAACCTATGGGGGGCTACTCCTTGCAATACAGTGGTTCAAATTGCACCAGGATTTCATCCTCGGTCGAGCCTGGCTCGTGCGCCCCTATCCTCTTCGAAACAACTCTGGACGAGAAGTTGGAGTATATCAAAGCCAGGATATATCTCATGACTATGCATCGGCGAAACAGGCATCAGCAAAGATGAACGAATATCAAGGTCAACAAAACTTACGATACTGAGTAAGTGACACGCCAACACACATGCGGCTTCCTCCCCCAAAAGGCCAGAGTAGGGGACTTTTGCCACTTTTCGACTCGGCTTCAAGCCATCTCTCAGGGTACCATTCATCGGCGTTGTTGTAGTTTTCGGGATTGCGATGTATGAACCACTGAAAGACATTAACCCTCGTGTTGGGCGGGATGCCGTCGACACCCGCCAGGGATACGCAGCGATCTCGTGGCGTGACGCGAGGTAGAGGCGTGCTTGTAGGACGCATGCGAAATGACTCTTTAAGGATGGCTGACAGATATGGGAGTTTGTCCAGAGAGCTTGGAGCCGGCAGCCGTGGCGCATCAGCTGAATTCTGGCAATGGCCGATTGAGGCATCCGGACCCTGGCGCATGCTTGGCTCCAAAGTCGCGAGTTCGGTGCGCAATCTTTCCTGTGCCGAAGGACTCTGAGAAATATAATAGATTGTGTATGCAAGTACAAGACCTGGACGCGTTCAGCAAATTCATTGGGAGTTATCCAAGCGCCTCACTCGGCTTACCTAGAACCTCTCGTCCACCCGCTATGGTACGGGTCAGCATAGATTGATCATGAAGCGCACGAGACTTACACATCTGGTCAAACAGCTCGCTCGCAATCTTCTTTCTCTTGGTGTCGTGGCTAGCATTAGGCATGTCTGCGTCTACGCCCGTCTTCACCAGCTGATATACCGAGGGGATATCGCCGGCATCCGTGGAAAGGCCTCTTGCGGCGCTGAGGCGCACCACCTCCGCACGATCGCATAGCTCTAGAAGCCAGTTCTCTAGAAAGTTCGTCGACTGACGATGCGACTTGGGCAGCATATCTATGCCAGCGTATAGCAAGTACCTTGTCAGTGTCGGAAGCTCCTGTGGCCAAAAGCCCTCTTTGCAATATCTTTGTTCATAATGTCGTATCCATGTTGCAAGGCTAGCCGGTTTTTGCAAAAAGTTTGACCCGGATGACAGCCCAAGTTGATAGCACGTCAGTAGATCGAGGCTCAGTCCATAACTCATGGAGAGAACGTCGGTCGGCTCTTTTGACGATGCTTGGCGGTGAAGGATGGGGAACAATCTTTCAAGTATAATACTCTCAGTAACAGAAGAAAGCGCTTCGGATGCGACAATTGCGGACTTGGTGAAGGCGGCCGTTATCCTCTTCCGGTGTATAGAATGATCTTGACGGGTCAGGCTGCAAAAGGCGTTCATTTGAGCATAATAGGAAAAGAAATCATAGTACTGTGGTTTCTCAAATCCCCCATTGTATATTATCCTCGCACCGTCTTCGTAGCAGCTTATGGATAGATCGGCAGGGCCCAGCCTCAGAATACGCCCGAGCTGTCGATGCTTTTCTTGGAGAATTGCCAGTTCGCGGTTTTGGTATCGAGTCCACAGGATCCATAAAGGCGAGAATCCTGCACTCCAATGGGCATTGGGGACACGTCTGAGGGGCGATTGCAGGAGTGACCAAAGATAGATGCAAGAGAGGAGCAGGCCAAGGACCACGATGCTCAGAAGTCCAGCATCAACCATTACAAACGGCATCCTGTACAAGATTCGTGACGGTGTGTGAAATCGTCAATAAAATTACAAGTCTACTTAAGTAGGAAGCACTAGCTCACGGGGTAAACCCGCCGTTATTGGGCACGTTCAGGGCGGTTGGCCACATGCAGCTATGAATGCGCCCTCTTCATGGGGCATGGACCATGAGGCACGTCGGCCCTGGGAATGACGAAACAGCCAGATGTCGGGTCATTCCGCCCTCATCTCGTAAGAAAGCAACTGCCTGGCAAACGGGCAACAGTACAACCGCTTGATGAAGCCTATTGTCTCCAGTCTCGACGATTGTACAGGTAACTCCCTACGACATTGCATATATAAGGCATGCTCTCATCAAGTGAGAATTCCGTTACGCATCCGGACATACGTGTCCGCCTGCCTCTACGGTCGTGCCGACTACTACGACGTCGTTTCAAACGTTCAAGAATCATGGGGTTACAATTGGCATGTAGGGACCCGTTACCCCTTCCAGGAGTCGCATCCAGATAAAGGGTTGCATATGTGCAGTGACATGGTCCAGACCGAAATCCGTTCCGGACTTACGCGATTCATGCAGTCTGCTGCGGCTTACACTGCATGCGGCGTGTCGATACTCTGTCCGTTGCCGAGTGGCTCGACGTCCAGTCCGTGTCGGCAACGACTCCATGTATGATGGATGCATCACCACGCGTTGGCAAAGTCGAGAACTTTGGCAACTGCTTGAAACCCTCCCAACAACGAAGTCACGACATTTGGGCCGTTATTGCGTCAGACGTTCGGCTGCCCGATTTGTCCTCTTTTCCCCAATGGGCAATCTATGCAGGGGCTCGACGTTGATGGAGGAACTGGGGCTTCCGCTGCTGCACATCTCGACACTGTCCTCGCCTAGCTCTCAAGATTCAATCCTATTAGGTGATTCGTAACGGCCTTGGAAGTCTTCTACTATCATACTTGCGCCTTGATTGCCTTTCTCGGCAGGGTCTCATACTGCCAGGTATAATGACAACGCCAGACGACGTTCATATTTGTCTGTTCAAGCCTTCGAGAAGCGATGTTGTCACTGAAGATCGCTTTATCTCTGCTCATCTTGATATTACCAACTTGAAATCCTTTGAGAATTTCCAGGCTCCTATCAAGAGTCTTCTGCTCACAGGTTGGGCACTGCTCCTCAAGAATTACCTCGCGACTCATCTAATCTCATTTGCATCTTCCCATCCGCATGAAGATGAACCGGCTGCGCTTGCCGAGAGTGATTGCGAGAATGTTCGTGAGCACGGCGGATATAGAGAGCTTATCCATAGTCTTGAAGTTGCAGACTACGACTCAATTTCAGAGATAGTGAGGCGTATCCATCAGCCTGCCACGCAAAGAACCCTTGATCAGACGCTTCTCTCTTTTGTGAACACTATGATTTTTTTCCACCAGGTTCCTATCACGAATTCTGATGCAGCAAACTTAGACGTGGTTCCTGAAATGGAACAGGTACGTGACAGGAGCCCGCTCCAGTTGACAGTGGTGTAAGCTGATAGTCCTTCGCCATCTCGGTAGATTGACATTTGCATCGCCGTGAACGAACTTCATAATTTATTATCATTGGATATACGCCTTCGCGCTTCAAAGTTCTCTCATCCGCTCGCTCACCGGCTTCTTGGCACATATCACCACATCTTGAACCTCATTTCTATGGGGCATCCCGGTCTCACGGTGGGAGACGTCGATCCTTTGACTGAGCAAGATCGGCACCAAATCTGCAATTGGAACACCAAGATTCCGGTGCGGCGTGAAGCTTGCCTTCACAGCGTCTTTGAGGAACACGCGCGCAGCCGTCCCCAAGCACCAGCTGTGTGTTCCTGGGACGGCGAGATGTCATATGCAGAACTGAACGCCCTCTCCACCAACTTGGCTCATAAGCTCGCACAGTTGGGAGTTGGACCGGAGGTAATGGTGCCCTACGCTTTCGAGAAATCAGTTTACGCCGTTGTGGCAACGCTCGCAGTCCTCAAGGCAGGCGGCGCCTTTGTTCCCCTTGACGTCTCTCACCCTCGAGATCGATGCCAGTCTATTGTTAGCCGCGTCGAAGCAAAGTTGATCCTTGCATCTGCAAAAACTGCTCCGTCACTCGCCTGGTTACCAAACGTCTTGATTATTGACCGGGTATTGCTTGACAGTCTACCTGAGCAATATCACAACCCGTGCAGCGGTGTTGGCCCTGCAAATAGTGCATTTGTTCTCTTTACCTCTGGGAGCACGGGCGAGCCCAAGGGTTTGGTTCAAGAGCATGCATCTGTTTGTACAGTCAACGAGGCTTACGGACACAACTTGTTCCTTACCCAAGAGTCAAGAGTCCTTAACTTTGCAGCGTATACTTTTGATGTGAGCACCGTCGACATCTTTGCCACATTATATCATGGGGGTTGCGTTTGCATACCATCAGAGGAGGACCGGCTCAACGATGTTGTGCGCGTCATCAACGACTTTCGCGTTAACTGGGTAGATCTGACGCCCTCGTTTGCCATGGCTAGCATGCCTAGGCCTGGTGACATGCCGACATTAAAGACACTTGTCCTGGCCGGTGAAGAGGTGAAAAGAGAGCACGTCGCTCATTTCACAGGGACAATCGAGCGTGTCATAAATTGCTACGGACCAGCAGAAGCTGGCGGATGCCTGGCCAGTGTTTACCAAGACGCGACAAGTCAGCCACAGACTGTGGGAATTGCTTTGACGAGCGCAAGCTGCTGGATCGTCGACCCAGGTCAAGGAGACCGATTGGCCCCAATTGGCGCCGTTGGAGAATTGATTGTCGAGGGCCCGACGTTGGCGAGAGAGTATCTCAAGGACCCATGCAAGACAGCAAGAGCATTCGTCCGTCATCCTGGCTGGCGGGTGAGTGATGGCCAGCAAGTCTTGTCCCGTTTCTATAGAACGGGTGATCTTGTTTCTTACAGACCGGACGGCCTTATCGACTACATTGGGCGTCGGGATACGCAGTAAGGAATCCTTACCGTACTCGCTGGAGCTTTACTAACACGTCCGATAGGGTCAAGATTCGAGGTCAAAGGGTTGAATTGACCGAGATTGAGCAGCATCTTGCCGCCAACGAGACCATCAAACGATGTGTGGTTGAGTTCCCAGAGTCGGGCGTTTACGGCAAAAGTCTTGTTGGAGTCATTGAGCCGCATCTTGGCAAGGGGCAACGAGAGTCGAGTGCTGACTCGTTTTTGCAATTGGTTCCCAATCATCTCATGCTCGAAAACGGCTTTTCCATTGATGCGTCTATCAAAACGCTCACCAACAAGATCCCAGTCTATATGATGCCTGCCGCATGGCTCGTAGTGAATACTCTTCCGCTGACAGACTCCAAGAAGGTCGACCGGCGCAAGGTTCGAGCTTGGCTGGCTGGCCTGTCAGTCTTGCAGGAGCCTGTCCTGTCTGGGTCCGTCGCTAATGCTGATCGGATTCCGCCGGTCAACGCGCTGGCCGTGGAGCTAAGCCAAAAAGTCGGTGAAATCATTGCCAATGGGAATACTCTGAAGTTTTCTGCGTTGAACGGCCGGAACTTTGGCTTGGTGGCGGCCGGACTCGATTCCATTCAGGTCATGACGCTGTCCAGATGGATTCGGGACCAATACGGACTCAAGATTACTGCCAATTTACTGACTCGGCCAAGCTTCACGATTCAAGAACTGGCTCGGGTAGTGACAGCCTTGAAGAATGGCCACGAGCAGGAGAAATTCCAGTGTCGGCTGGACATTCTGGATGAGGTCGATGTGCTCTCGAAAAGATTAAGCAGGCCCGCGTCGATAATGGACGAGGACTCCAATATATCTCGAACAGTCTCAACAGTCTTTCTCACTGGGGGCACGGGTTTCCTTGGAATTGAGATTATGCGTCAGCTGCTCGTGGAACACGCTGTCAAAACAGTCATTGTCCTCGTGAGGGCGAAAAACGTCCAACACGGCAAGGCAAGATTGACGGCTGCAGCAAGCAGGGCAGGGTGGTGGGCACCCTCGTTCAGTGATCGTATCGAGATCTGGCCCGGAGACTTGAGTCGCACCAATCTTGGGCTCAGCGACCAACATTGGCGTCGATTGGCCGGACACTCGTCTTCTGGAGAGCCGGTTGATGTTATCATCCATAATGGTGCCGAGGTGCGATGGAATCTGGCATACGACAGTCTAAAGGCCTCCAACACAATGTCGACCCTGCATCTATTGGAGACGATGATAGAACGGCGGCCCGGCGGCCGGTTCTTGTATGTTTCGGGTGGACAATCCTTGAGCACAAAGGCCGAAGATGAAGAGGGGGAAGAAGCCGTTGCTGCACAAGGTGCCCATCGAACAGGCTATGCACAGAGTAAAATGATTTCGGAGCTTTTGGTCAGGCGATTCGCCCGCAGTGAAAGAGGTCGAAACCATATCATCCGCGTGGTCAAGCCAAGCTACATCATCGGTGACGCTCGCAGCGGCATGGCAAATCAAAGCGACTACTTGTGGGGATATACAAAGAGCGCCATCGAGCTCAGGACTTACAGTAGGGACACTATGAACGGCTGGCTTTTCATCTCAGACATCACAGCTGTCGCGAGCACCATCTGTCAGATCTGTGAAACTGACCTGTACCCGGCGTCACCGACTGTCGTCAAGGTGTTGGATGGTGTAGCGATGCAGGACTTTTGGCATGTCCTCGAACACGAATTTGGGTATGAGTTAAAAGCTGTCGACGGACACGCTTGGTGGCGTTCACTTCAGTCACATGTTGAGCAGGCTGGTTCCGAGCACTGTCTATGGGCTTTGCAAGATATCCTCGACGCGGACTTGGGCGAGATTGCGTCGACCGAGACGGTTCCTTCAGCTGCCATGGTCGCATCCAGTCCTGCTGTGCTACGGGCGGTCCGACGCAATGTGCGTTACTTGAGGGACCATGTGCAATTTCTTCCGCCGATGCCCTCCCGCGATCACGCTGCTCGGCGTGCAAGTTCGGGTGGATGGGTGGAGGCTGTTATTGAACATTGGCACAAGTGGGTGGCATTCATCACTAGGCTATTGTTTCGGACTGAGCCTACACCAGAGAGCTAAACTTCTGCCTTGACATTTGATACTATCGTTTAGTCCGATGGCAGTCATTTAGACGTCCCAGACCAAATCGTGCCCATACTGTATATTTACTTGCTTCTTTGCTCCCGACATGGATATATACGGTGTAAGTATTCGAACACTGCTATTTTGAGATGAGGACGGTCGTCGACGTCTGTCAAAGTTGGGCCTGAACGCCTGACATCAGAGGCATCGTCGAGTCTCCTTTACGGAAGTTGGCCGTGATACAGTGTGCTCTCAGACTCCGATCCGCAGTTCCGGGTATAACAAGTGCAAAGAATGACAAGTCACCAACTTCAACTATGGTCTCGGACCTGCATTAGACTTCGGGTGCCGCTTACATGTAGCACCAAAGAGCTTCGAGCTTGAGAGATGCCCCAATCTGCAAGGTCTGCAAAGCAGGTCGATAAGATGCAGAGACATTTGCACTTTCAGCGACACGGCACACAGATCTGCACATCTCGTCCCATAGTTCCAGCGGTCTTTGCTTTCATTTTCCCATGTAGCATATACTGTAGGCCACCAAGACGCCTCGCCAACGTGTACATACTGTATAAGGGCTGGCGACCGGAGTTCCCGAGATCCTTAAAATCTGCATGCGCTTCTTTACGAAGAGTTTCGCACGGAACGACTGCTGGATTACTAGCGCATCAATTGTCGACTTAAGCCTCACTTCAGCTGTCTCATTAGTGGATAGGTAATGGGCAGCTGTCCCTGCTGACTGCCCGATACCCCCGGAACTGGCTTTATTCCTCAATCTTCAGTCTTCATTGTACTGTACTGTATGCTCTGCGTCCAATTTGCGATATCATTTTCTCTCAATTACATGCACTAGATGCGTCTGAGCGGACGGCCTTGGCCGATTCGCTTACGCATGGTTGGACGCAAGCGGTCAAATGCCCTGATTCCCGGAGAGAAGAGTCGCAAGTCCAATGATGCAATTGTCATTATCGAACGAGGTCTCCGTCGGCAATCACATTTGAGGGACATCCCTAAGTACGGTGTCACCATGCCTCGAGCTTTGTGGCTTCTTAAAAGGGGTTCAGCAAACATGAGCCGGAATCCCGGCCCACTCGGGATGGGGTCTGACTTTACGAATGATCGATTTTTAAGAGTCAGAGGTCATCCTTTTTTACTTCATTTGACTGGTTGAAAGTCGGCTTCGATTTGGCTTGCAAACCCGTGGCGGTAACGCAAGCACTCATTGTCCGGTTCGTTTGATAGCAGCGACAACTTCCTCAACCTTCCGTCATCGTCTGGCGGCACTGAGATCTCGTTTCCATTTGAAGCAATCGATGAGCCGAAGCTTGACGATTCGATAATACCAGCCAAGCTTCAATCGGCAATGCTTCAGCACCATGACGATAATCGAATCCGTCCTCTCTCTCTCATGGCCTCGCCTGATTGGATATGGAGTCGTCTTCTTTCTGGCTGGTTTCATTGCCGACTACATGCTGCTGCCACCATTTCCCAAGGACATGCCCGTTGTCGGCTACAGCCGTGGGCTCTGGGGACACGTCAAGAGCAACATTCTGTATTTCTTCCGTCAGAGGGACTGGATCAACGAGGGTTACTCCAAGGTATGCAGCAAATGACCTGGGCTGGCCATGCCGTTCAGCTGACAATGCTCTCTCAAGTATAGCAAGAAGGGAGTGCCTTTTCTAGTGCCTGCAGGCTTGTCTAGACCTCCTGATGTTGTCCTGCCTCGTTCTATGCTTTCCTGGTTGGCTGAACAGCCAGAGTCTGTGGTGGACGGGCGCGCGGCGCACGATGACATTATATACGGCGACTACAATTTCCTCGATGGGAGCCTTATACACGACACCTTTGGCGTCAGGGCCATACAAAAGTCGCTAAACCGCAGTCTTCCAGGTCTTATCCCTGCCATCCAGGAAGAAGTCCATACCTCGATTGAAGATGCCCTCGGCCACGTCGGAGACGAATGGACGAGCGTCAAGTTATGGGACATTTGGCTTGCCATTGTTCCGCCAGTGACGAATTGTATCTTGGCCGGCACTGACATCTGCCGCGATAAAGAATATCTCGACTCCGTCGTCTCGTTCACACACGCCGTGCTACGCAACTGTGTCCTGCTGCGATTCTGCCCAGCCGTCTTTCACCCCATCGTCGCTAAGCTGCTCGCCCTATCCAACTGGCGACACTGGAAGCGTGCCCATAAACGACTCTTACCGGTAATCGAGGACCGCTTAGCCAAGATGGTCGGCAAAGCTCGCGGGGAGGCAAAGCTACTTGACTGGGAGGAGCCCGAAGATCTGGTGACCTGGCTTATACGGCTGGCCTTGTCCGAGGAACGGCCGGACGAACTCAACCCAACCACCATCTCCATGCGTCTGCTACCCCTTGAGTTTGCTTCCATTGATACAACGGTCCTTACCGGCCTGCTTTGGACTCTCGACATCCTGTCCTCCTCACAGGACGTCGTCGATGCTCTGACTGACGAGCTGCGTGCCCACCAGCCTGAACCCGGGGCCCCCTGGTCGAAGGAGGCGTTGCTTGCTCTAGTTCGCGTCGACTCGTCGATGCGTGAATCTCAGCGTCTTAGCAACTTTCACTCAACCCTGATTGAGCGCGTCGTCGTACCTTCAAGCGGCTTGCGTTTGCCCGGCTACGATTGGGTTATACCCAAAGGCGCCCACCTTACTGTCAATCTCAACGGCCTCCAGCACGATGAGGACTTGTACGAGAATCCTTGGTCCTATGACGCCTTGAGATTTGCGCGAATCCGACAAGGTCGACAGGACCATACCGGCGATGCAGAAGCTGATGCCGATCCGGATCGCGCGAACTTGCCTCTGGGCATGGTATCGATGAACAACCACCATTTCCCCTTCGGACACGGGCGATTTATTTGGTAAGGCCTTTATAAATTTCGGTGTAGGTCTATGAGCATAAGATGTCGCTGATCGCGAACTTTAGTCCCGGCCGCTTTTTTGTCGCCCACGAGTTCCGACTCATTGCGGCACATTTGCTCCTCAACTTTGAGTTCAAACTGCTCGAAAAGCGGCCTACTTCTAGCTGGATAGGCTCGGGAATGATTCCCCCCTTTAGTGTACAAGTCGAAATACGAAGAAAACCATCGTCTACCACTTGAGTTTTTGAAGTCAACTCTTACAGGCAATATCAACATTGAAGTGGCGTTCAATGTTACATTTGATGTGCGTGGCTGGGCACAAGCCAGCCGAACATGGACTCAACCAGGACAAAGGCAAATTGAAGTATCTGCTGCGAAGCGCAATTCGTGGTTTTGAAACCTTTATGCCTCTTACTACATGTAGCATATCGCTGTCTTCCACAAAACCAACAGATGAATCATCAATATGTTGGACATATTCGTGTATCGAGAACTGGATCAAGGCTTCTAGAAGTGGAGGCAAACAGCAGGAATACTATCTTGACGGGATAAAATATAGAAACTCTTATGTGCAACCTTGATATCTATATACCACACCTCAATCATACATGTACATGAAGCACCGGTCCTCCTTCAATATGTCCAAGTCCAACGCTCTTGATGCAATTGACAAGTAGGGAAAATGAGCAACCAATCCTCGTTCACCTCCAAGTGACCCGAGCTTAGTATCCCTTGGGAACAGGATAGTCACCACCCTTGCCACCATCGTGGCCAGGCTGAGGGTAATCACCACCCTTTCCACCATTACCACCGTTCTTGGGAGGAGGGTAGTCACCGCCCTTGTTGCCATCATGGCCAGGCTTGGGGTAGTCATCACCCTTGTTGCCATCGTGACCAGGCTTGGGATAGTCACCTCCCTTGCCACCATCATGGCCAGGTTTGGGGTAATCGCCGCCCTTATTACCGTCATGGCCGGGCTTGTCGTCACCGTGGCCGGGCTTGGGGTAGTCGCCGCCCTTGTTGCCATCATCACCGTGCTTCGGGGGAGTGTAATCGCCATCGCCGCCCTTCTTGGGGGGAGGATAGTCGCCGTGCTTGCCACCATCACCACCACGCTCAGGGTAGTCGCCGCCTTTCTTGGGAGGAGGGTAGTCACCACCCTTGTCGCCGCCGTGACCGGGCTTGTCGTCGCCGTGGCCGGGCTTGGGGTAGTCACGGTCCTTGTCACCACCGTGGCCGGGCTTGTCGTCGCCGTGGCCGGGCTTGGGGTAGTCCTTGTCACCGCCGTGGCCGGGCTTGGGGTAGTCCTTATCACCGCCGTGGCCGGGCTTGTCGTCGCCGTGGCCGGGCTTGGGGTAGTCACGGTCCTTGTCACCACCGTGGCCGGGCTTGTCGTCGCCGTGGCCGGGCTTGGGGTAGTCCTTGTCACCGCCGTGGCCGGGCTTGGGGTAGTCCTTATCACCGCCGTGGCCGGGCTTGTCGTCGCCGTGGCCGGGCTTGGGGTAGTCCTTGTTACCGCCGTGGCCAGGCTTGGGGTAGTCCTTGTCGCCGCCGTGGCCGGGCTTGTCGTCACCGTGACCAGGCTTGGGGTAGTCCTTATCACCGCCGTGGCCGGGCTTGTCGTCGCCGTAGCCGGGCTTGGGGTAGTCACGGTCCTTGTCACCACCGTGGCCGGGCTTGTCGTCGCCGTGGCCGGGCTTGGGGTAGTCCTTATCACCGCCGTGGCCGGGCTTGTCGTCACCGTGACCAGGCTTGGGGTAGTCACGGTCCTTGTCACCGCCGTGGCCGGGCTTGTCGTCGCCGTAGCCGGGCTTGGGGTAGTCACGGTCCTTGTCACCGCCGTGGCCGGGCTTTTCGCCGCCGTGGCCAGGGAGGGGGTAATAGCCGCCCTTTCCTCCGTCATGATCCTTCTTGGGAGGAGAATAGTCGCCACGCTCCGGGTAGTTACCACCGATAGGAGGAGGATAGTCGCCGCCCTTGCCTCCGTCATGGCCGTGGCCGGGTTTGGGATAGCCACCCTCGCCACCATCGTGGCCGTAGCCGGGCTTTGGGTAGCCTCCCTTACCGCCGTCATGACCGTGACCGGGCTTCGGGAACTCACGTCCCTTGTCGCCGTCGTGTTCATAGCCGGGTCTGGGATAACCATCCTTGCCTCCATCGTGACCGTGACCGGGCCTGGGATAACCACCCTCGCCGCCGTCGTGGCCGTGGCGAGGCCTGTCGTATCCTCCCTTGTCGCCATCATGGCCGTGTCCTGGGTGAGGGTAACCGCCATCGCCGCCGCCATGGCCATAACCAGGGCGATGGTATCCACCCTCACCTCCGTGGCCGCGACGGGGCTTGGGATAACCTCCGTGTCTGCCACCCCAAGGGTAACCATCGCCTCCGTGCCTTGATCCCCAAGGGAAGTTGCCTTGCTCGTGCTTGGAGAGCCAAGGGTATCCGCCGTCATGCTTGGGCTTGTCGTAGCCACCATGGCCAGGATACTTGTCGTCGTCGTCGTAGTCTCCCCTGCCGTGCTTGCCGTGCTTGCCGTGCTTAGGAGAATCATAGTCATCGCCGCCACGGTGCCCGCCGTGATTTGAGCAGTCGCCACCGTAGTCGCCGCGACCCGGCTTTCCGTATCCTACATCTTTGCCGTATCCATACTGCTCCTTGTCGCCAGTGGGCGCAGCCAGCGCCGTGGCGAGGAACACGGTCCCGACCGCGAGAAGCTTCATTGTGGGCTTCGAGAATGGATAATTTATACAACAAGAATATTTGCTCGACGGATGAGGACCAGGTTGAAGAGAGAAGAGAGCCTGATGAAAAGCCGAGTTGAGAACTGGGAGTCACGGCGGATATAAATATTGGCAAGATGGTGAGCCTTTTTGCTTCTGCGTATCCAGAATCTTTGCCTTCTTCACAGCCCGGCGCACCATGGAGAGCTAGAAGCGACCGTACGTCTGGAGCCGCAACATAGTCTGGATCATGGCGGGAGCTGGCCACAAGTCAGATGCAGCGCGGCAAAGTCCGAGCCTTGATCACACGTCCAGGGGTTGGTGACAGCGTCAAGATGATGGAAAAAGCAGACAGTGAGACATCCGAGACTCACTTCTGAGCGCGGATGTGTTATTTCGTGCAGGGCCCTCGCGTGGAAGTAAGGGCACACTGCCAAGAATAGCCGGATTTGCAGGACATGCGTACATACACGAAGAGCCCCCTTCCCTCCCCCCCCCCCTCGAAAAAGCAAAGCACCACGGTGAACACAGCGAGCTACCATCCGAAATGCCCATACCGTGCAGCATCTCAGCATGGGCTTACTGTTTAGGTCCCGCCTGCGTGAGAGCTGAATCGACGATCGCGATCGATGCGAACCGAGCCAACTCGCAAATCTTCAACTCTCGGCTGCGTCTGGCATACTGTCGCCTGCCGTGATGACGGACGAGGCTAGTGACTGAATGCTACGGTCACGGTGTTTGGATTCGGGATCACCTGCGCATCATTAGCTTCGGCATCCGAATTGTAGCCGTCAGCTCCTTGTTTTTACGAGAAAGGGACACTGGCCGCGAAACGCGAAAAGGGTCCAGCCAAAATTGGGCTGAGGCAAAGGCTCTTCCCAATCACAAGGTCCGGACTTGAGTTGGCATCACGACTGCTGCCAAGTTCTTGGCGCCTTTGCTTTTCCTTTCCTAGCTTTCAGGGGCGCCGCTCTCGGATGCTGCTTCTGTGTAGCACGGTAGCTAGTCTCTCAGGATCGTGGTTGAGAGACATGCAGAAACTTGGTCAGGGGCAGGAGATCGGCATCCGCCAGCCGAACAAGAAAGTGGCAATCTGGGGGCTGAACCGACAAGCAGGTTCCAGCTGCGGGTAGCTGAACTTGGAGCGTACAGCCGTTCGGTCATAGACATCGGTTGACGATTGAGTGCACGATGTCGAAGAATCATCTTGCAGCGTAATGAGACCACGGTCATCAGCACGTCGTTAAACTATGGTTACCATCAAAGTTCATGCTTTACGTTTTAGAGTTGATGTTAGTTGAGTCTTCCCAGAAGCAAAATGTGACTGACGTGCGCAGAACCCGCCGTGACACGTTGCAACCGCCCCCTCGCATCTATAAAAAGAAGACGAGATACAAGGAAATGCAAGGCACGGCGCATATGCGGCAGCATGGGGATGAGCCAGGACTGTGCGAGTCCAGGCGAGACGAGACCCAACATGCCAGGACATCACAACCAACCTCACAGCCCAGCCGCAATGTGATTCGAGGACGTAGCTCTTGCCGGCCGCGCGGTAACTGCTCGGCCGGAAGCGAGGGACGATCATGAAACCTGGTCCGCTGCGCATGCCATCCTTGCCGCTTACTTCGATTCGTCCCCTGTTGAAACGTCTAGTGCTTAGCTCGAGCGCCGGCCTCCAGGTTTCTTCGATTTGTCGACTTGGGCGCCAGAGGTTCAGCAGCTGCAGCTGTCGGCCGGTTGGTCGTCGTCCCCGGGTCACCATTGGCTGCTCGCTGCCGGTAAAGATTCCCGCGCCAGGACAGCTGAACATGTTCAGGCGCCGAGCCCCAGTCCACGTCGCGCTGAAGCTGTTGGCGCAGCTCACCCAGACGATCCACGGTCGAAGCAAATTGTTGAATCGTCAACATGTCAGCAGAGCCGTGGATCTTGACTTGATCGATTCATCTCGGGGTTGATCGAAATGTGAAGCCTCTGGCGATCCGCACGCTGCCTGAAGACCAAGTTGCCGAGCTCATGTTGATTAGCACATCCATTCGTGAAGTTACATGCGTCATCACAGCAAATAGGCATTATTTTAGACAGTCTTTATTCACACGCACCCAAATCTCAATTCGCACGCACCCCCCCACATTCAGCCACAGCATAGCCACAAGAACTCCGACTTCGCCAACGATCCCGCAGACAGCATTCTTGCGACTTGTCAACGCCAGTTATGAAGCGAAGGAGATATATCCATTTAACTCCTGTGTTGGAGATGCTTGCCACAAATTCCAATCTAGCAGTTCAGTAATCCTTCTATAATTGAGCCCTAATTGTACAATAGGATTTTCGGCGGATAAGAGTCAACTGTATAAAGATAAAATACAACAGGCTAATACCACTATTCGGAACCAGTTCTCGGGAAGAGAATGGCTCGGCCAGCTCCCCCTAAACGTGACTCGTTGGGCGCTAGACCAGCTAAACGAGATGCACCGAGTTATGGAATCGAGCCGGGTCTCTAAGAAGGCACTGCCGCAATGTTCAGGATCCACGAGGGCTCAATACGGTCTACCCTGTGCTCACAGGCTCTTGGAGCTAGCTCGTCGAAAGGAACCACTCAAGAGGCAAGACCTAGATCCATTCTGGCATCTCAAGCGATCACGAGACATTGATGATCCTCTCCTTCAAATACGACGTCCTCCAATGGGGATACCTAAGGGTCGACCACGCAATGGCGAACCATTTGGCAACGAACGCGCAATCCCAGAGAAGCAGCTAGCCCCTCAAGGCTCAACACGGAGTGGCGTCCAGCGCGGTAAAGATACGGTTGGCGACAGCATTACTGTTGCAACGAATTAGACTCCTGCTCGCCAAGGAGTTGGAAATGTCAGACATCCGCACCAATGGTTTATTGGGCTCCGATCTCGGAGGCGCTGTGGCTGAATGTGGGGGGGTGCGTGCGAATTGAGATTTGGGTGCGTGTGAATAAAGACTGTCTTATTTTATTTGCACAAGTAGACCAAAATCAGAGCCGGGCAAGTTGGAGTTGCCACTACCCTGGACCATTGAGTCCGCTGTTTGGCTAAAACGTTGAGCAGAAAGAATCTTTGCATTTCCTGTATTGAGTTGAAAATGAAACGCCTCGCGTGAAGAAGGACAGGTGACAGGTGGCAGGCTGGAAAAGGCAATGGGTTATTTCGCTTCACAAAACCTGCGCTTCGGACCTGCAGCGTCTGGAGCTGCTCAACTTGATTTGAGCAACTTCACACGTTTCATCCAATCTTTTCCGTCAATTCCACAGATGCAGGGGAACTCTCGTGTCGAACGGGCCGTTTCATCCAATGTCTTTTGTAAATTAAACTGTCCCGTCAATGTTTAGAGAGTGGGACCAAACCGTGTTCAAGTCCTGGAGTTATGATCATTCAACTCGTTTAGTTCAATCTTTACCCGCATCCGAAACGCAAAAGACGGCCAAACAGGGCAGCGCTGGACGAGTGCGCAGTGTATAGCCACCTGGACGAGTCGTTGGAGTCTGCTATCCTCGGAGTGCATGTATTAGTTGCAAAGTCCAGCCGGCCTGGGTCGAGTCTTCCAATCAAACCAGGAAGCAAGAATTGAGGCTCGGCGACAATCGATCATAATCATTCACACCTTTGCTACGCCAGCCTCGAATAGCTTGGCCCATAATCACGCCACAATGCGTTGAGCCCCTTGCCACTCAACGGATAAACATGACACAGCAGCTGCGAAGAAAGTGAGTCTGGCAGACGCTCCTCCCTAGCAACAACCTTGTCATGGCGACCCGGATCTCGACTCGCAGCGAAGCAGGCCTTCTTCATCTTTGGTACATGTTCTCGTATCGCGTTCTCGGACTGCTTGAACCGCGGAACATGGACCGCCTACGCGAAGTCGCGCAATGACAGGCACAGCCCAGAAGCCGCGTCAGCGCCGCCTGAGAACATTGGTGTCTTTTGGTCCTGATCAGGGAAAGAAGAAAACCTCGGCGCGACGCCGTTTCAGCCAAAGCTCCTGCCCGGAGGATGTCACCACATCCCGACCGCTGGCGCCACGAGAGTCGACTACAGGTATTGAGGCACGACATTTGAGTCATTAAAGTCATTTGGAGTTTTCCCCCGCCGCTGCCAAAGTCCTATTGCTACACGAAAGAGTTGCCGCGAAAAAAGGGGCTTCTACGGACGCCGAGCATGTAGTCCAAAGGAATGCAGGACTTCAATGTTGACCTCGGCCAGCACTCACACCGTGGCAGTCGCAAAAAATGGGGGATTGAGCTTTATCTAGGTGCTTCGTACGTAGTAACGCGTGACGGGAAACATGACGAACGCTTGCACAGGTTTCTTGAGTGAAGTTTGAATTTGCAAGACTGCGGCCAGACTTTACGATATTGAGTGAGATCAGATGGATACTACATAAAATGAAGGGAGCCGACTCACGTCTCCCCAAAGTTCGTGCGTTGAAGGGGGCAAAAGTTAACCACGTGAACAATCGACACATTACGTTTCACCATTCACGTACATATTCTTCCAATCGATTCCAGGACCACAAGTTTCAAGTATCAACTCCATGTTTCAATGTTCCTTGAGCTTCTTCAATGCGCGTCTCCATCTCACGCAACGTGTTGCGACATGTAAGCACGAATCTTACCTTTGTTGAATCGGCGTAACTTATTCGCTGGCGATTTACTTTATAGATCAGACGCGTCCCATATCACAACTGTTCAGCGTCAACCCACCCGTGGCCGATACCTCACCTACTCGCCAAAAGGCCTTGACATGGACCTCCACGTCAGACACTGAGCCTCGGAATTTCCAACCCAGACTGCTCAGACCGGGCCTGCTCGTAAACCACGTCGAACCCGTCCATGGTGTCGAGGGCCTGCCTGATGACGCGCGTGTAGGCCGGCAGCCCGCCGGTGAAGCACATGGGCTCCTCCATCTTACCCGGCGCGTTGCCGCCCATGTAGTTCGAATGGCGGGTGCGCGGGAAGAGCATGCCGTCGTTGAGGCGCTTCACCTCGGCCTTCCAGCGCCGCGACGCCTCCCGCGACGCGTCGACGTACTTTGCGCCGCGTACTTCCAGCTTGTCCACCATGTCGGCCACCCACCGGCCTTGGATCTCGGCGCACGACGGCCCGTTGGCCAGAAGCGTCGGCGCGTGGGCGCCGTACAGGGAGAACATGTTGGGGTAGCCGCTGACGGTCAGGCCCAGGTATGTGTCCACGCCACCGGCCCAGTCGTCGGCGAGGCGAGTCTTGTGGATGCTCGTCGGGTTGAGTGTGGTCATCCCTGCCGCCAGTCAGTCACTTCCACGCCCAGCATTACCGAGACGAGATACAGAACAGTCACAGACCTCCTGTTACCGTGTCCTTTGTATATCGAGTCAGTCATTGCCTCTCTCGCTGTCGTACATCTTTGACTTACAAATCCCGTGGCCATGGCGATCACGTCCACCTCCAAGTGCGTGCCGTCATGCAGCTCGATGCCCGTCTCGGTGAGCCGCCGGATCGGATTCTCGCGCACGTTGACGAGCCGGACGCTGGGCCGGTTGAACTGCTCATAGTACTCCTCCTCGACGCTCGGCCGCTTGGCGCCAAAGAAGTGCGGCATCTCGGCCGGCGCAAGCAACGCCCTGGTGGCCGGATCGCGGACACGCTCGCGCACCTTTTCCGCCCAGAACCGGTACGACTCGGCGTTGGCCTCGGCGCTCACCAGGTTATCCTTGAAGAGGCCGGCCCAGAAGTGAAACCCGCCCGCGGCCCAGGCCTCCTCGTAGACGCGCCGGCGCTCCTTGGGCGTGGCGCTGAGCGTCAGCCGCTCGTCCCAGTCAAAGTGCAGCCCGATGGACGTCTGCTCGCGGTACCGAAACAACTCCGGGTAGAAGACCTTGCGGGCCTCCTGTTCCTCGGTCGTAAGCGCCCAGCGCCGCATGGGGAGCGCCATGTTGGGCGTGCGCTGAAGAACGACGAGCGAGCCGGCGCGCGGGCCCCAGGCCTCGACGAGCTGGACGCCGGATGAGCCGGTGCCGATGATGGCGCACCGCTTGCCCTCGACGACGACATCATTCTCGGGCCAAAAGGATGAATGGTGCATGACGCCCTTGAAGTCGCTGATGCCGGGCCAGTCCGGCACAAACCTCTTGGCAGACTGCCCGCGCGCCAAGTGAGCTCGAGTCAGTCAACCATGGCGAGTCTCGGTGTATGAGATGATGAAGACTTACAAATCCCACCGCCGGTATAAAATACTTGGCCCTTGCCTCGTGTCCATTCTGCGTGGAAACCATCCACCGGCCCGAGTCGACGTCGAACTCGGCTCCCGTCACGACCGTGTTGAAGCGGCAGTCCTTGCTGATGTCGAAGACCTGGTCCACGTGGTCAAAGTAGGCCGTCAGCTCCTGCTGGCCGGGATGGCTCGTTGTCCAGTTCCACGTCTTCCAGACCTCGGGCCACGAGAACTCGTAGACGGGCACCTGGCTGTCGACTCCAGCGCCAGGGTATCGGTTCCAACGCCATGTTCCGCCGAGGCCGTCGCCGGCTTCGTACAAGACGACCTTGTATCCGCGATCTCGAAGCGTCTTGAGGATAAAAATTCCGGCTGGGAAATGTTAGTTTGCCCTACATGGCTGGGATCGCCGGGTCCTGAGACGAACCGAAGCCCGAAGCCCGCTCCCACTACGAGGGCGTCAACGTCGTCGGTGATTGTCGTGTCGGAGCTGCCGTTCACATGGTCGTCACTGTTTACGTGGCCGTTGACGTGTGCCTTGAGATCGGCAGAAAAGGCAGCCCTTTTGTCGTGGCCGTTTCCGTTCATTTCCTTAGCCATAACTACTGTACAGAGCCACGCTTGAAACTCACAACAATGACGACCCCGTCACCGATGGGTACGTCTGCATATAAAGCCCCAGGGAGCAGGCAGTTTTGATTTTAATCTGATCTGATATCCAACGTGTGCCCAGGGCGAGGCCTTGTGCGACGTGACAAGGAGGGTCAAAAGCCCCGAGCTTGCCTGCGCCCCTCGGCAACATGCGAACAGCTTCAAGATCCAGACTTTTCCACAAGATTGAATACTGTACATGTCGACTCGTCGAACAGTCTGGATGGGGGAAGACAATTCCTCTGGTCCGGTTCGGGCCGCGAGACCGTCCCGGCTTGCCGGCTGTTTATCACGGTAGATCTTGAAGCGACGGATTAACGACCGTGTTCGATTCTACAAAGAGGATAGAACATGAAGTATGAAGTATGAAGTACTAGAAACGCAGTCTGCTGATTCGGAGCGTTCGCTTGTGCCACAGTCCTGAGCTGATGCGCCTATTGTACTGTACGCAGCAGGTTCAGGGGCACCCGGTTCCACGACCAGTCGGTGATTTGCCATCTCGCCATTCACACTGCATCTAGCGCACCGTGTGCTCGGTGCGTTGGGTCTTCAACCCAGAGCTTGAACCCCAAGCAGCTCGACACTATACCTTACGGGACTTCCATCGCTCCTCATCCCCAGCTCACCCCTTTCCGCAGACCCAGTCGCTCCATCTCCTCCACCCATCTCAATACTGTGCATACATACACGCAGTGGCATCATGTAGTGGAACACTGTCCCTGTCTAATTCAGGACGCTTCTACTCGAAATGGCAGCATGAAACGCGAGAGCTGCAGCCGAGGCCAGGCGCATCCCGTGGCGTAGCACAGGGCCCTTGCCATGCTCGCGGCGCATCACCCTGCCATTTCAGCCTCTGCCCGGATCCAACAAACGCCTCGGCAAAGACAGTGCCTGCGCACGACGTGTCTCTTGTCGAGAAAGACGGGGCCCCGATAGCCCGCCCCCGTGTGTCGGCGTAGCTTTCATCACTTCGCTGGCGTGTCGGTCCGGTTCGACCGAGTTATTCATTCACCGCCCCGTTGCTTGTCGGCGTGCTAGACCAAGGGCACTATTCAGTGCATCCAGGCAGAGGCGACGGCTGATAGGGGACGAGCGTCTAGCTCGTGGGTCGTGGCTCGTATTCTTGCCGACGTTGTGAAGAGCAAGTATCCAGGACAACAGAAGACCGAGTGCAGTACATCATCCGCGCCATCCGATGTGGCGGAGATTCTGTGAGCAGTCAACAGGCCTCAGGGCACGCAAGGCAAGCTTGTCCGCAGTCGAATCAACATGGTTCATGCACACTCAAAGTCAAGGGCGCCGCGGACCCGGATGGTGAATGGTAGACTCGAGTCTGCGTCATTGTCATTAAAGCTTTTTTACCCCAAACCGATATTTACTGTGCGGCCTCGTCGGGCAACCAAGTCCAGTTCTATAGTGCCGGCCAAGGGCTCGGCATGCGCGCGAATCGCCACCCATCTCTTGTTCCCAGCGATCATAAACGCCGCCATGCATCATGTAATGCTCTGTCGTGCTTCCACGCGGGGAGCCCGCTTGTTCGTAAGCCGCATAGTGGCATCAAAAATGTTGGCACAAATCCAAGTGCCCTCGTGAAACCCCATTCCACTGCCGATCCGGCGGGCCAACAAAAGTCCAGGCTCTGCATGCTATCCAGACGGAGAGTTGCGGCCGACATGGGACCGGGCGTAACCGCAAAAAAGAGTAATGTCAAACCCAAAAATCAATCTTGCTTGTAGCGCCAGCGCCGTGTGTTCTCATCCACCGTCCACCAAGCCACCGTGGCAGCCTCACCAACCCATTGGGCAGCCTCAGGGCCGTGCTTCTTGAGTACTGTCTTTTGCAGCGACTCCAGGTCAAAGGACTTGGTCGTTTTAGTTTCATGTGCGTTGTTGGTGAGGTCGGTGAAACGCCACTCAACATTGTCGACTATAGGCACAATGAGGCGCCAATTGGGTTGCCGGCCATCACGCAAGGACAGCATGGCTCCTCCAGGGTTGATGAGCGAAAATTGCCAGTTGCCTCCGGGCTTGTGGCCAGACGTTTGGCGCATGGGCCGGATGAGTGACTGACCCTCGTAGTTGCGGATCAAGTCGTGTGCCGCGCTGGCTTCGGTTTCCGAAAGAGATCCCGTTTCCGCAAGGAGATCCAAAATCGTAGGCAGTACCTGCAGTGACACTACGGGGTCTTCGACATTGATGTGTGGCAGTTTGGGGTGTGAAACAACCAGAGGCACGTGGAAGTTGCCAATGTTTCCGTTGGCATAGGTAGAGACACTGCCCTGCTCGGCAATGGACAGACCGTGATCGCCGAGGAAGACGAGGAGTGTTTCATCGGCGACACCCTCGGAGTCGAGTATCTCAAGGATCTTGCCTAGCCAGCGATCAACGTAGCCGACGACGTTGACGTAGCGAGAGAGATCGTTGAGATCCTTGTCCTCGGTGAGCGCAACGTACTCCTCGCCTTTGGGTAGGCCAAAGTCGTGATGGGTAGTGCTAGTCAAGTGAGTCAGGAAGACGCGTTCTTTGTTGCTCTTGGCGGATGCGAACGCGTCGCGAATGTAATCTTCGAGGGCGATTTCGGGCAAGCCGAAATAATTGATGTCGGTGTAGTTGGACGGGCCAAACTTGGCCGCGAGGCTCTTGAGGTACTCCTTTGTGATGATGTTCTCGCGCGGGAAGCCCAAAACAGGCATCAGAGAGGACTGCTTGTCGAAAGTATTCGTGACGGACTGCATGAAGGACGTCTTCCACTTGAACGAGGTGAAGTCATCGTCGCCGGTAGCGGCGTGCTTGGGAGTGCCATTGTGCGGTAAAGCATTGAAGGCCTCGAAGATGTGAGGGAGGCAGGGCTGGTAGACGTGATTGGTGATTTCGTGGTTAAAGTCGGCAACTAGAGGCGTTAGACCGCAGATGGTGCCCGTGAGACTCTTGAGCGTGTACGTGCTCGACGTGTGAGCGTTGTTGAAGTTGAGACCACCACGCCGCTTGATTTCCTTGTGCTCAAAGCCATCATCGTAGTCACCAGTCAGATACCTCGCATTTTGCGTCAGGGTCGCCACCCTGTCGTAGGCACTCTGGGGCATAACCTTGTCCTTGTAGGAGCCAGCCAGGCGGTTCCAGATGAAGTCGTCCTTCTTGATGGGGAAGACGTCTTTACGTGTGGCCTCGAGCTTGACAAGGACGACGTGGCGGATCTTGACGTCGGCAAGCTGGCCGCGCAAAGCAGGCAGCAGCTGCTCTTCTAAGTTGCTGATCTTGAGCGGGTCCTGCGAGGCGAGATAGTGCGTCTTGTTAGGGCCGTACCAATCGTCGAAACCAGGCAGAGGGCGGTCCACGGGAAGCCAGGAGAAAGATGGGGGCACACCGATGGCGGTGCGGTTGTCGAGGCCATTGTCGGCGCCCTCGGCGCCAGCAGCGGGAAGCAGGCGACTGAGAGACGGCGACGAGTGGGTAAAGTCGACAAATGGTATCAGAGGCAAAGTCCAAGACATGAAGACAAAGGAGCTCTGAGATGGGCGCAGGATCGTAGTGACGAGCTGTACAAAGAGGACGAAGGCGACAGACACGTATAGGAAAACCATGGCCTTTTTGGAGGGCAGCGGAGGCGGCTCGGACGAGGCCGCACCAAAGTCGGACGAGGCCTCCGAGGCGAGGCCCTGCTCGACAGCCATGTCGGCGTCTTGCTGAGGCAGATGCTTGTATTCGGTATCGTACGTCTCGAGCGAAGAGGTGTGCTTGCCAGGGAGGAAAGAGAGAGGCCACTTGACGATGTCGAGGGCCATGCCGGCGAGAAGATAACAGATGCCCTGAATAATGCTAGAGAAAAAGACCATGGCTGTGAGGACAACGATGAAGGAGACCAGGCCAGTCAGGAGCATGCCCCATGCTGAAGAGTCACCTGCGGTGCTGACATTGCGCCAGTGAAGCTCGAGGCCGGCCACGAGGAAGAAGGAGATGCTGACGGAGGCGAGGAGGGCGACGAAGCCGACGAGGAAGGAAGCGAGCGTCTTTGCGAGGAGACGAACCCATCTCGTCGTGACGTAGAGCTGGGCGTCGAGCAGGATGCGGAGAGCGAGGAGGAAGATTGTGTCCTGGGCGAAGAAGGAGGGCCCATACTGAAAGAGGTCGGCGGCGGGCAAGGCATCGAGATGGGCGTAGACGTGGAAGAACTTGGCTCCGAGGACGGAGACGACGGCAAAGGCGAAGGCGAAGCGGCGGTCGGCGAAGCGAGAGACGAGGGCGAGCCCGATGCGCCGGGAGAAGAAGCGCGTCGACATGACGGTGCCGCCGATTGAAGCCATCGTGGGCAGATGGTGGCTCGCAGACGGACGACGGACAGACGGACGAGACGGACAGGCGGGAGGGAAGGATGGGCAAAGCGGGTCGTCCAGGAGCCTTATAAGACGGCCGCCCAGGTTTGTCACTGCTCGAGGAGTTTTAGTGGCGGGACGTGGTCCTTTTGGGGGGGGCGGCGACGGCGCAGACCTGGGGGTGGGGGTAGCCTGTACCTTATTGTATGGGGGAAGAGGGGGCGGGAGGAAGCAGTACAGCTAGTAGGTACCTCGAGTCGAGTCTACTTCTCTGTCTGGCAGACGCCTCGTGAAGAATGGCGTACTGAACCAAGCGCTGCAGATGTCGAGTTTAGCAGTGGAGCGCCGTGCTGAAAGGGGGCGCTGGACATGAATGAGTTCGTTGCATGAGACAAAGGCGTCGAGCAGGTACTCGGCCCCCCGAGCCAGCGCGGCGGAGACGTGAGGTACCGCCGCGAATCTGCAGTTGGCTCCGGCCGGACAGGAAATAGGGGTAGTAGATCTGGCTGGCTTCGGCCAAGTACCCGCGAGGCTAGTAGCCGGTACACGGCGTCCATTCCAAGCACCGCTCTGCCAGCGAGACTGTTAGTGCATAACCTGACGATTTGCACGCCTCTGCCTCAGTCAACCCAAACGCAAATATTGGGCAGGACATGTCCGTTACGCCATGGTCCACAGGGCGAGTCGTGTTTCTGTAGTCCCACAAAACCATGGCATATACTGTGCGTATTTGATCTACTGTATGATTTGCCTTTCGAGGGCGCTCGGACAAGGTCCAAGGGGCGTCTGTAATGCTGAGCAGTGGACGGTGCCAAGCTGGAAGGTACATGGACGCTCGCTTCAGGTACCTTGGCCGACGATGCATTGCGCTGGCGCTTCGGGTTCATGTACACCCGAGTACCTAAGGTACCGTCCCGCTGCACCGGTCACGCGACACTGCGCGACGACAAAGAACCCGGACAGCAAAGCGAGCCAGGCAGCCACTTTTCGGACCGGTCCCTTGGAAATGCCCATTTTGCAAATTTCTCAGTCTCGACAGGGGAAGCCGTCCTTCATTCCAGCGCCTCGAGGCGTCTTTGTTCCCTGGCCCCTTTGACGTCTCTTTCAAGGCATTATTTGCAGCACTCGCCAGAGGGTGAGGAAAAAGGGGCCGTGGCCATGGCTAGGCGAATCTAGCCGATCCATTCATCCGCCTCTCGGCCTTCCGCCAACATCCAACCGTCCACCCCCATCACAGCCGAGCGGGCCTCGGCCTGCCACGACACTAATAGCAGCGGGCAATGGCTTGCTGACGAGGGGGGAGGGGCCGCAGCCGTCATGCTACAGTACAGTTCGCAGCGCCCGAGTACGAGCGAGTGCCCATACCGTGCAAATGCTCACTGTATCCAACACGGGGCTGACGGCAATCGGCAGTTGGAAATGCCCATCATCACCCTGGACGTGGAAGAGGAGTACCGCGAGTTTCATAGGTCAAGTCAGGGCACCGCACCGCTCCAACAATCTCCTCGGGCCTCGAGACAGTCCATCTCGCCATGAGCGGCGACACGGACAAAGCCAGCAGCCTTCGAGGCAAACATGCAGCAAAACGCAGTAATGCCGCCAGGGCAGCGTCCGGAGTGGAGCCGGAGATGGGAAGCGTGCGTTCCTCTGCCATGGTCCACGGATTGGGGCGGAGCGTGGTCCAAGCCAAACGCCCCCAAAGCCACTCCCGTCGTCCTATATCGCCGTATTCCATGCCTGTGGCCCGCGCCCCTCCCCTTCGCCCTCAGTGTCTCACTTGCAGGCGCGAGTACCGTCATGTCTCGCTGGAGCGCCCGCGAACCCGAGAGACTCGAGACGGTGCCCGTTTTGTTGGCCAATGTTTCGACCCGAGTGCCAAGCGAAGCCGTCTTGATGCGGTAAACCTTAATTTCTGCAGCAATTGATGGAGCCCGTCATCCCTGATAGGAAATCGACGCTGACGCTCCAGTAGCCCGGCCCTTCATTCGCGACACGGCCGCGCTACCGACGATCCATTGCGGCCGTCTCCTCTCTAGACTCACCTCCCGTCAGTAAGGTACAGTACAGTACGGATACAGAGGCTACAAGGCCTTGCTCACCCTTGTCCGGCGCGTCCTGTGTCATGCCGCTGCAGGCACCGGGTCTCGCCTCGACCACCTTGCCCGACGGGGCAGGCCAGCACGTGAGCGACAGCCTCTCGATACTTGATAATAATGCTTGTTCGGAAAGGCCGACCAAAGCGGCTGCACTGGGCATTTTTGCGTCACCCACGCACCCGCCCAACTGTCAAAGATACAGTGCAAAAGAGGCACTCGCAGGCACAGCCCTGATGCGCCTCCTCGCTTCCGATGACGCGCCGGCATCGGGTTTGCCGACTCCCCTCATCTATTGGGCCGCTGCCTGCCACTCTGGCTATGCTCTTTTGGCTGTGCCATCCGACTGCAAGGATCGGGCATCCAATCAAATCATGGTGCAACCACGTTGAGGCGACAAGGGCGCCTGCGTCTACGGTGCATGTACTGTACTGTACACGAGACGCTGCAGCCAGTCATGCCAGCGCCGACCCGTCATGGAAACAACAAAGAACCTAGACGGACAGCGCATGGCAGCTCGAGTCGTGTGCTGCGGCAAGCTTAACGCGTTTCCAAGCCGTCTAATCTTGCAGATCTGTCGCGGATGCTCGACAAGAGCAAAGGCGTTTGCGGTGCTTTGAAACAGCCGTCTCCTTGCCCTGCACGGCCAAAAACAAGGCGCCACATCAATCATGTCCGAATTGTTTCCACGGCAGAACGATTCCAACGCTAGATGGCTCCAAGCTGCCTCTCATCTCTCCCGTCATCGACCCGACCAACTTGGTACAGTCAGTCAGCGCATGAATTGTCGGGATGCAGTGAGGGGTTGCACCGTCGACGGCCATCATGACATGCTGTACAAAAAGTGCGAGTTACCAACGTGTGACGCCAGCGGCAGGTTGCTTTGCATTCGGCCAGCGCCCTCTAATGTCTCACGCTCCGCTGCACAATGTGCATTCGCCTCTTGCAACTCGTGTATTCACTGGCCAACTTTGTTTGACCCCGCTGCCCTAGGGACCCCCTTGCTGGCAGCTTTCGGCGAGCGATGCCAACCAGTCTCGCCTGGTGGGAGCTGATGGGAATCGTCGTTTGTCTCGGCACACAAAGGCCCTGTCTGGAGACTGGAAGTCAGCCGGGTACCGTTTGCTCTCGAGTTCTCGACGTGAATACTGCGCCCTGGCCCGTCGCGGCTCTATCTAACCGCACAGGGGCCTACCTCGTACAGTCTTGCTCCTCGAGTCGCGCCTCGCAATGGATCCTGAATTCCCGTATTTGCCCTCGTCTCCCCGACACGGCAATAAACACGCAGACCGTGCAGGACCGGCCTGGGGAAGGGTGGGGACCGGCCAAGTTCCTTGTTCTATATTCGTCCTTGTATGTCTCGCGCCAACGGCATCCCTCGTGTTGACCTGGCCGGCCAATTTCCAAGCCCGTCATCCGCATTCAATGCTTCCCCGGTCGGCGCATCACAGTGAGCTGTCCGCGTGTGTCGATTTGCTCCGGGGTCGATCCGCCGACATGCTGCGGTCCTGGCCCCATGAGATGGGAGCATCATGCACGCAGTGCGATTGACTAGGATGCGTCGTATGCTGCAAGGCTTACAGTCTGTTCTTTTCGAGTTGTCGAGCACTGCCAGGCACTTGGGAAGTCTCACGTTTCTCCCATCGTTGCGCCGAGAGACACTCGGGCGAAAGCCATCATGTCGGCAACAGAAACGAGCACTTTGATGAATGGCGTTTACTGTGTGGCCGCAGACCTCCTTGGCAACGCCGGCCACAGCTTGCAGAGGCTACGCGAGGTGTATCTGGCGTGACAACAAAGACGCCAACTGACTCACCATGAGCCCCATTGGAGGCCGAGGAATTCTCTGAGCGCGTCGCTCTGGGCACACGCATGCGGCCGCAGTCATCAATTGGCTCGTTGTCTCTTGTCACTTACACGCCGGCCGACGTAGGCCTACAGGACAGCTTTTGTCGGAGCCAGATCACAAGTCAACCAGGCTGACGTACTGTATCTCCGAAATCTCGATCAAGATCTTGCCTATCCAAGGCAGGGGTTGGTTCGCCAACGCCCACCACCATCGTGCCGGACGGACTATGCACCGCTCGTGCGCCGCTGTACGAACATACCGTGCCTTTTCGACCTGCGCCACGCGTTTGTGGCATCTCTGCATCTGCAAGGATCCTCGAGCCTCGGTCTCGTAGCCCTTTGGATGGATGCACGCAGACATGTCAAGATTGTGCGACCAAACCGCCAGGCATTATGCAGTCGACTTTCTTCGTACACAGACTGCAGCTCGGGACAAGCTTAAAATCGACGTTGGGCAATGTCGTGATGAAAATTGATGGGCCCCAAAGGGCACGGTCCAGGGGGCAGAGCCGTATATACTGTATTGTCATCTCATGACACATGATGAGTCCTCCAGCAGAGGCTGACTGTTTCCGCGGTTCAACCGCTGCGGCCTAACAGACTCCATCATACCGCAAGCTCGAGCCGGCGCCGTCTGCGGACGTGAATGCCCGTGACCGCGTCTCAAGGCTAGGCTCGAGACACCATGGCAATCGAAGTCGTCTTCCTGCACTTCAACGATGTTGTAAGTCGACGTGTCGAGCGAGGTGGACTTGAACTGACACGCCCAGTACCACATCTCCAACACGGACAATGTCGCGCGTTTCTTGACGCAGCTTGAGCTGTACCGTCGACAGTACAGCGATTCCTCTCCTCTCACCGTCTTTAGCGGAGACATCTTCTCGCCATCTTTGGAAGCATCCATCCTGAGGGGCGGCCACATGCTGCCTCTGCTCAAGGAAATCAGAGTCGACATTGGCTGCTACGGAAACCACGGTGCGTCGGGGCAGGCTGCATGAGAGGCAGGCAGCTTACACGTCCAGACTTTGACTTTGGTGAGGCCCGGCTTTGCGAGCTGGCAGCCGGCACTCATTTCCCCTGGCTCCTCTCCAACGTGGTGCGGACCGGTGACGACGCGGGTGACGGCGAGCTCCTCGCGGGAGCCCAGAGATGGCACGTCACGACAATCAACGGCGTCAAACTCGGCTTCTTTGGTCTTGCCGGGACGTAAGTCACAATTGTCTTGCACGTAATCTCAGCTGACAGGCATCGAGAGACTGGCCGTCCAATTGTCGAGAACTCCCTCCTTGCCGCATCCTCCCCCCCGTGGATGTTGCGCGGCAGTGCTCGCGGCATCTGCGCATCGTCGAGAAGTGTCATGTCGTTATTGGTGTCACCCACATGCGCCTGATCGAGGACGTCGAGGTTTCCGAGGCCCTGCGCATCGGACCCCAGGATGAGAGGGTCGACTTGATTCTCGGCGGCCATGACCACTGTCTGCTCAGGCGCTACGGAGGAGAGATGGGGCCCCGGGCCGTCGACCCCGACGTGGCCGACTGCGAAATTGTGAAAAACGGCTCTGAAGACAATCGTAGTAGGGGGCACATCCGCATCGTCAAGAGCGGCAGCGATTGGACCGGTCTGAGCTGCGTCAAACTGCGGTTACGCCATGCCAAGGATCCAAAGATTGAGCAAGTGCTCGTCGAGCAGGTCGCTGATGTTCGCAAGCAGGATCTCGACCCGACGCTGGTTGCGCGAAATCGAAAGCGCGTCGTCAAGTGCCTGCAGGGCGTCAACGCTCGCATCGGCGAGCTGGGCAGGGAACCTCTTCTTCATACGAGCGTTGCCCTCGACGGCACGGGCTCGAGCGTCCGCTCGCAAGAGTCCAACTTGGGCAACATGCTGGCCGACATGGTGCGCGCCTTTTACGGAGTCGACATTGCTCTCGTCAACGGCGGCAGCATCCGCTGCGACAAGCTGGTGCCCGCCACCGGGTCTGAGCCGCTCACGGTCCGGGACCTCATCGAGATGCTGCCCTTCAACAACGCGCTCATGGTGAAGCGCGTGACGGCCGCCGCCCTCTGGGAAGCGCTCGAGAACTCCTTTTCCGACGCACACACCGACGGCCGCTTCCTGCACTACGCGGGCTTCTCTGTCGTTGCCGACTGGTCGCGCCCGGAGGGTTCCCGCGTGCTCGAGGCGTGGCACCACCCGTCGGACAGCAACCGTCCGCCGAGGCGCATCAGACGCGACGAGGAGACAGCGTTTACGGTGGCCATGGCGGCCTTTATCGCCGATGGGTTCGATGGATACGCATCGCTGTGTGGGCAAGAGACGCTCGTGGCCGAAGAGGGCGCGATTACGGACACCCAACTGCTGCTCCGAACTCTGGGATACACACCTGATGGCGCCAAACCGGAGCAGGACGTCAGTGACGATGACGAGAGACGGATTCGGCGAGCACGACAGGCCATTGTCAAGGGGAGTTTGGCTGGCCTGCCAGTCGTTGCCCCAGGGGTGGAGGACCGGATCGTTACAAAGGGGAGAGTGGTCTAGGGTACTGAAGGGCGAATATACAGCTATACGCCGCAGGTCGAGAAAAGCAAGATAGATTTACAAGATTATACAAGGTAGATGTAGAAACACTGATCGATTATAGAACGAGTGAGCTTGTAACGTTGGCGAGCCTTTCGTGAGATGGCATTGAGCATCCTCTGAAGTTGGGCCTTTTGTGGTCATGGAGACGTGAAATAAGTTGAGTCTTGTCCTTTGCTATTGTCAATCGCACGTTTTGCTGATTGCTCTGTAGCCGACCATTAATCTACCTAGCCATGCAGATTCACCAATATACATGCTTGCTGCACTCGCCCCCCGAAACCTCATCAAGTCCAACATCTCCTCAGATATGCCCTCGAGCAGACATTGCACGACATGTCCTAGCGGCTCGCTTCCTCCTCGCTCTTGTCGAGGCTGTCGTCGGCACATGTGTTCTCGCGGCGGTATTCGCCAACGTCCCAGTCGCTCGACTTGATGGGGTTGACGTGGCGGACGTACATGGTGTCAATCTCTTCGAGGGTGCGGTCCTTGGACTCGATGACGAAGAAGAAGACGATGAGGACGAGGGCGGCGCAGCAGGCGGCGAAGATGAGGCCCAGGAAGTAGTCGATTTCGTCGGTGATGAAGCGCGTGCTGCAAATGGTCAGTAAGTCGTGCCAAGCTCAAGTCGTGCCAAGCTACATATTGTGCTTGGCGGTTCGCTTACAAGAAGGAAATGAGGCTGGAGAGCAAGGTCAGCAAACGTCAGAGCCGATGAGAGGGAGGCATAGACTGACAAGTTCCAGAACCAGTTGGATGCCGTGGCCAGCCCCATGCAGGCGCTCCTGTATCGCAAGGGGTAGAGCTCGGCGTTGACGGTCCAGACGAGAGGGCCCCAACTGACGGCAAAGGCAGCAATGGCCATGCAGGAAAAGGCGACGAGCAAGCTGCCGGCGCGAGGAGTCCTCATGGGATCCGCGTGGTCGAGGCTAAAGTGGCCGACAAAGGCATAGACACTTGGAGCGTTCACGTCAGTTGACATCTACCTCGACAAGCCGACCGTCTCGCGTCCGCATACTCACAAGAAGCACATCATCATCCAGGCGGCGCCCGTCATGAGCACGGAGCGGCGGCTGAAGCGCTTGACGACCCACATGCCGACAATGGTACAGGCGACGTTGACGGAGCCGAGAATCAGCTGGGTGGTGTAGCTGTTGCTGATGCCCGTGGCAGCAAAGATGGTGGTGCCAAAGTAGAAGAAGACGTTGACGCCCGTGAGCTGCTGGCCGCTCTGGAGGACGATGCCGAGGACGGTTCGGTAGAGCATCCGGGGCCCCGTGAAGATGTCGGTCCAGCGGAAGTCGGCGGCCAGCTCGCTCTCCTCGTCGACCTTTGCCTGGAGGTCTGCGATCTGGCTGCTGACGATGGGCGAGTCGGGCGCGAGGCCGCACAGCCGGGCAATGGTGGCGCGGGCCTCGTCGACGCGGCCGCGGCTGTAGGCGAACCGCGGCGACTCGGGCAGGAAGAGGATGCCGGTGCCGAGGGCGAGGGCCCAGGCGAAGGACAGGCCGCCGGGCAGGCGCCACGAGGCGCTCGAGCCCATGGACTCGGTGCCCCAGTTGACCATCTCGGCCGTCCAGATGCCCATGGTGATGAGCAGCTGGTACGAGGCCGTGACGACGCCGCGGATGACGGCCGGCGCGCTCTCCGACTGGTACATGGGCACGACGACCGACATGGCCCCGATGCTGAGGCCCGTCACGAGCCGCCCGACGGCGAACTGCGGCCAGTGCGTCGACGACGAGATCTCGATGACGGTCCCGACGCACGTGAAGAAGGCCGACAGCGAGATGGACAGCCGTCGCCCGAGGGCGTCGGCCATCTTGCCGGCCACCAGCGATCCGATGAGCGCGCCGATGCTCAGCAGGCCGACAATGGTGCCCTGGCGAGCGGCGCTGAAGGTGTAGGAGCCGTCGGGCTGGAGCTCGCCAAAGCGCCGCGCGTAGTCGTCCATGGCGAAGAAGCCCGAGATCTGGCCACTGCCTGCAGTCAGTCCCGAACCACACTCACCCACACGACAGGGAGCACTGAGCAGAGTCCCAGACCTTGACAGACTCCAGGGTCAGACGAACCTGACGTAGCCAAAGATGAAGCCGCCCAGACTGGCCACGGCGCCCAGCACGCACGCCAGCAGCGTCACCCGCTGGTGCTTCTTGACCTGGGCGTCGAGCCCTGGCTTGCCGGGCTGCGCGGCGGCCATGGCGTCGACCGTGTGCGTCTCGGGACGCTCGCGGTGTTGAAAGAGCCCCATGGCGCGCGAGCTGTCTATCTACCGGTCTGTTGTCGAAAAGGGGGCGTGGCAGCGGGTCGGGTCGGGTCGTCAAGCCTCGCAAAGGGGACACGCGAGAAACGTGGCAAAGGAGAGGGAGAAGAGGAGGCCCCTCGTTATAAGACAGAGTGCATGGAATGGGCGATGAAAAGAAATGGAGCAAATGGGGGATCCGTAGGGGGCACGAAGGCATCAATATGGTTCAAGCCATCAACATCCACCTCAACGGCCCCGGCCAGTCTCGTCCGGATCTCTCTGCGGCCTTGTCCTCCTCTCCCCCGGTTTCAGCCATCAACAGAGATCCCTCGACAACAAACAAGAACGCTATTGCTCCAGAATCGATCAGAATCGCCAGCGTGGGGACGAGGACACACCGGGACTCGCCCATGATGCCACGGCTCCATGGCGGTGGAGTTTTTGGGGCGGCGAGAGCGCGCGCGCAAGGATGCAGGCGCTTTCGTAAGAGGCATCATTTGTCCAAAACGGCATCGGCAGACGTTGTCGCCGGGAGCAAGCGGCTGGAGCCCCAATCTCCTAGACGAGTCCACCTTGTATGACAAACGGGCTTCGCGGCAGGGCCGAGCCCGGCAGGCAGCCGAGTCTCCGTCCTTGCTCTATTGGCAACCAAAGTCCGTCGAGCCCTTGATAAGATGAAGTGTCGGGCCGCGGAGGGAGAAGAAAGGGAGAAAAGGTCCGAGTCCGAGGCGTAGACTTGGCTCCCGGCCAAGAAACGCACGAGATGCGATGACGACGGCGCTCGTTCTTGAGCTCCCTTCGCTCTCCCACA
Source organism: Hirsutella minnesotensis 3608 (assembly GCA_000956045.1). Classification (NCBI taxonomy): domain Eukaryota; kingdom Fungi; phylum Ascomycota; class Sordariomycetes; order Hypocreales; family Ophiocordycipitaceae; genus Hirsutella; species Hirsutella minnesotensis. The sequence goes on along the minus strand of KQ030518.1, from coordinate 225,256 downwards.
ATGCAAACAGGATCCACGGTGGACATCGGCCAGGAGCCTCTCGAAAATTTTCAAGACGGGCCGATATGCCATCAGGGGGGGTGGAGCCGGCCGAGGAGCTCCACCGGCAACATGTCCGGAGCGAGTCCGGGTCAGCCGGCGTCGATGCGCCGGACGGCGTGTCTTGGGACGGTATTCCTTGCTCAACCACGCGGACGAACCGTCATGCCGCCTTGCGTGTCCGGAGTCTTGGGCGCTTGTCTGTTCCGAACCCAGAGCTTACAAAATCAACATTAAACAGCCCTCGAGCTGCTCCTTTGCTGGCCGTGGACACCTAATATGGGCCAGGGCCCCGTTTTGTGGATGCGCCCGGCTCCGTCCACGTTGCTGGATCGAATCAGGGAACGGCCGTCGACGTGCCCCGTGGGATGGATCCGTGATTCGTCCCGCGCTGCGACGCTTGATGGCTCCCAGGCCCGGCAGTTGGGAGCCATTGCCCCATTGTGTTGGGCGGTGGTGGCCGATGCGGAAGACGCGCCCCGAATAACTCGATTTGCACGCAGAGTGTCGGCCCGGTCCGATGGCTAAGACTCTTCTCGAATGTTCAGGCTGTACGATCGGACGAGGTGTTGTGGTTCGAAAGCAGGACGCGGAAGAACGTCTTGATTCACAACCAAGAGACAAGGATGCTTGTGCAGTTCCTTGTGCCCAGTGCTATCAAAGACGGCGTGGGGATCGACTAGACCACCGCATTGTCGTCTGAAATACGACCAGCCGTACCGGTGGCGAAGCTGGATTGATGAAATTGCGGACCTATCATATACAAACGTATAGAGACCTCGGCCAGATGGAAAGTGGTTCGATGACGCGCCGTCTGCATATCTAGCACCGGGCGCGAGTCCGCGAGTTGGCAAGTTTTCTTCGCCTTGTAGAAAGCACGGATAAACGGCCAAAGGAGTCATCTTGGACTTTAGATTTGGCCCGATAAATGGGTGCAACTATGCCTCTCCTGCCTTGCAACAGTTTGGGCTGACATATTGGACGAGCAGCGGAGCCATCTTGGGCTCGACTCTTGCGGTCAAGCAATCAAACCTCTTCGAGTCTTGGGTCAACGAGCAAACAACATTGGACTCAGAGCAGGAAGCAGACACGCTTATGCGGCTGCCATGGCCCTCAATGGGTGCCAATACTCATGTCTACCTGTCGAGCTGGGTTACTCGATCATCAATGATTTGACGTTTCCAGCCACGGAGACAGCCGCAATGCGTGTCTAGAGGAAAGCTAATTACCACGAGAAGTTCTCGACAATTAGTCTAATGCGACTATTGTTTGATCTGTGTCTATGCCTGGCAAGGCCCGTTACGATGCATCGAGTTTCATCTGCCATACCCGAGGGACCGCAGACGACGACCGTCAAGTCATTTTGCCATCCATGATTCCCCCATCGAGTCACAGGACGGCTAATGCCCAATTAGATATTTTGCACAACATGACTCTTTAAATAATTACCCGTAACCAAAAGTCTCTATAAACAAGCGCAATCTATCTTTCACCCTTTCTATATGTAGATGCTCAAATCATGATCGCACGAGGGATGGTACTCCAGTGACGAAGTGGAAACGAATCCATCAACCGGCGCAACCCGTTCACGACATCTTCCACGGTTTCAACGCCACTGGCTGCTCCCATCTCTTGGCCTGCAGACTCCGCTTTCCCTTCCCAGTCGACCGGAGAATCACGTCGAGCCACGTCACGTTCGAAAAGGGTGGAGAGTCGACTGCGCAGACAGTGCCGGGCTTCGGAAGCGTTCCATTGAGCCAGTAGCTCGAGAGAGTCTTGAGCGAACATAGAGACGGCAAGTTGATTGAAGTGTGCTACAACTCATTAGACATGATCACCCCAGCGGAAAGGGGGCTCGGCGACAAGGACTTACCCCGTAGCCGTTGACCTCGAGAACGACGCTGTCTTTGAAACCGGCGCTGACATTGTGCGCCGAGGCTATCGGCGTATGGCCGTCGTAGGTATTGCCAATGATGAGCACTGGTCTTCGCGGCCTGACGTTGAAGTCGCCCGTGTAGCGCTCCTTGGGCTCGAGTTTCCACTGCGCGCACACAACCGACGTCTGCGAGCCGGCGCCCCCCATGATTCGGCTGGTCTTGAAGAGGCGCCTCAGCGACGGACGCAGCTTCTCGTAGGTGCCCGGTCTCGCCGCTCGGTCGAGGCAGTGTATGCCGGCCAGGGCCATGGGCACGGCCATGGTCTTGTTGACGGTTGCCTGCAAGTCGTCGACGCTCACGAGCGACGGGCCCCCGACTGTTTCGAGAATCGCCCTTTCGTTGACATTGTCGGTCATGAGCATGTCGATGATGTCGGTTAGGTTCTTCCAAGACGTCGTCGTGTAGAGGGCCTGGGCGACAATGTTGCGCAGCACGTTATCGTCAAAGACCAGAGTTCCCACGGCTACGGGCCGCGTCCTCAGGCGTTCAAGGAGCTCCCACACGGACCGCTCCAGGTCGGCTGCCGACTTGCCGGGCCGGGCGAGGGAGCATATGCCAGGGTTTGCCGCGCAGGCCTTGAAGATGCCCGAGAACACCTGGTCCGATTGCGTCCACTCCTCAAAGTCGCTAATCTTTGGTTAGCTTCCTCGTCACAAGTCGAGTTCACGCTGTCTTACGCATATTCATTGTAGTATTCGTGAGGGTTTTGAACCCCGTCGAGTATCACCTTGTCCACCTTGTCGGGGAACATGGACACAAGTGTAGCTCCCAGCGTCGTTCCATATGAGAAGCCTGGGTATAGTCAGCCTGGATCGCCTCGAACTTTTCGCTGGGCGACGCCTTGGACATACCCCAGTATCGTACGAGACCATCCTCGCCCAATGCTTCTGCCGCGCTGACAATATCTCTTGCAACTGAAGGGGTGCCAATCATCGTCCCCGTGACATTGTGTTTTTCTGCGCATATGTTGGCAACAATGGTTCCCCTCGTCCAGAGCTTACCCTGGGCGACCTCATCCTGGCCGCTCAGGTTGATGGGGTCGGCGAGGAGGGACTGCGTCAAGAATGTCCCATCATAGCAAGTGAATGGAATCGTCTTGCCGGTCCCGCTTTAGTCTTGTTAGCTACATTTCACGACCGTCCGAAGCTCATCTTTCGCCATTACGGTAAGCGCTTACCGAGGATCAAAGGCAATGAGGTTATAGCGGCCACCCGACAAACTATCATGTCACAGTTAGCTCGGCCACGAGAGCCGGTAAATCAAGACACTTACGCCTGCAAGACACTGCCCAAGAGCACGAGAGTCTGCTTCGCCTCCAGTCCCGGCCCGCCAAAGTTGAGGAATATGCTCCCCTTGGCGGGCTTGGACAGGGCGGGCACTCGCACCATGTCGAGGCTGATTTTGGGACTGGACTCGGGTTCTGTGTGATCGAGCGGAACCACATGGCGACCGCAGTCGATTGGTATGCTGCTTGTGTACTTTTCGGTGCAAGGTCCCCATTTGATGGTCGAATTCGCGGCGGAAACCACATTGGCCAATGCCAGCAGGCTGGATAGCCGCGCAAGTGCCGCCAGGCCTATCATGATGAGAGAAGATGCCGGTGTGCTGTCGAATATCTATTTTCGGTAATGGATTGATATCGTTGGAGACAAGTGGCAGAGGAGAAGGTGGTCTATGATGAGCCGTACTTTGACTGTTTCAAGGCTCCTCGTCGACATGGGCTTTCATATACGCTTTATATGCCTCCATCGTCGTTTAACAAGCTCCATGTCATCTACATGTAATCCTTCACGTTGAATTGCATCTGATTCTGCTTTGAAGCCCCCGCAGATCCGTCCATATCGGGCAACATGGAGCGCTGTGCTATTGTTGCACGAGCTTCGCGTCTTCCGCTTCTCGTGGCTGTGAGAAAAGCCATGCAGCACCGGAAGGCTGGAGCCAAGGCTTACATGGACAGCATCGTGCTGCTGCTGACAAGTTGGTCCAACGGGCTGAACTCGGACGGATCCCATCTCGAGGCGGACCAATGGCCGGCAACATAAGATGAAAGCCTGCCACTTGATTCGCGCCAAGAATCACCCCGGCGTGGGCTTGTCCGGGGTCGAGGCGGATGACTGCGGCGCAGATCTTGGACCAAAGAGGCAAATCGCAGCGCTCCGACAGGCTAGATGGCCATCATTCTCTCATGACGTACGCCGTACACGCGTGGACTGTAAGACGGTCTGCCGACACACGGGAGAACCGGCTTTAGGCAACGACAATTGGACTTGTGCGGTAAGCAGTCGAGCCGGCAGGCAAGCATGTCGTATGGCCATGATTATAGCGCAGACCCTTCGCCTCGTGGCAAGGAAACAGCTTTCAAAACGCGGGCTTCAAAGAAAGTCTCATGACTTTATTAAGTTGAGCGTAGCCAACGCCAGGCCTCAAACGGGTATTTGCTCCTCTAGAATTTCCATGCGCAGTGATGAATGCCTTTGGGCCAATATCATACTGCAAGCATCGTCGGATTGTATTTCTCTGGGACGACTGGACCTTTGCGAGTTTCATGGAGCAGACGCGACGCCGATTCGTGAAACGGCGTCGATGGAAGAGCTGGAGAGGCAATGCCTGCAACCAAGTCGCCGTTGGATGGCCAGTCCAGAGACTTCTCGTGCAAGCAGCCTGGCTGCAGTCATTTTGTGTCCGAGACCAGAGCAAGCAACAAGATGAACATGGTTCATCACCATGACTTATGTTGTTAATGGAGCAGATGTGTTTGCATTAGACCTTTTGACTTTTGAAAGTCGATGGACATGACAGACAGCCTTTAGAATATCTATAGATGGGCGGTCTGGCCAGAGAGATCCGGATTATCAGACGCCAGCGCGGCCAGAACGCGTTCCCCCATGGCCAGCACCTTTTCATCCTCGAATCGTGCCGCAACCAGTTGAAGGCTGATGGGCAGCCCATGCATGAATTCAGCGTCATCTTTGCCCATGTCATTAGTCAAGATCGGTTCAACGGCAAGGACAAACTCACATTCTCTGTGAATCGCCTCGCATCCCTCACTCAGAGGCTGATATGAGGGTTCCGGCCGGTCAATGTTCTTGTCGACGTACAGGCCCGTCGCAAACGATAGGCAGGAATAATCGAGGACGTTGAAGACGCAAGTGTAGACAACTAGAGACGGTGAGCCCTCGCGCAACATCACTTACTGGCGGGAAAGCCGCGACAAAAATCTTACCATGTCTCAAACCCCCGTGTTTGACGTTGTTGAAGGGCATTGTCGGGCACAGGATTGCATCGATTCCGGCCGCGGTCCAACGATCTAGATAGCGATTCTGATAGTCGGTTCGCTCAGACTGCAGCTGCCACATCTCATGGACCCCCAGCTCTTGGGCATCGCAAAAGTCCATCATGGCCGGCCACCAAGGTTCCCCGGTGCGTTCGAGTTCCTGCCGGATCGCCTTGCCTCCGTCGGATATAAACATGCGGCCGAGGAGGCTATATCCGTGCTCTTGATCAACCGGGTCCCACTCGACGATCTGGTGCCCGGCGTTTCTGAGCTTGGCGACGGTGTGTCGAAGAGCCCGCATGATGGGCGGTGTTGGGTAGATGATGCCGTCGTGCCACATGACGGCAATCTTGAGGCGAGGAGCCAGCGAGATGGACCGCCAGGGCATCGGGAGGCAACGAGGATCTCGAAGCCATGGTTCTTGCCCAATCACATTCTGACAGTATAGCTGCAAGTCGCGAATCGACCTGGCCATCGGTCCGTTGACCGACGGCACGGCCTCCTGACCAGGCATGCCCGAGCGCGTATTTCGCACGGGGAATCGCCCGGCCGATGGGCGGATGGTAAAGAGTCCTGTACAGGCGGCAGGAATACGAAGCGAACCTCCTGTTTACTTGATGAGCTCTTGTTCGGCCGAATGTATGAGCACGCGCATGCAAATACCTATATCGGACCCGACACCAAGAGGGCTGCCTTTAAAGGCAACGAGGGCAGACTCTCCGCCTGAGCTACCGCCACTCGTCGTCCTTCTGTTTCTAGGGTTCACGGTTCTCCCAATGACGTTATTGAGCGACTCGGCCATCATCATGGCCGTCGAGACGTTGGTCTTGACGTAGAAGACGGCGCCGGCAGCCTCGAGCAGCTCGGCAAGCGCCGAATCCGACTTTGCGGCATCGCCCACATACGAGGTGAAGCCGACGGTCGCGTCGAGGCCTCGAAGGTAGAAGCTGTCCTTGAGCGAGATGGGTAGGCCGTGAAAGGGCCCGACTGGTTCGCCGGTGCGGGCGAGGTGCTCGTCCCGGGCCTTGGCCGTGGTGATTGCGCGGTCAAAGCAGATTTCAGAGAGACAATTCGTCTAGACTGTCGTGAGCCTTGGTCTAAATCACATGTGGGCTTGACATTTCCAGTATGTTGCATGCTGGCGGCTTACCAGTTGGTGAGCAGCAGCGGCGCGCTTGCAAAAGGCCTTGGTGACGACTTCGGACTTGAGGTCTCCGGAGGCGAGGCGAGGCAGCAGCTCCGAGGTAGTCAAGTCCGTGATGGCCAGCTCCTCGTCAGTGAACCAGCCAGACGTCTCTGGCCAGTCGATGACGTTGTCTTGGTCTGCTGGCGGCAGCAGTTGGGCGGGGATACGCCACTCCTTTGGAATCGTGTCCAAAAGAGCCTGTCTTTTGCGGGCTCCGATTTCCTTCCAAGGAGCTTCGTCTCGGTCATTGGAAGAGGACATGGTTTCTCACGGCTCTGCTAGGTTTGTTGGACGTTGTCGAGGCTTTGATGGACTCGAAGCACTGCATGGGCTCAGAGTGTCTCGGAAGAGAGTACGAATAATGACGCTCCTTATTTGGCCATGGCCCGAGACCGCAAAAATGCCGAGGCTGCGAAACCGGGCGCCTACACGTATGCAAGCTACACGTATGATTACTTTAGTCCGGGCAATCTGCAAGGCGGCACGGCTAGGAGGCCGGCATGGCGGAGTCTGGCGAGCGGGGGATTCGCCGTTGCAGTCGTCCACGGACTCGTCCGAATCGACGAGCGGTACATTTTGTTGCACGGACAAGGTTGGGGTCTAGCCACATGCATTCTGCAATGTTGGTTGGCGTCCATTATCACGACGGGACGAGCGTCAGTCTTTAGCCGTGAAGTTGAATCAATGAATAGGCGCCCGAGATAATCCACGAGCGGTTTTCTCGTCATACTTTCGATTCCGTACATGCAATGCCAGTGGGCGGAGGCGATCAAGAGCAACCGACATTTCTCACTTTGGGAGGACTAGCACAGGTAGGGATGGAAAGCTCTCAAGGTCAAAGGGCCTGGTTTGCGGAGTCGAATGGCCCGGGATCCAGGGTCGTGAATTAAGTTACTGTTTGTAGGGTGATCTTGGTCGTGGCCATTGCCAGTCAATCGCAACCCCAAGACATGGAAGGTTTCAGCTCGTCCCTTTCCCAGAACAATGTCTATATGACGAGCCTCGATGCAAATAGCCTCACATTTCGATAACTTACTTGATGCCAAGTGACATGCCGCCTTCAGTGCAACTGTGCAACTGTGCAAGGGCGGACAAGGCCGTGTCATGGCGATGGCGGCGGAGCAAACGGGGCGTTTATGAGCAGGCGAGCCAATTATACGCGAGTAAATGTTGCACAACACGTGCTGCCAGATTCTGGTCGTAGAGTTTGATCTCACCGTCTTTGACGCGTCTCGAGTATGAGGGTTGCAGCTTCAGATGCTGCCATTTGATCAGGGTAGAACCAACTTGACGTTCATGTTGAGTATACCTTCTACTCTTCAAACTTTGCGAATATAGCTGGTTTCAATCAAGTATCAACCCCAGCAGCGCCGAGTTGTCTTTCAAAATCCTGCTCTTGGATAAAGAAGCACCAGGCTGGAAACAGCCCAACATCAACTGATTTCAACAACGATATCGACCGTCATTCAGACGACAGCTATGAACGGTCGGCAAGACTGACACGAGCATTTCCTAACCGCCAATCGCTGCAATGCGCACGCTGCAGTCTTGATCTCGGCTCTACAGCAGCCGCAGCTGAAGTCTGGGAGCGCCGCAGTTCATGGACAGCCGGGTTCCGTCACGCTCGTGCACGCGGTACGATTCTGGAAGACTGGCCCAGGGCCGAGACAGTATTAAGTCGAGTTCGACGGTGAGGTCGCCGTCGATCGACAGAAATGGCACCATCACGGGTCCGGGACTATCTACACGTCGACTACCGGCCGGGGGAGCGAGTCCTGGTCCAAAAGATTGACTTTTTCATCCTCACCTTTTGCTGCCTGAGCTATTTTCTCAACTACGTCTGTGTATACTTGGACATCAGACATGTGAGCAACCGGCTGACATCTACAGCTCGACCGCTCCAACCTCACCAATGCCTACGTGTCGGGCATGCGCAAGGATCTCGGCTTCGTCGGGAACCAGCTCAATGAGATCAACACCTGCTTCACCGTCGGGTGAGTACACGCCCAACACCACGTCGTCCAGATCGACTCTTGCTGAGCCTCCGGGACCAAAGCTATATCCTCGGCCAGGTCCCGTCGAACCTGTCGCTGCAATACGTCCGGCCGCGCATCTGGTTCCCTCTCATGATGCTCCTCTGGGGCGGCCTGACCATGGTGACGGCCTCGGCGCACAGCCCGCACGCCATCATGGCCATCCGCTTCTTCCAGGGCTTCTGCGAGGCCTCGACCTTTGTCGGCACCCACTACATCCTCGGCTCCTGGTACACGGCCCGCGAGCTCGGCAAGCGCAGCGGCATCTTCACCTCGTCCGGGCTCGCCGGCACCATGATTGGCGGCTTCATCCAGACGGGCATCCACCGCAGCCTCGACGGCCGCCGCGGGCTCAGCGGCTGGCGCTGGCTCTTCATCGTCGACGGCCTCTTGACCGTCCCCGTGGCCCTCTACGGCTTCCTCGTCTTCCCGGACACGCCGCGCACCACGGCCGCCTTTTACCTGACGCCGGCGGAGAAGGCTCTTGCCCGCGCGCGCGTCCCTGAGGAGAGCCGGGACACGTCTCCGCTGACATTGAGCTTCCTCAAGACCGTCCTGACGAGCTGGTACTGGTGGGGATTCGTCGGCCTTTGGGTCATTGCCGGCGAGACCGAGTCCTTCAGCTCCAACTCGCTCCTCGCCCTCTTCCTCCAGAGCCATCCAGTCCACAAGTACACGGTCGAGCAGCTCAACAACTATCCCACCGGCGTCGCAGCAGCCGGCATCGTATCTACGCTCTTCTGGGCCACGCTGACCGACTTCCTCGGGGGCAAACGCTATCTCGTCGGCTACTTCATTGCCGTCACGGGCGTCGCCACCTCGGCCATGATTCTCGCCGCGTCCCGAGACCCGACGAGCCCGCAGTCGACGACGGTCGTCTTTGCCGCCTACTACTGGGCCGGGGCCGTCTACGCCTGCCAGGCCACCTTCTTCGCGTGGTGCAATGACGCCATGCGGTTTGAGCAACCCGCCTTTCGCGGCGTCGTGCTCGCAGGCATGAATCTTGGTAACAATGCCGTCAACGCCTGGTGGAGCATACTCTTTTACGGTGCTTCAATGGCGCCTTGGTTCATTGTAAGTAGACGCCGTTCTCGCACCTTACAGCTCCGCTGCGCTCCCCCAAAGCGGCTTATGTGACTGCCGCTGACATCTGTCACCGTCAAGAGAGGAATGTGGGCTATGATTGCGTGCTCTATAGCCTTGGCAATCTGGACGGCGGGTCTATCGTATCTGACGTATCGAAAAGACGATACTCGAGCAAGAGATGCGGAAGAAAGAGAAGACCCTGCGGAAGAAAGAGAAGACCCTGCGGCGGAAAGCCATGAAACTTCAGATCAGAAACGCTTGTGATTCATCTGACTAAATACTTGACTGTTGAGTCAAGGCAAGGTCGGCGGTCATGACTGAAGAGCAGGACTCGAGTGAAGACTCCGTGAAGAAGCCCATTCGGGTAAACTGAGCGATCTGTCGCCATGAGGCTTGAATAAACAAAGCTTGCGCCGTTCTGTACGAGGCATCATCACGCCACTTGTCATGCAACGTCCAATAAATCAAATAAGGTCTTTAATGTGTCCATTTGACACCTGCTTGGTTACAGGCCGACACTCCCGCATCTTAAACGTGAACAAAGAGATTCCACTTTTGGTTCGCCCATACAATCAGTTTTCCGTGCCAACTTTTATGCCAAAATGCTCCAGAATAAGCAAAAGAAAATACATTGAAATCGTGCTACATTCATCATCAGAGGTGCGCGAGAATGACGCGCTCATCAGTCGAGACCAGTTGCAGGTGGTTCGATACCCCCAGAGGTTACTTTGGTTGCTTTTGAAGCCGAGTCATCATGCCTATTGTCTAGGCAAACGAGATCCATATCTGATGCTCCTGCATGGCCTTGTGCAAAGACCACGGGCCAGTCTCTCCACCCGGGCGAGCCCACACACGCTCGAGCAGGATCAACGTCTCCCTCATGTTGCCAAGGCCAATCGTGTCAACCATGGTCTGCAGCCGCCCTCGAAGGATATCCTGTACGGCCGGGTCCGTCGTGCAGCAGCCAATGACGGCCAACGGCCAGCAGAGGCTGGTGTTTACCCTGGCCGAGGCAGGAAACTGTCCGAGAAGTGAGACGGCTTCAGTCACGGCTCCTTGAACGAGGTCCTTGTGTACGCTACTCGTCGATGTCTGCTGCGCAGGTCCTAGGATGCTCCAGAGGTACAGCAAAACCCCTTGCTTGAACACGAGGCCAGCCAGTTGGCTGTAGAGGCTTGCCGAAGGAGGCGGGAAGAAGGCGAGAATATGTGATTGGAGGAAGCCAAAGGTAATGACGTCGTCAGCCGATGGCGGCATGGGCTTGGTATCGGGTAAGGGAATCATGGCCCTGCCGAGTTGAAAGACTTGAGGGATGAGGAGGAGCAGTTCCAGCCAACATCCGCAGAGCTGTCCAATATATTTTCGAGACACGAGAGACCGGGCCATGCGCTCGATGCTGGGGCTCAGGGGGGACTGCCAGTTACTGTGGGGGTCCATGGAGATCATGCTCGAGGCCGCCGTGTGCATGTAATATTCGACGAGGAAATCAGGGAGATCGCCAAACTGGGTCTCGCACTCGGGCCTATCGAGAAGCGTCGTCAGGAGAGACCTCGAGGCAGCCAGGTGGTCAAAGATGGTGCCGTCAACGTCTCCTCTCGCAACCTAACATCACAGTCAGTACGCTTTCGCCATAAATGCAATGGAGCAAAACTCACCTCGGTCAAGCAGAGAATCAGACTTCCGACCGTCAGTGTCAGGGGGTTCTCGTCCTTGCCGGAAACGTAGTCGCCGACAACATTGCGAAACATGCACAGAGAGTCGGTGTAGTATTGCTGGGCGACTTCATTGCCGACTTCGAGCTCGTTGGAGGCCTGGCGATGGGCTGCACTTTGGGCCAGGATGAGCTGGAGGACGAGGGGGTTGGAGAAGGCGAGCGGGACGAGCTTGGCGACAAAGGGGTAGTATACCTCTTTCTTGTCGCTGTCTCGGATGTAATGAAGACCGTACTTCCCAAGCGGGACGAGCTTGGCGACAAAGGGATTGACTTCGGTCGAGCCGTTGCCCATGCTGTTGGCGGTGCGAGAGAGATAATAGCTCAGGAGCTCGTAGGAATCATGTCCTCTGGCCGGCAACAGCGACATGGGCATGGTGATGCTGTGACGCATGCCGCCGACTTGGTGCGACAGAGTGGCGACGCGACGATCCGCAGATAGCCGAACAGTTGCTTCATTGCTGGCGTCTAGAGGATACACGTCTTCGGGAGACGTCGATTTGTCCAGAGAGGTCATTGAAGGGGGAGATCCCGACGAGGAGCCCGGGGCATCGCTCAAGTCCACGACATCAACGCCGGGTTCTGGCCCGATGTCGGCGGACAGGTAAAAGTCGCTGAGCGGCGATTGCAGCATAGATTTGAGAGCGTCGTCAAGCAAGGCTACGTCTGTGACGGGCTCGACGCTCTGGAGCTTGGGCGGCGTCGAAGGCAGCCGTGGCTCGCATTGCTGTTGACAACCGGCCCGATCCGGGCAAGGATGTGAGTGGGAGTGACGGGAGGGCATGCTGAACACTGCAGACGATTTCTCATCTGACTGCGAGGCTTGTTGCGCCGGCAGAGTCGAGGGTTTCGCATGCGAGAGAGATAATAGCTCAGGAGCTCGTAGGAATCATGTCCTCTGGCCGGTAACAGCGACATGGGCATGGTGATGCTGTGACGCATGCCGCCGACTTGGTGCGACAGAGTGGCAACGCGACGATCCGCAGATAGCCGGACAGTTGCTTCGTTGCTGGCGTCTAGAGGATACACATCTTCGGGAGAGGTCGATTTGTCCAGAGAGGTCATTGAAGGGGGAGAGCCCGACGAGGAGCCCGGGGCATCGCTTAAGTCCACGACATCGACGCCGGGTTCTGGTCCAATGTCGGCGGACAGGTAAAAGTCACTGAGCGGCGATTGCAGCATAGATTGGAGAGCGTCGTCAAGCAAGGCTACGTCTGTGACGGGCTCAACGCTCTGGCGCTTGGGCGGCGTTGAAGGCAGCCGTGGCTCGCATTGCTGCTGACAGCCGGCTCGGTCCGGGCAAGGATGTGAGTGGCAGTGACGAGAGGGCATGCTGAACACTGCAGACGATTTCTCATCTGACAGCGAGGCTTGTTGCGCCGACAGAGTGGAGGGTTTCGCGGCATCGTGAATACTTGACCGCTCGGCCGCGACCGCTGAAGAGGATGAGGACGAGGACGAGGACGACGAGGATGAAGATTCGGCCGGCCAGCGGCACTCGAGCTTGTTGCGGCGGCAGCCGGAGCAGACGGGCTTCTCCTCGTTGCACTTCTTCTTGCGCCGGCGGCAGGTGAAGCAGCCGGTCCGGCTCCGGATGATGGACCCGAATCATGGGGTTCTCGGGACGGTCGCAGGCATGAGGGGCCTCGACTGTCGGACGGCGGCGGAAGATATGGCAGGACGCTGGGACTGGATAGGTGCAATGTCGTAACGCGCGGGCGCGCTCGGGAAGGATACTGCCAGCATTTGGACGGAGAAGACAACGAGTTCCACCCGCACAAAGGACGACGGGGCAGCAGCCAGCAATGGGCGGGCAAAGGGGGACAAGCGGGGAAGCCTGGACTGACTGGTCGGCTGGGGTGGGCTGGATGGATCCAGTCACGATGGAGGTGCTGCAACTGGGCGGAAGCGAGGAAGGGATTGCTCGAGTCCTTTTATCTGGGGCCCTTTCTATCACGGGAGTCGCTCAACAAGGCTGGCGACCCACTGGCATGGGCTGGGAACTGACTCGGTGTTTTGGAGGTGTAACCTCAACCATGTGTGTTCTGGACAAGACTGGATAGGATTGGGAGAGACTGGAGTGAGAGTGGGAGATGGGAGATGGGACTGGGTTCAGAGGGTTCGGGACCGGGGGGATTATGTATCCTGGGGTTCGACAAGCATCATCTTTCGAACCGAGGGCCATCCCGGTCGTATCGAGTCTTTTCAACTGGCACCGGGGCATAAACCATCAAGATTTGCTCTGATCGCCGGCCAGATGGGCGCTTTGAAACTCTGACGTCGGTCGACGAGTTGACGGCATCGGCAATCCTCCTTTTCAACAGAGGCAAACCATCTCGGCGTGGAGAACACAGCATGTGATTCTGAAGGGAGAGTCACGCAATAGGCACCCGGTAGCCTATTGCCCTCCCACACGAGTCTTGCCGGGAGAGCTCTCGAGCTATACGTGTGTCGACTTGTAGAGTCGGCAACACCAAAGGGTGTCGGGCGTCTGAGAGTCCTCCGTGGAATACAGGATAACTTCCTCTTTGGGAGTGGCCAAAAGGGGGCCGAGCCAGGAACGGGACGTGCTCTCGGCTCCGACTGAGTCGTTAGGTTCAGACGTTTGCACATATCGAGTTGTCTGCTCCGCGGCCGCACAAGGGAAGCATGGCAGGTCGAGGCAGGACGAGTGCCCCGGCAGTTAACCTTAACCCGTGCGATTGGCCGGCTTGCCAAATAACGGGGCCGAGCAGACGGTAGGGCGGGCGGGATGATGCTCGTGCGAAACCGTCCGGCAGTCGCACATTTCTCCCCCCCTTCCCGTCCGCGGGAGTGTGTCTTGACAATCAGAGGACATCCCGGTTCAGGATCTGGCGTCCGGGTTCCAGGTCCGGGCTGAGGAGCACATGCTTGCGAGCCGGCCGGGGCCCGAACCCGAGATTCGGGCTTTGATACCGAGGGATTCCCGCGTCGCATAGACTCCCTTTGTCCGGAAGCTAGTGGCGGAGGCGGACGGTACAGAAAGAGGATCGAAGATCCAGTCATCCGTATGTATTGTCGGTGAGTCTCGACTGGAAAGCCTGGATGTTGCCAACGTGGTTGACAGTTTCATGGCGGCTCTCCTTTGAGTCCCTTGTCTTCATGTTCGTGTTGTGGTTGAGTCGCGTCGAGTTCCGTCTTACTTGGTAATTGAACTCGACCAAACAGTTGCACAACGTGTCTGCCGATAGACATGTTTACCCAGAGTCTTTTGCTTCTCCGAAACTCCCAAAACCGTCTAGAGGCCGATAGAGTTTGAAGCTTTGGACAAGTTATTGACAGACGACTCTGCGATCGGCAGACCGGACACGCACACTCGCCCCCCAAGGGGGTTCCACTTGCAATGAGGCCACGGCATCGCAACGAGGCAGGCCGAAGCCTGTGAAATCATGGAGCAGGAGCGCGTTGCATCGACGGAGAAGCAGGCCAAGGTTCACACGCACCCGGGTCGAGACAGGGACACCTCACCGTCGTAGATCGCCCGGCCGCTTGGTCCGCAAGACCGGGGCTACGGCGAGTCGGGCCCGTCATCCAGACGCCCTGGCTTGACGCTCTTCTAGATTGAGTATTGCGGCCGACGCTAGAACCGGCCGCCGGCGACAAGACCCGGCTTCTGAGCTTCAAGGCCGGGCCACGCGACACGTAGGGCTTCGAGGGGGCAGAGGACGGACGATGGAGCTTGGCATGGTGAAACACGTCACGGCGGAATCAATTCCTCGCTGCCACACCGCGGTCTTTGGTCGGGGCTTTTCCGACAATGTCGATGGGGAGCCGCCCTGGTACCCGTCGGAGAGTTCCGAGATTGCTTCCGCGCTGGGGAGAGAGGGAAGAGAGAGAAAGTCAGAAGCGACGGTGCATTGCGAGGATGTCGGTCCATGATGTTACTGTGGATTGAGTCGTATATGTAAATGAGCGACGGTGACGCTGCGGCAATTGAACCACTGCCGCTAGGCAAGCACGTTGATTGCTCCATGACGGCGATATTACTGCGGATCAATGCAGATTGCATGGACGGCCCGGCACTGCCTCGAGGGTTTCGACGATATTGCAGTATCCACTCGCAGTGTCGGGAAATAGAAGTCGACCCCATTCTAGTTTGTCAAGGGTTCAAGACTCGTCAGGTGATGGCTTCGTCTTTGTCAATCCGAGCAGTTGGTGGAGACATTTTTACATTTCTCTACTTGCAGTTGCTACAGTCATCGTTGTGTCGAAGAACAATTCAGTTTCAATGTTAGCTGCATAATGGACGACAGATAGAGACTCCAAGTCTAACATGGCGAGACAACTTGACACAAACTCGGCCATTGTTTGCTAACAATATACTTTTATTCATGAAACTACACTCGCAATTTGCATCATTTACTCATCTCGCCATCTGATTTACAGCTCAGACGTTTCCTCGTGCTCAAGGTACGGCTCCAGTCTCGCCTTCAAGTCATCAACCTCAATCTCGCCGCCCTTGGCAGCGTGGCTCTTCTTGCAGGGCGGAATCAACACCGAGTCGAGCACCTGGATGACACCATTCTTGGAGATTCCGTCACGCACAGTAATATGTGCGAAGCCGTTGACGCGAATCGCGGAGAAGCCGGCAAACTCGACGCTGTCGACGCTGACGCGGGCCTTGCCCAGGAGAGTCGGCAGGTCCCAGTGGTGCCTCTCGACGCCCTTTTTCTTCTCCTCGCCCGTCTTGTCGTAAAAGGCATCCGAGTAGAACGTGGCATTGGGGGAAATCTGGTACTTGAGCAGCGCGCGCAGATACTTGCGGCCCTTTTCCGTGTTGAAGAGGAACGCGTTGGTGCGGACGCCGAGTCGCTTCCAGGCGTAGTTGCTGGGAGCCCAGACGGTTGAGCCCGTCATCTGGACATGGTGAATGTAATTGACAAAGTCCGTCTTTTCGTACGCGAGCAGCAGTGTCGAAAAGTACTGCGGGAACAGGGTCAGGACCCGGCCGACCGTGGGCGGAGGCACGAGGATGTGGCTGACGGCATGGATGACGCCGTTGGTTGCTTTCTGCAGAGGAGTCAGACAGAGTCAGGATTGCATCCAGGAGTCAACGTACAAGGTTGGCCGCGACGACTTTGCTGTAGAAATTGACCTCGACGCCGTGCAGGCCAATGCTGGTGCGCAGGCGCTGAGGCTCCTCGCCGAGCCACTTCTCGTGCAGAGTCGTGGGCAGCGTGCTCCGGTGCAAGATGCGGCCGGCCGGGAAGTTGCCGTCGGCAATGTGATAGCGGAGGGCGGCCTCGATGAAGTCCTTGCTCGGCTCGTGTTCGTGGCCGTCGTGGTGTAGGTCGTGGATGTGCTTGAAGGCCTCGTTGGTCGGCACAAACAGGGTCCGGTCGGCGTCGGTCGCGTTGAGGATGTCGACAATGTGCGGATACTTGTCGACGGCGTCGGCAAACTTGGACGTGTGCCCGCAGGCCCGGATGAGCTGGTAGATGGTGCCCCGGGGGTGGTCGTCGTCGCCGGACAAGGCGCGGGCGAGCTCGGACGAGAGCTTGGAGTAAGTTCCCTGGACGGCCCCGACACCGCTGTCGACGGCGTCAAGGAGGTCCTCGGAGGCGCTGCTGAGCATCGACGAGAGGTCTGAGGGCAGCGAGGAGAGCCATGATGCGTCCTCGGCATCGAGGCTGGAGGTGGCCGGAGACGATGCGGCGAGCGGGACCTGCCATTGGGAAACGTCCGGGACGACGAATGCCGTGGCGGCAGCAGCGCCGACGACGATGGTGAGAGCCGCTCTCATTGTGCGCGTTCTGGTGGCCCTGGTTAAGTTGTGATTGGGGTTGATCTGGCTCCTGGCAATTGGACAACACAATGGGTTGTCAAGAAAGGAGTACGGGCTCTTCAACAAGCTCCTAAGCTTGTACAGTCACGGAGAGAAGAGGTGCGAGGAGGGCAGCGTAAAAGAGCAAAGGGTCTCGGCGTGCGGAGGCAGCAAGCTCTGGCATGATGAATCACAGACGCAAACTCCGCCGAGTCCGATGTCCGAGCCAACGCTGCTCTCCCCCTCATCCGGCACGTTGCAAGGTTGCCTCCCGTTTCGCCACAGCAAAAAGGTTCAGAAGCTCGAAACCTTGGCCCTTCATGTTGGTTGCGCTGCGCCCAGGCACGCAGCCAAGGGGGGGGTTGCTGCTCTTGTGCCCGCCTCCACGTCAGGCATTACGTCTGCGGTTACCTGGCTCGTCGTGCAGAGGCTCACCGTGTTGGTTTGCTTTGCAGCGGTTCGAGGGACAGCTCTGAGATTGGTGCTACGGGGCACAAAGCCGTACATGATGTGTGCTCGCAACGCTCCAGTCGTCAGAGGTGAATGTTTAGACAGGCGAGCAGATTGGGCAACCTAGAGGCCACGCAATAGCTTCGAGATCATGACGATTCAACGGCAAGGCGTCTTGAAATCAGAGATGATCCCTCTCACGCGGAGCAGACGAATGGCGCGAGGCACCGTCCCATCTTCCATGCTGCTGGGGCGTAAGCTGACGTCAACCGCCTGGCATGCAGCAGAGAGGGGGAAGGGGCCCGATGATTTGGGAACGGAAGCGTCTAGAGCCGCACGAGATGGCTCGGAGGATGACGGTGCCGGGTGCCATAGCATCAAGATGCATGTGCAACGCCAGAGCTGCCTTGTTGCATAGAGGCTGGCCAAGGCGGAAGCAACCTCGAGGAGCGACGTGATGCCCTACAGACCTAGTGGAGGCATTGCTTTTCTTATAATGTGCCAAGAGGCCAATAGACAAAAGCCAGTCATCCAGCAAGCGCCCAGCGAAGCAGCGAGCCAGCGGATGCGCTTGGCAGAGGCGCCAGAGGAAGACCGGGCCTTGATCCTTGGGGTGTACGAAGTACGTAGATCCGAAAAGATCCAAGAGTCTTATGAATTAGTCGTCTAACAGAGAATCCTCTAAAATAGGAGCCTTCCCTAGGGAACCACGACGCGGCCCAGATACGACGGAAACAGGGGTGACCCCTTTTCCACTCTCTACCAGCAAGATTTTTTCCCCCAGGTCTCGCCCTCCAACGCGTCTTGGCGGATCATCGAACGTAACGGGTAAGGGGGAATGTCAAGATGCAGCCGCAACTGGCTCGTTGGGCGCGCCCATAGAATCATGCTGCTTCGACGGCACAGGCTACGGACAACAAGACACCGGGTGGTGGGTAAGACAAGCGAGGCCCTTCAGCCCAACAAGAGCCATTTTCGGAGCGGGGAAGGACGACGAGGGACAGGGAAGGAAAAAGCAAAAAAGGTACAGTCCTCCGAGGCGCAGAATCATAGAGGCAGGGAGATTGGGGCGCAGACGCCCGTTGACTGAAGCTTGAACCCTGCGGGCATTTGCATCTCCATCTCGTCGCCAACGACTGCCCGTCCGTCCTTTGCCTCTCTCTTCATATTTCTCATCGCTCGTGCGGTGACACCAGGCGAGCAGCGCCCAGGGCTCGACGACCAACGAATCTGCGCATCGCCGTTGCGCCACCGCCGCCGGTCCGCGAATCACGAGGTATCCAATTCACAGACCGCTTGACCGACACTTGGCAAGAGGCGTCGGATACGATCCCCGGCCGTGTTTGGGGCTTGGAGGCGTCGTGATTCCGCTGCAGAGGGTGGCTTTCCAGAGCACCCGGGCGCACCCAATCCCGGAGCCGGCCCCCGGGGGTCCTCCGACCGACGCCGAGTCCGAGGCCGAATCGACACACACACACAACGCCGGCCATGTTGCGTAAAAAAGAGGCGTACACGGTCGTGACGCCGATCCCCGGCTTCATCCCGCGGCAGCTGGCGCTCGACATCCTGCACGCGCACAGCGAGGTCATCACGCTCAACCCGCTCATCCTGTCGCACCGGCCGGTGCCCGCGCCGCGCAACGCCGCCGCCGACGAGTACTACAGCACGTGGTACGAGATGACGGAGCGCATCCAGTACGTGCCGGGCGTCGGCCGCGCGGGCTCGGGCAAAATCACCTTCTCCGGCTGCTTCCACGACCTGCCCTGGGGCCTGCAGACGCACGTCTACGCGCCGCTCGGCATCGACCTCCGCCACCGGTACCGCGTCGCCGGCAACCAGCCGGGCCTCGAGCCCCCCGAGGAGCACCGCGAGCTGGGCCTCGAGGCCCTCGGCGCGCCCCACGACGGGCTGTACCTGCGCGAGGACATCGAGATCCGCTGCAACATTGCCCTCGTCTCCTTTGTCAAGAGCCAGCTGCGCGCCGCCAGCCGCGACATGATTCGCCGCTTCATCAAAAAGGCCGAGCTGCTCGACGCCGGCGTCCTCCAGGCCATGATGGACAACGGCAAGCTCAAGACCTTTAACCCAAACGACCGTTCCGCCCGCCTGCCCCAGATGCCCTCCCCCGGCGCCGCCGCGACCACGTATCCGCCCACCTCGCCCGATCCCTACGGCGCCTCGCCCACCTCGACGCCCTCGCCCGTCCCCTATAGCCCCTACGAGACGTGGAAGTCGTATGAGCACGCCAAGGCCGCCGGCGGTCATCGCCGCGTCTCTCTCCAGGCTCCGCCTCCAGTCGTCGCCCACGTGCCCGTCGAGCTGCCGGGCGACACGGCGCAGCCCCTGCCGCCCTCTCCCGCCCTCTCGCAGCAACACGCCCGACCCGTCTCGGCACTCGCCCCGAGCTTTCGGTACGATTCGACGTCTCCGGAGCGCCGCTTCTCCCACGGCCAGCTGAGCCCGCCCCTGTCGGACGCCAATGGCAACCGCTTCAGTGACGTGTCGGCCCTCAGCGGCTCAGGGGGGCCGTCCCCGAGTTATGCGCGCCAGAGCTTCGCCACCGAGTTGCCCGTGCCCGAGGAGTCTACCGAGGCGACTCGCCAGCGACGCACGACGTCGTGAATCTATTTGTGGAGTTTGGCGTACATGTGGTTTTGACCGAATTGTTGCAGCATGCCGCTTGCCCACGTTCGATATTGATACCGCCTGGATAAGAAACAGGCACTGTTGCTTTTGTCGACATGATACGTCTAGCCCGGACACACCAAGATGGTACAGAGATCGGAGGCAGACTCAATCTGACATGAACTTGTATTACAAGACCGCAAGAGATTAGTTTCATACTCCAACAGTTGATTGAATATTATTGTGAACAGTTCAAGACTGAAATGTCGTCAGCGACGTCCCAAATCCCGTGCGGCCCTCGGTCTCGACAGTCGGCCATGATGGCCCTGTTGTTTCGTCAAAGCTGGACAATGACAGTCCTTGATTTATATCTGTAAACATGCCTGAAGTCAAGTGAGAGTTCCTAGTCAAACGACCTGATGCAACCGAACGAGCCAGTCTGCATTACGTGGGATAGAGTTGTATTAGCAACGCAAGGCAGGCCTAGATATGCAAGCTGACGCAAAAGAGGAAAGGTCGATATGTCTATGCGGAAATCATGGCTAGGTCAGCCATCGCGAGCCGAGCGTGTGAGTCTCACTCTTTATCCTGGATCAAACGTTGTGAGTGCCACTGGTGAGGACCACTTTCTTCAGCCAAGGCAACAACTCAACGCAATAGCATCACTGTCGTGATCATCTCACTCTGGCTACGCTCTTTGCAGGAGTCAGTGGCTCAAGAGATTCACACAACCGTAAGAGCTTCGAGCTCGGCTGATCGTGTGCTTGGACGCACTAGACATGGCGCGGCTACGTCAGCGAGCGTGTCAAAATGCTGATTTGAAATGCACCCGTGCTTTGAAATCCATGCCAATGTCGTTGCCGTGTTTCATCGCATCATTTGCTGCAGATAATCAAAAAGGATAAATAGTCTCAAGAGTCTCCGCATGACGAACCATCATCCACTCAAGTCACCGCAACATGGCTCCTATTCGAATCGCACTCATTGGACTCTCGGCGTCGGCTGCCACGTCGTGGGCCAGCGACGCTCATCTGCCCTATCTGCTTTCCGCACGAGGCCGGGAAAAGTATGAGATTGTAGCCTTGTGCAACTCGAGTGTCGAGGCTGCCAAGCGCGCCATCGAGACATATAAGCTGCCGGCCACGACGCGGGCCTACGGGAATCCTGCAGACCTTGCAGCCGACCCCGACGTCGAGCTCGTCGTCTGCTCGACGCGCGTCGACACTCACCATGAAACAATCCTGCCGAGTGTAAGGGCAGGCAAGATGGCGTATGTCGAGTGGCCCTTGGCTCACGACGTGGCCCACGCCGAGGAGCTTGCAAAAGCAGCCCGAGCAAGCGGGAGCCGGACGCTGGTGGGCTTGCAGGGCCAAGTGTCGCCCGTCGTGATCGCGCTTCGACAACTGGTAGACGCGGGCCGCATTGGAAAGGTGCTGAGCTCCGAGGTGCGCACGTCCGGGGGGACGCTGGACCGGCAGTCAATCTCTTCCAAGCTCGAGTACTGGACCAAGCGACGGATAGGAGGAAACATGCTGACCATTGGCTTTGGCCACTGTGAGTGACCTTCGGCCTGTTGGCAGAGAGCCAAGCTAACGGGCCACTGCCAGTGTTTGATCAGGTACAACATGTCTTGGGTGAGATTGTCGACGTCCATGGCCATTTGCACTTGCAACGCCCAGAAGTGCCTCTCCGCCAACACGACGGCGCCGAGATCATCGGCAAAACGCAATCAGACGTGCCCGACTTGCTGATTGTGACGGGCAGCGCGGCATCATCTGGAGCCCGCGTGCTGCTGCGCACTCGCCGGGGGCAGTCGTTCCCTGGGGAGCCAAAGTTGGTATGGACGATCAGCGGCGAAAAGGGCGAGGTCCGGGTAAGCTCAGAGCAAGGAACATCGCTAGCATTGGCAGACCCGGTGACGATTGAGCTCCACGACTTTGCAACAGACAAGGTTGAGACGGTCGACTGGGCGTGGGAGCCATGGCAACGGGAGCTCCCTGTGCCTGCGCGTGCCGTGGCGGCGCTGTATGAGCAGTTTGCGCAAGGCGGTGTCAAAAGCCAGAATCAACGGGTGCCGTCATTTGAGGATGCCGTTCGCCGACACATTCAATTGAATGAGCTCCTTGAGGCCTGGTCGACTCAGCAAAAGGTGTAAGTGGACGGAAGGCATCGCGGCCGTCGGCGTTTCGGAACGGAGCTTTGTAGATCCGAAACGAGCAGGGACAGGGGGGAGCAGGAAAGCGAAGAAAAGAGGTTGGAATTGGCGAGACATGACAAGAGATTGAAGCCTTGAATTGATGTGTATTTTAGGCGTGTTCTTTATTCTGCAACGATTGTGACTCGTCCATTGCTGAGTCGGCGTTCGCGTGGCTGACATTGAAGCTTCCCGTTGTTCCAATCCACGTTATCGTCAACCCGAGATCGCCCACGCCCACGCCCATTACCATCCGACAATTTCTGATTTCTATCAAAAGAACTCTTTTCCTTCAGGAGAGACAGACGCCTGTCGCTTGGCATGGCAATGGTGGGGCGCCGTTGGTAGACGAGGCTCCCTTTTCGAGCTGTCCCGATAGCGACGACTCCCCCTTGGACACATCTCTGGCCGACACGGTCGATACTTGGGTCCACGAACACGTCAAGCGAACCCGAGGGCCGTCATGTCGCCGAGCCATGTGCGGCCTCTGCTGCTGAGGCTTGGCGGGCCATCGATGGCATCGTTGCCGCCTCGACGAGTCGTTGCGTCTGTCGCCGGAGCGTTTGTCGCGCCATCGCCGAGCATCGTCACGGCCGCCGCAACCTCACGATGCGCCTCGTCGGCAGCCGCAGCTCCTCTCCGCCGGCCCCTCGGCGCTGCAAGCGAGATTGCTGTTGGTTCGAGGGCGGCTTGGTTCGGTCTGCAGTAAGAGTCGCCTTCGTGATTAATCCTTTTTTTTCGCTCCTTCCTACTTGATTCACTCCTCCGTCCTCGCGACCCCTCACTCGACCAGTACCAGCTGCTGCAGCATGGCAACCCCACCTCCTCAGTGACCCCTCCAAGCTCCATCCATCTGCCCCCCTCAGTGCCTCTTGCGTTCTGCTCTTCCTTTTGACTCTTGTTCTGCCTCGTCACGCAACCATTGCTGCCAACGATCAAGCAGACCCGAGCAGGGCTTACCATAGTGCTTCAGAAACGCATCCTCGCAGAGATCCATCGCTACTTTCTCCTCCTCGACATCATCTCCCTCTCCCGCTCTTCGCCTGCGACGACAGCGACAGCGCTCCCCCTCGACTCTTCCCTCGACTCTTCGTCATTGCTCATTCCGCAGGCACAACATGTGCAGAACTCGAGCCGGCGTCGACATGACGGGCGGCGGCGGTGCTTCCGGCAAGGGTCGACGAGAGCTGCTCCCGGCAAACGTCGTGCCCACTCACTACCACGTCACCCTCGAGCCCGATTTTGAGAAGCTCACCTTTGCCGGCACCGTCATCATTGACCTCGATGTCGCCGAAGATTCAGACACCATTTCTCTCAACACCCTGGACCTTGAAATCCACCGTGCCTCCCTCATTTCCAACGGCCAAACCCTCGGCTCATCCTCTCGCGCACTCTACGATGAGGACAAGCAAGTCTTGTCGCTCAATTTTGACCAGTCCGTGACAAAAGGCAGTAAGGCCCAGCTCGACATCAAGTTCACCGGTCAGCTCAACGATAAGATGGCCGGTTTCTACCGCTCCACCTACAAGCGCGAAGATGGCTCCCAGGGCATCCTCGCCACCACCCAGATGGAGCCCACCGATGCCCGCCGTGCCTTTCCCTGCTTCGACGAGCCCGCTCTCAAGGCAAAGTTCACCGTGACTCTCATCGCCGACAGGAACCTGACTTGCCTGAGCAACATGGATGTCGAGTCCGAGACCGAAATTAAGTCCGAAAAGGGTATCAAAAAGGCCGTTCGCTTCAACACGTCGCCTCTCATGTCCACCTACCTCGTTGCCTTCATCGTCGGCGAGCTCAACTACGTCGAGTCACGCGATTTCCGCGTTCCCGTCCGTGTCTACGCCCCCCCTGGCCAGAACATTGAGCACGGTCGCTTCTCCCTCGATCTGGCCGTCAAGACGCTCAAGTTTTACGAAAAGGTCTTTGGCATCGACTTTCCCCTGCCCAAGATGGACCAGGTTGCCATTCCCGACTTTGCCCAGGGCGCCATGGAAAACTGGGGCCTCATCACCTATCGCGTCGTCGATTTGCTGCTCGACGAGAAGGCTAGCGGTGCCGCCACCAAGGAGCGTGTCGCCGAGGTCGTCCAGCACGAGCTGGCCCACCAGTGGTTCGGCAACCTCGTGACCATGGACTGGTGGGAGGGTCTCTGGCTCAACGAGGGCTTCGCCACCTGGGCATCATGGGTAAGCCGTCCTGCCGGCGACGTTGAATTCAAGCTGACTTCGTAGTACTCGTGCAATGCCTTTTATCCCGAATGGCATGTCTGGCAGACATACGTCATTGACAACCTGCAATCGGCTCTGTTCCTCGACTCTCTGCGAAGCTCGCACCCCATCGAGGTCCCCGTCAAGCGCGCCGACGAAATCAACCAAATCTTTGACGCCATTTCCTACTCAAAGGGCTCTTGCGTCTTGCGCATGATTTCCACCTACCTCGGCGAAGACACGTTCCTCGAGGGTGTTCGTCAGTATCTCAAGAAGCATGCTTACGGCAACACCCAGACGGGAGATTTGTGGGCATCGCTCAGCACCGCCAGCGGCAAGCCCGTCGAGGACATCATGACGGCCTGGACCAAGAAGATTGGCTACCCCGTCATCACCGTCTCGGAAGACGAAAAGGCCGGCACCGTCCAGGTCAAGCAGAACCGCTTCCTCCGCACCGGCGACGTCAAGCCAGAAGAAGACGAGGTCCTGTTTCCCGTCTTCCTGAGCATGCGCACCAAAGATGGCGTGGACACATCTCTCGCCCTCAACGAGCGCGAGAAGGAATTCAAGGTGCCCGAGGGCGACTTTTTCAAGCTCAACGCCAACCACACGGGCATCTACCGCACTTCGTATGCTCCGGCTCGTCTCGAGAAGCTCGGCAAGGCTGCCAAGGATGGACTCCTGACGGTCGAGGATCGTGCCGGCATGATTGCCGACGCTGGTGCGCTGGCCACTCCGGGTTACCAAAAGACGTCGGGCGTCCTGAGCCTGCTCAAAGGCTTCGACTCGGAGAATGAGTTTATCGTGTGGAATGAAATCATTGGGCGCTTGGCGGCCGTCCAGGCTGCTTGGATGTTTGAGGACAAGGCCATCCGCGACGGGCTCGAGGCCTTTTTGCGCGACCTCGTCAGCCCCAAGGCACACAAGATGGGCTGGGAGTTTTCCGACAACGACGGTCACGTCGAGCAGCAATTCAAGGCCATGATGTTTGAGACGGCCGGCATCAGCGGTGATGAAAAGGTGATTGCGGCCGCGCGCGACATGTTCGCGCGGTTCATGGACGGCGACAAGGATGCTATTCACCCCAATATCCGAAAGAGCGTATTCGGCATCTGCCTCAAGTTTGGCGGCAAAGAAGAGGTAAGTTGGGTGCGTTAAACGTGTGAAGTCATGCTGACCACGTGCCGTTGTAGTATGAAAAGATTCTCAAGCACTACCGCTCGTGTTCCAACAGCGACGAGCGCAACACGTGCCTGCGATGCCTGGGCCGCGCCAAGGATCCGGAGCTGATGAAGCGAACGCTCGGCCTGCTGTTTGGCGACGAGGTCAAGGACCAGGATGTCTACATGCCCGTCAGTGGCCTGCGCAGCCACCCTGGCGGCATCGAGTCCATGTTTGGATGGATGCAGGGCAACTGGGAAACCATGTACGAGAGGCTGCCGCCTAGCCTGTCGATGCTGGGCACCATGGTGTCGATCATGACGTCGGGCTTCACGACCGAGGAGCAGCTGTCCAAGGTGAAGGGGTTCTTTAAAGACAAGAACTGCAGCGGCTACGACCAGTCGCTGGCGCAAAGCAAGGACTCTATCCGATCCAAGATTTCATGGGTGGAGCGGGATCGCGAGGATGTCAAGTCGTGGCTCAAGGCAAATGGCTACGTGCAGTAGTTGTGGGAGAGAGGTGCAGTGAGGGTGCATTGCTATCAAAAGTCAGGCTTTCGAGATTCAATATCAATGACAGGTACAAATGGGCCTCGTTTCCCAAGGCTTCTGGTCCAAGATGCATACTATGAAGTGACATTGATGCGTCCATCGAGGACCATGGCCCTCATGGCCGCGATGCTCGATGTGACGGCCATGGCAGCCATCTGGGCAAAGTCAGCTCACTCTCGTGCTCATTGACGGGTCGCGGGCGCACCTGTTGCTGCTTTTCGCGCTCACGCTCGACCTCGTCGGCACTCTGCGCGTCGCCAGTCGACCTCCAGGCAAAGGCATACGTCATGAAGAGAGCCTCGTCGCCGGCGGCGTCGACGCCCGTGCTGATGATGTTTTGCACCTCGGAGCCGGACTCGAGCATGCGGAAGTGGACGCGCGAGGGCGGGAACTCGGTGCAGACCTCGGTGACGGGCTGGTCGGGCGCATGCTTGAAGTAGACGCGGCGGGTGACGACGCGGGCGCCGTCGGGCCCGCTGGCGTCCTCGGCGAGCACCGAGCGGTGATGTGCAGGGTGCGACGACGGTGATGGATGGGCGAGATGGGGGTCGCGAGGAGAGGGTGATCGCGGGAGAGGGCTGCGAGAGGAGCGCGGATGAGGTCATGTGGCGTCGGGAGCGGTTCCGGCCATGGGCGAGGGCGTTGCGTGTGGTGGCTTGTCGGGTTGTGAAGGCTGTGAGTAATGTTGGAGGATCGTGACGCAGGCAAGGCTTCACACGGAACGCTCGATAGAATCAGCAAGTGTGCCACGGCAGGCGAGGCTGGCACATGTACGCCATCTGCGATTTCCCTTCTTGATGGGTATGAATATAAGACGAGTAGTGGCCGTCCAGCAGTGCGCCTTTTCCAACACCGCAAAGATTCCATGCTCCAACAGACATATCATCAATGCATCACATTCCCAGGCCTCATCCGGTCCCCGCTGCGCTGGCCGAAGCGCCCACTCCGCCGCCCGTCGCCAGCCCTCCGCCAATGAGCCCGCTCGCCGGCAGCCCGCCGCGGGGC